>JANAVB010010598.1:0-485000 GCA_029216955.1 Iris pallida | reverse complement strand
ACACCTCCACCTCCACCTACCATACTGTCCCACTCCACAAATCCACAAACCCAGATGCCTCCACCACCTTCCACATCGTAGTCCCAGCAGGACCCGATACTTCCACCACCCCTTATCACTATACATAACCAGGCTTTCGTCACACTCGACGGGAACCAATTGCCCACTCTGATCCAGGGGTTCCTAACAACCCATCAGGAGCAGACTACCCTACTCCGCCAGAGCATGGAGCGTTCTGAGGAACGTACCGTTGTCCCACCACCTGTAGAGCCACGGCTGAGAGCAGGGATGATCAAGGACTTCATGGGTCTGAACCCCAAGGAGTTCTCAGGGACTGAGGGCATAGTAGTAGCAGATGACTGGCTAGACTCGGTAGAAAGGAAGCTCCTTGGAGTTAGGATGCCGGGTGACCTCCAGGTCGAGGCAGCGGGATTTCTGCTGATAGACTTGGCAGTAGTTTGGTTCCGGAATGAGCTGTTATTTACGAGAGGGAGGGCCACTTGGGATAAGTTCAAGACCTAGTTCAAGAAGAAATTCTTCTCGACCACCGCTAGAGTAGCCATGGGGCTACGATTCCAGAACATCCAGCAGGGGAACCGTTCTGTTAATGAATATATGGCAGAGTTTAGTCGCCTGAGCCATTTTGCTCTTAGTCTGGTTGCAGACCCAGAGGAGATGATCCGTAGGTTTTGCCATGGTCTAGTTCCAGACATTGGCATTCTTATAGTGGCGAATGGTACGACTAACTATTACCAAAGCCTAGAGTTGGCCCGGAGCATTGAGGAGTGTCTTATGTCTAGAAAGAGGCCGGCTTCTGTACACCTCAAGGGACCATCCAAGCGTCAGGCTTTCCAGCAGAGAGCACCTACGTCGCACCAGCAGACATACCGTCCCTCCACACCACATCATTCGACCCTGCCAGTTAGAGCCCCGAGGCCCCGGCAGCAGCAGAAGGAAGCTTTGTGTGTATACTGCAAGAGGCCAGGCCACGACGTTTCCATCTGTGGGAAGAAGTTGGGGCAGTGTTTAGCTTGTGGGTCTCCCATCCATCAGCTTCGAGAGTGCCCGGTAGTGAAGACAAGAGGGCCGCTTCCGACACAGCAGCAGAGGTTTGGGCAACATCTGCAGCAGCAGAAGGGACCCCAGGGGAAGGCTTATAGTCTAGCCCTTGAGTCGGAGCTGGAGCAGGTGTCGGAGCCAGATTACTTAGCTGACATCATCACAGGTCATGTTTATTTGTATACTTTTCTAGCTCTATGCTTGTTTGATTCTGGTGCATCTCATAGCTTCCTGTCATTAGAGTTTATGCATGAACACCACTTAGTATCTACACCTACTGTGGAGGTTAGTAGAGTAATGACGGAAGGAGGACCAGTGCCTATTAGAGCTATCTATAGATGCTCTATTACTATAGCTGGGAGAGCGTTTGAGGGACATTTCTTTGTGATTCCACTCCCTGGTTATGATATGATATTGGGGATGGACTGGCTTAGTTATGCCCAAGCAGCTATAGACTGTCATGAAGGTAGTATTCTGTTCAGTCCCCCAGGCACAGCACCATTCAGTGTCAGGAGGATAGGGCCGGAGATCAGCCTAGAGCCGAACTGTTGTGCGACAGTTGGGGCCGTAGCACCGCCACACCCTATCATTAGGAAGTTTGTGGATGTGTTCTCAGAGGATCTTCCAGGACTTCCGCCTGACAGAGATGTGGAGTTCACTATAGATTTAGTACCGGGTTCATCACCAGTATCCCGGGTTTGCTATAGAGTAAATCCCAAGGAGACCGTAGAGATGAAAGAGCAGATTGATGACCTGTTGAAAAAAAGGTTTCATTCGATCTAGTGCTTCTCCATGGGGAGCGCCTGTGCTCTTTGTGCCTAAGAAGGATGGTATAGTTCGGTTGTGTATTGACTATCGGGCCTTGAATGCCATCACCATTAAGAACAAATATCCTCTTCCCAGGATAGATGATTTGTTCAACCAGTTGAGTGGGGCGAAGGTGTTTTCCAGGATAGACTTGAGATCCGGGTACCACCAGGTGAAGGTCAGGGCAGCAGACATCCAGAAGACGGCGTTCAACACAAAGTATGGGCAGTACGAGTTTCTGGTTATGCCATTTGGTCTCACAAATTTGCCAGCTGTCTTTAGGAATTTGTTGAATAATATATTCCATCAGTATCTGGATAAGTTCGTCGTAGTATTCATCGATGACATCCTGATATACTCGAAGACGCCGGAGGAGCATACAGAGCACTTGCAGACAATTTTGGGGATTCTGAGGCAGAAGAGGTTGTTTGCCAAATTATCGAAGTTTGAGTTCTTTTTAGACCGAGTGGAGTTTCTCGGCCATGTAGTTACTGGAGAGGGAATCTCGGTGGATCCCAGGAAGATTGCTGCACTTGAGACATGGAAGGCTCCGACGTCAGTTTTAGAGATCAGGAGCTTTCTGGGTTTAGCAGGCTATTATAGAAAGTTCGTCCAGGACTTTGCTAGGATAGCTGAACCCATGACGAAGCTGACGCGGAAGGACGCAGAGTACATTTGGTCAGAGGACTGCCAGACAGCATTTGAAGAGCTGAAGAGGAGGCTGACGACCGCTCCAGTTCTGAATTTACCTTCAGGTTCTGGAGGTTTCACCATTTACAGCGATGCTTCAGGAAAGGGGCTAGGATGTGTCCTACAGCAGCATGGGAAAATGATTGCTTATGCATCTAGGCAATTACGAACTCACGAGCGGAACTATCCTACCCATGACCTAGATTTAGCTGCGGTGATCTTTGCACTCAAGTTATGGAAACATTACTTATACGGAGAGCGTGTGGAAATCTTTATTGACCACAAAAGCTTGAAGTATGTGTTCACGCAGAAAGAGCTGAGCATGAGGCAAAGACGATGGTTGGAGTTGATGATAGACTTCGACATCGATTTACAGTATCACCCCGGGAAGGCAAATATGGTGACGGATGTACTGAGCAGGCATCCGATGGCATGATATCTGATGATAGATCGACATTTGTGGGAAGATCTGGAGAAGCTCGGTATCGAGCTAGTTCGGCCAGGATCAGTGATACAGATGATGGCGCTTGACATTCAGTCAGGTTTGATGGAGCAGATCAGGGAGGCACAGTCTACAGATGAGACCCTTCACAGACTTCGAGCCCAGGCTTTAGCTGGATTGTTGGATGACTTTACTGTAGCAGAGGATGGATCCTTGAGGCATGGCAGCCGATTGTGCGTGCCGAAGGGAGAGCTGGTAGAGGCAGTCTTACAGGAGGCGCATCGGTCGAGATATTCTATTCACCCTGGTGCTAACAAGATGTATCGTGACTTGTGGGAACATCTTTGGTGGCACAGGATGAAGAGGAATGTACCACATTTCATCTCGAGATGCCTAGTTTGCCAGCAGGTCAAGATGGAGTGCCAGAGGCCAGCTGGTTTGTTGTAGCCGTTATCCATTCCCGAGTGGAAGTGGGAACACATTACGATGGACTTTGTCTCAGGGCTTCCTCGTTCGCAAGGAGAAAATGATTCCATTTTGGTCATCGTGGACAGGCTGACGAAGTGTGCGCACTTCATACCCTTCAAGGTGGGGCTTTCCACCGAGAAGTTGGCAGAGCTATACATGCAGCAGATAGTTTGCCTACACGGAGTGCCAGTGAGCATCGTGTCGGACGGAGACAGCAGATTTACGTCCCACTACTGGAGGAGCTTGCAGGAGGAGTTGGGCAGTAGGTTCAAGTTCAGTACGGCGTACCACCCGCAGACAGATGGGCAGTCCGAGAAGACGATACAGACACTGGAGGATATGCTGAGGATATGCGTACTGGACTTCGGAGGATCATGGGAGAGCCATCTGCACTTGGTAGAGTTTTCATTCAACAACAGCTACCAAGCCAGTATCGGTATGTCTCTTTTCGAGGCGCTATATGGACGACGATGCCGTACACCGCTCTTTTGGGACGATGTCGGAGACAGAGATATGCTTGGGCCAGAGATGATCACGGATGCAGCAGAGAAGGTCGAGATAATCAGAGACAGGCTCAGAGTAGCTCAGGACAGGCAGAAACACTGGGCTGATACTAGTCGCAGACCGATGGAGTTCGCAGACGGTGATATGGTGCTAGTGAAGATATCGCCTACTAGAGGGGCGATCCGGTTCGGACGAGGAGGGAAGCTGAGCTCCAGATACATCGGGCCGTTCGAGATACTTGACAGGATTGGAGAGGTAGCTTACATGGTTGCACTTCCACCCAACCTAGCAGGAGTTCACGATGTCTTTCACGTATCTCAGCCGAGAAGATATGTTCCGGACCCCAGCTATGTGCTAGATCATTCAGAGTTGGAGATCGGGCCGAGCCTTACAGTTTCTGAGCAGCCAGTGGAGATATTGGACTGGAGGGAGAAGAGGCTGAGGAACAAGGTTATACCCTTAGTACGAGTAACTTGGAGCCGTCACTCTCCGGGTGAATCTACTTGGGAGAGGGAGTCGGACATGAGGGAGAGATACCCTTACTTGTTCGATCCAACTGCTGCAAGGGAACTACCCGTTCCCGCTTGATACCTTAGAGGTTAGTTTCAATCAAAGCCTTAGTCATTTGTTGCATTGCTTGCTATGTTAGAATATTGTAGGGTCTTCAATCCTTGTGAATATCGAGAACAAAATTTTTCAAGGAGGGAAGACTTGTCAGCCCCTGTTTTTCAAAATTAATTAAATTAGAATTAATTAGTTGCTAATGGCATGTTTAGCATTAAAATAATTTATTATGATTTTTATGAATTTTTCTAGAATTTTTAAATGAGTTTTAAATGAGTTTTAAATACAAAATACTATTTTGCAATTAGTTAAATATCATTCTGTAATATTTAGAATTGTTTTTATATCAATCTGCAATTTGTGGAATTATTATAATAGCAGTTTGCAATTAATAATTTGTTTTAAATGTCGGGTTGCAAATTTTTATTTACATTTGGTTTGGATAGGGACCTAGTTGTAAAATCCTAATTCCTAGGGACCCTAATGTAAATCCTAATTCTACCCACCCCCGACGACTGCCACGCCGACGACCGACCCCGCCATTTTCGGCCAACTCTGACCAGCTCGACGCCCCCAACCGACCTAAGCCCCTATAAAACGACCCCCCGTCCTAAACCCTAACCGTAGCACAACCCTACAACCGCCCTGACCCCCCTTTCTTCCCCGACAACCTAGCCGTAACCCTAACTCCGACGAACCCCGTCCAGCCCCCACAACGACACTCACCGCCCCCAACCACCACCGACAAGTTCGTCGTGACGAGGCGAGTCGAGCGCCACCCAAGCGCCGCCGCGACATTGCCTCCTCCGCCGTCCAGAGCTCTCGAAACCCCCCAGCTCGCCGGACACGTGAGTTACAGTGTGTAACCGTGTCATGCATGTCTCTTACACACGTATAAGGGTCGCCCGGACACGAGGACCCTAGCCCAGTGCTTGGACACGCGAGTCTAGACTCGTGCGTGTCGTAAATGACCCAGACACTTTAACTCTTGTGTCCTTAACTGTCAGGACACAAGACTGTTTTATTGGGTTTATAAAATATTAACTAAAACCGAAATAAATGTAATCTAAATCCTAACCCTAAAACAAGCTGCGGGCTGATCCCCCTGGCCAGCCCGGCCTAGTCTGAGAACTCGACCCAGTGGGCCGAGTTCGAACCCCCCCTCCCCCCCCCCCCCCGTGTTCTGTTTGTTTTCCTTTTTTTTCCTTTTCCTTTTTGTTTTTGTTTTTATGTTATATATATATATAATTATATATATATGTATATATGTATTTCTGTATGTATATTTTATTATATATATATACTGTTATATATACGTATATGTACAGTATTTATATATATATATTCTATATTTAGCATTTTAATGTATAAGTGTGTATATATATATATATATATATATATATATATATATATATATATATATATATATATATATATTTTTGAAATATATAATATATATAATAGTATACATATATATACACCAAATACATATACTCATATATATATATATATATATATATATATATATATATATATATATATATATATATATATTTATATATATATATATATATATATATATATATATATATATATATATATTTTATATATATTATATATATATATATATATATATATATATATATATATATATATATATATATATATATATATATATATATATATATATATATATATATATATATATATATATATGAGTATATGTATTTGGTGTATATATATGTATACTATTATATATATTATATATTTCACTATTATCATATATATATATTTACTGTTTTATATATATACTAGTCATAACCCGTGCCCATAGGGCACGGTTCATTTAAGGTATTCCCCCTCAAAATCTTGGACCCCCAATTTTAAACGAACAATAATAATTATGAGGCTCCCATCAAAATTATATATATATATATATATATATATATATATATATATATATATATATATATATATATATATATATATATATATATATATATATATATATATATCGAATTGGTTCGGTTCGGTATTTTCGGTATGGTATTACACTCAAACCACTACCACTACTATTATACCATATTTTAGCCGGTTCGACAATTCGGTATTGGTACATGTTTTCGGTTTGATTTTTCGGAATATTTTTAATCGGTATCGGATCGGTTTTCCTGTATCGGTCGGTTTTTCGATATCGATCGGTATTTGCTCACCCCTAGTTTTCATCATTTTCGTTTACATTCAATTACTAAGTTGTTCTCAATCGAACTTACAGCGACCAGCTGGTAATGGTTTTTTCCAAGAAAAGTATTTATGTGCGAATGAAAGAGGCTCAACAGTTTTCGCCTTAATTTTCCCCCAAAGGGAAATTAAAACATAAATTAGGCATGTAACATATAAGGCCTCTTTTGGTTCGCAGAAAGGAAATGGAAGGAAAAGAAAGAAAAGGAAATCAATTCATTGTTCTTTTTCTTTTCTTATGAAGTTACAATTTTCATCAGTTTTTTTTTCTGGTGTTTGTGTTTGAAGAGGACAATGAAATTAGTAAGGAACAATATAAATTTCCTATAATGAATAAGTGAATTCTTGGTTGGATGGTGAAGCCACTTACTTTCTTATTTGCCTTTACTATTTGAATCATTTATCATTTTCGTTTCCTTGTACTTTCTTTGCCAATATGTAAGCATGCCTAAAAACACAGTCATTGCACACTTCTTGATCTTGATGATGACATTGCCATCTCAATGAGCTCATCAACTGACCTAATGGAAGACCCCTTCACCTCCCCATCCTCCCTCATTGCCTCTTTAATCATCCTCCTATACTTGCCAGCCCTCTCCTTCATCTTCCTCCCCTCGTCCCCCTCTATAACCAAGCGCACCGCAGCCTCGACCGCCTCGCTCCTCACCTCCTCCACCGTCCTCCTTGCGAGCTCGGTCCCGACCCTTAGCTCCTTTTCGACCATTTTTGAGTTGTAGAATTGCTTCGAAGCCAACGGCCAGCCGATTATGCACACCCCCCTGCTCAAGCTCTCCAGCACCGAGTTCCATCCGCAGTGGCTCAGGAACGCACCGGTAGAATCGTGCGACAGTATCTCGAGCTGCGGCGCCCATCGCCTGATCAGAATCCCTTTCCCGCTCGCTCTCATTCTCTCTTCGAACCCCTGAGGCAGCCACTCAGGCCGGAACTCCGAGCTCAGATCGAACCCGAGGGGCGGCCTGACCACCCACACGAACGGGTGGCCAATCGACTTGAGCCTGTTCGCCAGGCTCATCATCTGGCTGGCCGAAACCGTGTTCTGTGACCCGAACGACACGTAGACCACCGAGCCGGACTCGTGGGAGTCCAACCACTTCACGATGCAGCCCGCCTCGACTCCGGACTTGCGTCCGCTTCGGTCGTGCGAGGAGTTCGACTCCAGCGGAAGCAAAGGGCCCACGGGGAAGACCCTGAGCCCGCCGGCGTTCCGTCTCAGCAGCCTCAGCCCCGCGGTCTCGACCTTCTCGACTGTGTTGCACACGATCGCGTCCGACCGCAGCGACCGCGTGATCTGCCGCCAGAAGAACCTCGACCAGGGGTCGCTGCCGTCGGCAGCACGCATGTAACTGGACATCTGGTTCGTCTGCAGCTTGAAAGTCTCGAAAAAGCCCGGGACGTTGAATTCCCGCGAGCCGGGAGGTGCTGCAACATGCGGCAGGTGGAGCCAGAGGGACATGTAGGCCACAGTCCTGAAGGCCCCGCACGTGGTGAAGCTGGCGTGCGGTACGCCGAGGCTCCTGGGGACGTCGACCATCCATCCCGGAAGACGTCGACTATGATTAGGAGGGGCGGTTGGCCGTTGTTTTCCCGGGTGAGCTCGGAGAGGAAGTGGACGAAGTGGGGCTGGATGGACTCGGAGGAGTCGAAGATGCGGATGATGGAGGGGAGGGGGAGCGAGTCGGTGTTCTCGGCGCCGGGCGGGAGGCCGAAGTCGGTGCCGCGGTAGGGGAGGGACTTGAGGTAGACGTTGGTTGGGTGGAGGACGTTGGAGGACTGTAGGCTTTGGATGTTGAGCGGGGTGTTGAGGAGCGTGACGGTGAGGGCGGGGTGGCGCTGCGCGATGAGCTTGGACAGCACGAGGAAGGGGATTGATGGGTTGGAAGCGGAAGTGGGGAATGATATATGCGGTGGTCGCTGGTCAATCTATAGAGTTTGGTGGCATTGGGAAAAGGATTTGGCTTGCCAAACCCATTGATTGAGTTTGGTGGCATTGGGAAAGGATTTGGCAAGGGGTTTTAATTATTAGGCTTTTGCTTTTGCACTTCTCCATAAAATTCCACTCTTTGGATTCCCCATAAAACTCCACTCTCAATAATGCTCATCCACAACCGTCGATTCACCAAGATTAAATTCCAACCACTCTTTATCTTGGCACAGTCAGCCCTAGGATTCAAAAACCTTTGTGTTTTGTATAATAGATATATATATGTATATATATATATATAATATATATATGTATGCTTATATATATGTATATATGTTTTATATGTATGTGTATACATACATAACTGTTTAGCCTATGTACTTTACGTAATATTGTACATATATTATACTTTAATATATGTAAATATACTTGTCATCTTTATATGACTACTATGTATAATTTTACCTTGTTAAAATATTAATATTTATTATGTATTTTTACATCTTTGTATTTTTGTGTATTTTAATTACTGCAACCATTAGGTGTCCAAGCCTAGCATGGGTTTTTGGGCCCAAATGTGTTTTCACACATTCAAGACCTGTACAAGTCATATTGGACTTGATTCAGGACCTTGGGTCCTGTATTTGAACTCTGGTTCAAATTATATACATGGACAAAATACGCAAATAATTAATTATTTAATTTTAGTTTATGTACCATGCTGTTTTTGAATTTCTAAAAATACTTTAATTATTTTTAAAATTCTGGAAAAATTGTATTTAGATACTATGTTGATTTAGCTAATTTATCATAATTTTTACAGTATTTAATTTACAGTTTTGCCACTATTTTGGCATATGAAACCAGAACTCACTTTCTGTGTACTTAGGAAAACTGATTTTTATAAAATACATGTACTGGTTAATAAATTCCGGAAAAATTATAGTAAATTTCTATAATTAACAATAATCATTTTGGTACTTTATTTTATGTAAATTAAGCTTTTTGTCTGTCTCAAAAATTATTGGAACACAATGTACAATTGATTTATTTATTGAATAATTATGACTTGCAACTTTTTATGTTATTTTGAGTTATGGCCGTATTAAACCTCACCCCACACTAGTGTAAAGACCTTAGTATGTTAGTTATAGTATTGTGTCACCCCACATTGGTCTCCTATGCTAAAGTCATCATTTTGGCTAGGTGCCTAGTCACGAGTCGTGTTGCACCAATTATTGTCTTAGTATTTTAGCTTAGTGTAAAAAAACTAAGTTTATGTATTTATTTCTACAGTGACGTGTTACCAGGCATCTATAGCATTTTTATCGCAGCTTGCTTTGCTAGAGGCAAGTACTTTCTACAAACTTTACATACTGTTACATCAATGAACTACAAATCCAACCATGTTAAATGCTGATCCTTGGGGTAGTAAGTTAGATATTCACATGTTGTACTTTCAGTTACTACCATGCTTAGAACAGTCTTTATGTATCTCTCACATGATTAGAATCTGGGTTATGGGGAAACTGTTAGTAGCGTACGTGATCATGGCCCCTTCTCCGTACGTATGTACCGAGCAAGGTTGATATTTTATATGTATACCTTGTCGTAGGCTTTATCTCAAAGCGGATTGTACGTATGTATATCTATCGCCTTATCACTTGTATGGAAGTATATTTCATTATGTGCCCCTGCACATTGTACACCTATTGACGATCACGTACCTGCTACAGTTTTAAACATTACATATACATCTGTCTCTATGACATATGTGTCCTTGCCATGATAGACTATGTGATACCATGTTTCCAGTTATTCATTTTATGTTCATTTCCATGTTTCATATGCTAGTTTGTTAGAATTGGTACTTGCTCCCGTCCTGACAGGATAACGTTATAGGTATCCTTACTGAGGAAGAGTTGCTCTATGATTCGTATTATGGAGTTACTGCCGAGGACCAAGCTTTGCCTTACGAGGATGTACCTGCGAAAAACCTCGCCTAGTTGTCTTTTTGCTTTAGACTTTTGAGAGTAGTCATGTATTAGACTACGTATTTTGTAACTGGACATGTATCCAGTTTTACATTTCAGACTTGTACTTGGACTTATTACTATATGAGACGACTTTTGTGTTTGGAGCATTTATGACTTTTATTCACTTATAGAACTGTTAGCACATTTAGTCTTATCTTGTTATCTCTAGAACAGCTTACTACGCTTTTTCTCAAGCGCAGGCTGGACATGACTCGGCCCGACCCAACAATTTGGGTAGTGGGTCGTGACAGTGTTCGAGTAAAGGGAGGGGCTATTGGCCTTTGGGGATTAAACCCCATTTCATTCACTGCTAGCAGCAGTAGATAGGTGGCTTGGGAGTTGAGGAGGAGTAAAGTGGCAGAGTAGTGCACCCTGCACTGCTACGGTACAGTGGTAAGGTTGCACTGGGCAGTAGGCCATGTTGGCCTTAGAGCCACTGCAGTTGCAGGGTCTCCCTGTTACAGGGATGCCTAGGTGAGTGCTTGACCACTTTGGCCTTTTGGCCATTGTTAGAGATAGGTAATCTAGAGAATTACCTAGTATATTTAGGAAATTAAGATGAGGTGTTCAAATAGGTTATAAGAGAGTTACCTATAAAGAATGTTTAGGTAAAGGATTTACCTAATAGATAAATAGGTAATGAGAATTTTCTAATTTAAATTAAAGTAATAGGGGTTTTACCTACAATTAAGATACCAAGGTATAGGTAAGATTATTGTCTATCAAATTAAGGTAAGGAATTACCGATATCTTGGTATGAACTATAGTAGATAACCTAGAATAGGTAAATGAGAATATTACCTATCTAAGTTAGATTAGGGGTATTACCTAGATATGTAGGTAATATCTAATATATAGATACCATAGGTATCTAGGTAGGTAATAACTTGAAATGGGTTAACCTAACCTAGATAACCTAGAATAGGTAAATGAGAATATTACCTATCTAAGTTAGATTAGGGGTATTACCTAGATATGTCGGTAATATCTAATATATAGATACCATAGGTATCTAGGTTTGGCCAAGGTTGACCAGTTGACCCAAAAGTCAATTTAAGTCAATTTGACCAAGAATTGACCTAAATTGTATATCACACACTAGAAAATCATGTTTAACTTTATTAAACAACAATTAACATATGTATATCTCATCTATAGGTCTTGTGACTCCTCATTGAACCTCAATTCATATTGTTTGCTCAGGACCGAAGATGAGTATACTCTCTGATAGTTTTCATTGCTTTGATACTTTCTATATCTTTTCAGTTATAGTAATTTACTTGATTTTCAACACGAGGATACACATACTAGTATACGTTGGATTCTGTCATGAGATATTATTTTCGGTTTAACCTGGTATACTTGTACTTGTTGTCATTATTTCTTGTACTTGTATAGACACTGATTCGAAAGTGGGCTGGCCCCCTACTTCTTGAATCCAGTGTCATAACTTGACATTATTGGGTCCATTATACTATTCGGGGGACTGGAGAGTTATTAGAACTTATGTGATCAAAATCTAACTTGTATACTCGCTTATGCATAGCTCACCCTCGCCACACGTAGGGTGTAGCATGACCTATACTACTTGTGCATACCTTTCCTTTGTGGCCGGCCTAATCCATTATACTCGTACTTGTGCATAGCCGGTCAAATAGAATAGCCTGATCTTGACCCAAGTCGATCACATAACACTCTAATATCTCAAAGCACCTTTTATATCATATATTATACTCAGACTGTTTGTGTTACTTCATATTCCAATTTTATTATATATTCATGTACCATGACATGTTTACCAGCTTATCTTGTATTTTTTGCTTTCCAGTTTTGATATTATATCATGTACCTCATTATAACTATTTATTATAGCACTTCTCAATTTAATAGAACTGCTGTTAGTGTTTGTACTTCGCTTCAATTATGACTGGATATATTATTTTTCAGAGAATTTAGAGGACTTCTGTCTGACCTACTACGGGTTGGGAGTAGCTGAGGATGTTGCCTTGGAGTTGCCCGTGGATCCGGTGCCAGTAGAGGATACATCTCTAGTAGTGACTTAGTATTAGCGAGGTTTTGCTGGATTTGTTTCCAGAGTGACACTTTAGTCTGTTATATTATTTCGGATATGTACTATTGTCTTAGACTTTTAAATTGAATTGTGTTGTGACTCTTGTTACTATTTCAGACTCTATCTGTATCTTCTATCAAATTTATCGTGCTTATCTTCCTTTGGAAATTGTGATTGAGTTGTATATTGTTCATATGTTATATATTCTTCCATGCAGAGATGACATGTTTATATTCATACTGCTAGATGTTAGATATTATAGACAACCTATACAGCGTTCTACCGCCGACACTGCGACGTAGGCTGGACGTACCCATGCCCTCGTGTCCCTAAACCAGGTGCGGGTCGTGACAGATATGCTCTTGAACCCTACTTTTATAAAAGGCTCATGAACCCTACTTTTTGTAGAAGGTTCAAGCACATTACAACTCAGTATCATTGGATATGCGATGTCTTAGAAGTGACATACCCGGAGCTTGAGACAGTTATTATTGATGAAAATAGAGCAGATATGCTCATGAGGTATTACTAAAAAGAAAATTCGAGTTCTGCAGGAGGGTCATTGGAATAGTTAGATCCTCCCCCTAATTGGGAAGGGGATAATTATTTGTGTTGGCGGGGTTCCCATCCTATGTGAAGAATACCCTGGAATGCGGCAGATATCAATTGTGTGTCGGCAAACCACGAAAGTCAAAGGTGATGGAAATGAGCTCATATGAGTTGGATTTTGCGTATTAGAGAATTATCAGAGGGGGGCGACATACCGCAAGTATTACCATTGGCTATAAGAGTGAAAATTAGTCTAGAACCTTTCTAAACAATGTTGACGCTTGTAAGCATACGGACGACATATCGTATGCAGGATGAGTCAAAATTTTAACATTTAATCTGGCACGTTGGTTCTGTTTGAACATCCGTAAATGCTCATTGATTAGGGAGGACATCAATAGGGATCACCTAACCCTAATGACAGTAGCCATTCACCAAAGGAGTGATGTTCTCAAAGAGTTCAACTTTCGAAAGAGAATGAGAGAGATTCGGAGGAGAGGGCTATGGTTTGATTCAAAGAAGATTGTTCAAGGAGGCTTGCATCAATTTGTTCTCCTAATCTCACCTTTGGTTGACATATTTTTCTATTGTAATCTATTCCTTAATTTTGAATAGTTGTGGTGATCCGCGTTGGATCGGTAGCAGAAGTTGAAGGGAGGATTCGGTGTATTTTCTTTATTCATTAGTAAGAGTTTCTAAGGTTGGACGACGATCGTCTCATAATTTTTTCCATCAAGATTCTTCACGTAAATATCTTTGTATTTGCTTTCAGCTCGTTTCTACGAATTTTGGCATCATGTGTAGGTTGTACGTTTTACTTCGATTCTCGACATTTTTTTTGGGTTTAGAAACAATGTATATTCCGTCGGTTCCATGTTTTCGGAACCATTACTATATTTTAACCGGGATCCAGTTTAGTGCCAAATGAGGTTAAAGTAAAACGATTTAATCTTGTATGGATGTTTTCCAAACACACTATTTATCTCAGGACTCAAGTACGGCGTTTCCATAACGCTAGCCTAACCAACATTTCGATAATGTACGTCCGTTCAAACGAGACACGACGTAGTTATAATCCAAACTAGTTGTGTTTCCAATCCGATAATGGACGTTTGAACAAATGAGATGAGACGTGAATGTAATTCAAACTAGCTCAAGACTTGCACTCGTTGTACTCAAATTTACAGAAATCTGGTATAAACTGTTGTAAAATGCTTCTCAGAATCTCAAGTGTTCAAACAATAGTATCAAGCAACCAGTCTCTCTCTTGACCTGGTGGTTAATTAACCACAGCTTTATTCAGTGGATGGAGCTGGTTTGCAACTAATCTCCCTTTCCTACTTCCTGATCTGCACCACTACTCCAACTTTCTCAACCAAACACTAAACAAATGCCAATCTGCAACCAAAACATTCCATGCCACCCCCACAATGTAATCTATATATATTCCTCACCACTTCACCAACAAACCATCCAAGCAAGCCTAGCTAGCTCTCTCAACTTCCAGCATCCCTTCTTCTTACACACCAAAACTAGCTTAGAAACATGAACACCAGCGAAGCTGCCCCCTCCACCGCAATCCCAATCCAAGACCCGCCCGCCGTCGTTAGAGGCAAGGCTCCGCTTCTCCCCCCTCCCGCACGCCACGCCCCGTTCTTCGCACTGTTCAGGCGGAGCAGATCCGCAGCAGGGTCCAGTAGAGGCTTGGCGGTTCTCGACTTCCTTCTCAGGCTCTGCGCGGCTGGTGCTAGTACCGCCGCCGCGGTCGCCATGGGGACCAGCGACGAGACCCTGCCGTTCGTCACCGAGCACTATCAGTTCTACGCTAGCTACGCCGACCTCCCGGCTCTACCGTAAGTGTCAGACGTCATGTACATCGAGTTTTATGGTTGTACGAAACTTGTTGTACATAATATTTATATACTTACTTGCAGGTTCTTCGTGATTGGCAATGGCATTGCCGCCGGATATCTTGTCCTCTCTCTTCCCCTCTCCATCTTCGCAATCGTCTTCCCGCACGCTGCCGCTGCTCGATTTCTGCTCTTCTTCTTCGACCTTGTGAGTGTTCTTCATTGCTGTCGATCGACTGATAAACACGTTTGTGATGATTCTGGAACTCGATAACATTACAATTGCATGCAGGTCATGGTCGTTCTGACCACCGCGGCAGCCTCGGCCGCTGCGGCCGTAGTCAACCTGGCCCACACCGGGAACTCGAGGGCGAACTGGGTGGAGATCTGCCTCAGGTTCGACGGCTTCTGCCAGCAGATCAGCGGCGCGGTGGTGGCCTCCTTCGTCGCGATGTTCATACTCCTGGTGATGGTCGTGCTGTCTGCTGTTTCTCTGCGTAGGCACCATGCCGGTGTGCTCGTCGCCAAGAACTAGTGCAGCTTAATTGGTGTTCTCTTGCTTCTTTCTCTCGTACTTTCTCGTGATGTGTCGAAGAGGATGGTAATTCGTCCTTTGTCTTGAATTGATATTTGAGGGTGTGGGCTTGTAATGATATATATGCTTTGCATTTCACCAATGAATGAAGTTTGATTTTATGTATCCTTATGTTCCTGAAGGTTATATATATATATATATATATATATATATATATATATATATATAACTTTTTTTTTTTTGGAAATGGAAATATATTAAAGAAAGTGACAGGGGTCCACAGGCTGGGAACCGTTCAAAATTCAAACAACACAAAGAAAAGGGGGGGGGGGGGGGGGGGGAAGAAAAAGGAAATGGCGTTGGGCCCGAGGGATCCTCGATGCCCACGCGCGCGCTAACCGAGGGGGGTGCGCAGCCCGAGGCATAACGCGGGGCCTGAGGCGGAACGCGAGGCCCGAGGAAGAGGGGGGGGGGGTTCTCGACCCCGAGGGAGGGGGGGCCGGGGAGGGGGGCGACCAACGGCGGGGGCTACCAACGGCGGGGGCCGGGGAGGGGGGGCTCTCCCCCCGGGGGAGGAGCCACCGCGGAGGCGTTGCCTCGAAGGGGGGAGGGGATCCAAGGCAAGGGGAGAGTGGAACACAGACCCGCCGGGAGAGACGCGGAGTCGGGGGGGAGCTGCCGGGAGAGGGAGATGGCCGCGACGGAAGGGGGGGGGGGAAGCTGCGGAGATGGGAGGGGGGTTCGACCCCCAAGCCCGGGGGATCCGAAAAGGAGGAGGGGGCATCGAACCGCCTGGGAGAGGCGGGGAGGCGGGGGGAGCTGCCGGGAGCGGGCGGAGAACCGGGGGGAGCTACCGGGAGGAGGAAGGGAGTTCCGGCGGAGGGGGGAGGGACCCAGCGCCCTGCCCGAGGAGAAGGAGGGAGAGGGAGCCAATGCGGAGGAGGAGGAGGTAGAGGGCTCCCGAGGGGGATAACATCTCATGTAAAGATCCCTGTTTTCGATTCCCGGTGGGGTTCGCCACAATTACCTTTTTTTTTGCAAATGACCTCTAACCTAGTGGTTAAGAGAGATGCATCTGCCCCGAGTGGTCAGGATTTCGAGTCCCAGTATGAGCGATTCCAGAAATAATTTACCCGATTCCATATATATATATATATATATATATATATATATATATATATATATATATATATATATATATATATATATATATATACAAGTCCCAATACTTTCATCTTCAATTCCCATTTGTCCCCCTGCCGTTCTCCGGCAACGCTTTCACCTGGTGCAACATGCAAGAAGGCGCCCGCAGACAATACTCCCGTCAGGATCGAGTGCTGGTAGACAACCTGTGGGCCGACTTGGATCTCATCACAAACCTCTCTCACCTCAACACCACATAATCGGACCATTCCCCTCTCTTGATGGAGATCAGCAGCAACTCCACCCAGATCAAAAAAACCTTTCCGCTTCCTGAACTTCTGGAGCCATCACCCCCATTTTAGGAACATTGTTGACACTTTTGAACAGAAGCGTAAAAATACGCAAAACTGTATCTTTCACACGTAAAACTTTATTCTTTTGAACAAAAAAAGTACGCGTAAAATTTTTTCATAGTTTAGACTGCGTAAAACCCTCGCATAAAACAAATTCTCTAAAAACAGAGAACTTTTTATGCGTAAAACTTATGTATAGTCGTTTGCGTAGAATTTTGAATTTGCATAGAGTTCATATTTGAATTTTTTACTAACTTAATTTTTCTTTATTGAACTTCTTTTGCAGTGAACTTAGGGGCCCATCCTCTCTCTGAGGTGTTTGGCTCACCAGCTGGCATTCTGGGATCAAATTATCTGGAGAATTTATCCTATGTCGAATTCTCATAAACTGACAAGCAGTATCCCCATGAAAGACAACAACCGATAGCTGCTCAAGGAGATAGAATGCTGTTGTCTTTGATGAACGACGAACTGTTGACATCACTGGATGGTCAGCATTATCTGAAGCCCGCATTTATGTTCGGGGATGCAATCGACTTCAAATCTCAGATGAACCCCAAGAAGGAGTCTTGGGTATTCAAATTTGGAGAAATGGCGATGTATCTCCCAGAAATGCCAAGAGATTATCCCCTTTCCTCTTTTGTTCATGCTACTCATCCGAGACGGATGATTTAGAATCTGACTCCCAACATTATGGAAGACCGGGGAGAATCATATTCAAGAGGGATGAGAACCAGATGGGCTACCACTCAAGTACTCCCACTGGTGGTGTCGTTCCTTTCTTCGGCTTATTGCCTGGATTTACGCCGAGCGAGGGCTCACCTCTGATCCAACCAGTGCAGATACCGATGTTCGTAAACAAGTTTATGAAAGTCTCAGTATTATATCCCCAGGTCAATCCTAGGTTGCCAGGGTGGACGAACCCTCATAATAAGAACTGGATTCAAATTAGTACTTGGATCATGAAGAACTTCGAAACGGAACTGCGAGCCATTGGGCTGTTTGAAGCAGTAGCCTCCACAAGTCAGGGCATTCCAATGAACAATAACTTGTTCTTAGCTTTGATGGAGTTATATATTAGTTCAATAGGGACTTTTGCAACCCCGATAGGTGAAATGGGTTTTGTACTGCATGAGATGCAATTCATCTCTAAGCTGCCAATGGAGGAAGCTCCATATGAAGAGTACGTTCCCTCCAACCGGGAACTAGCAGAAATTAGGAAAAAAAATCCTCAGTTAGTTGAGGTATACCAAGAGTTGATGTGCCATTATCTGATTTGCACCACTATATATGAAAGTGGATCGCATTTGGCATATATCAATATGTGGACAACATATCTATTCTACCATAAGAATATGATATCCAAGGATGACAATGAGAGATTTCAAGATAACAAGGCTCAACCCATCAACCCTTGTTCAATAATTCCTGCTGATTCGATAACCACTTGGATGATCACATATAAGTCTCCGGACAAGTATTTGACCATCAAGACTGGAGAATTTCCTGCAAGAACTGAAACATTGAGCTTTCTGAGATATGACAGTCGAAAGCTCTCAAAGGAAGCCTTGCTGGCGGACTTTCTTTCCATGTGGCTGCGAAGATGGGTCGTACCAGGGACTGGTACAGTCGACAGGATTTACCGAAATGTACTATGGCCAGCAGTACGTTTGGTATTCAAGGCCAGACTCAACCTGTTATCGGCAATGGTATGTCGAATAAATGCAGGTTTGCGAGCATTTGGTGATGAACTGATCAATAATGCTCCTTATCGAAAAGACTTCCCCAGGGTGGAGATGCCCTATACTTATTTAATGGGTTGGTTATTGCATCACAACTGCAACCTATTGCCGCCAGGCCCTAAAAATGATGCAGAGGTATTTCTCCAAAAGTTTAGTAAAGCCACGTGGACTGCGACTTCAGTGGTGGATACCCGGGCAATACTAAACTTCTCCCATGGGTGGAACTTTTTTTTGTACAAGACCACCAGTCCCAGCTGACTGTTTCGATGTGTAATTTGAAGATGTAGGCCAAGAGAGGACTGGAATACCTGCACCAGCCTTTAAATGGCTAATATGCATCAGACCCTCGCATCTGATGTATAGAACTGAAGACAACTGTATGTTCGAACCGTATCTACCCAGTCGGTTTGCTCGTCAGTTCGGGTATGACCAACTTCACGTTGGTAATCCCTCCACTAGCTTCAATTATTATGAAAAATTAGTTGATGGTGCAAGGGCATGGAGGTATTTTAGCGCTGGATGTACCGATGCTAGATTCCGTGTGTCAACTGCTACAAGTACAACTGAGCTACGAATGCTTCATTCGTATGCACAATTTTATGCCTCTATTCGTTCCTTCGCAAATGACTACAGCATGAAAGGGAGTCTTCGATGGGACAAGGAAGGAAATATCAAAGAACCAGTTATGGTACCTTCGAAAATACCTGACGATGCTACTGTTCCAAATGAATATCTGGAAGCACTCCTTATGGGAATGGGGGAAAGAGCTGCAGGACCCATTACCATCACTACAACCCGGAAGCGAAAAACAGATACAACTGTTATTCTTCGGGAAAAGAAGAAGACTACTGTTAAAAGGCCTTCCAGACAGAGAGCCGCTACTCCAGAAAGCGAAACTCTTGTTGAAGAGCCTCAAAATATTACATCTTCTTCAGCTCATCCTGGAGAAGGGTCTTCAGCATCCCAGCCAGCAGCAGCAACAGAAGTTATAGAAGTCCTATCTCTTGGACACCTCAGCACTTCACTACATCTAACTTCGCCACAAAAGGCGAAAGCGGTTGAAGACACCGCCACCACTCATACTGTTGATCCGGAACCCATCCCCTCGGATGAACCGGCTCTTGAATTAGAAGTTGATGACTGGGATATAGATTATGACGCACTCTTATCGCATCCTGCACCCGCTCCAGGTAAAGATAAATTACAGAAAATTTATACAAAAATATGTATTATGATTTTGTATATTAACTATTTTGCTTAATCTTTGTAGGTATCATCAATCTAGCAAAATCCGTTGCTCCTCCTCCTTCTCAAGAGCCTATCCATGAAGAGGAAATAAAGTCTGAAGAAGAGAGTTCTTCTTCAAAAGAAGATTTCGCTTCTAAAGAATATTCTCCATCTATGGAGATACAACCAGAGCCTGAAGTAGAGGCACACCAGGAATTGCCTTCTCTTGCCGAAGGAATCGAAGAAGAACCAGCAGCAGAAGAAGAACCAGTTGCAGCCAAAAAACCAACTGCTAATGAATCAATTGCTGCTCAAGAACAAATTGCTGAGGCAGCATCAATTACTGCTACCAGTACAGATTAAATTCCTGAGACAGCTATGTTCGAGTCTGAATCGAACAAAGGAAGCAGCACCTCTATGATACCATCTTCTACCACCGGAGCTCATCCTCCTGAGGTAGCAGAAAAAGTTGCTGAAGATACAGCCCTGAAACTCCGTAAAAATTAATTGGCTACGGTAACGATAACAGATAGATCGTTGACTCAGCTTGCTACCACAGCAACGACAGTATTTGTCTCCAGCTTTCAAGAAAAGAGATTAATAGATATCGCTGATACACCAAGCTCCAATGCTGATATGAATCTGTTAGTAGAGATTCATACTGAAACTTTTTATAAAACTTTAGCAGCATTGATCAAGATGGTTTTGAAGAAGGGCCTCAATTATGAGAGCTTGAAAAGTGCTGTTTCTACTACCATAGACAACATAGCAATGTTCAATGATACTGAAAGGGTAGACGCTTTGCGAAAAATAGTCCAGGGACTTGAACAACCCGTCAAAGATTATCTGAGGTTATCAAGTGGGGCTATAGAAAGCCTCGTCCAATCCGAGTTTGATGCTCTCACCAATGAGTACACAACTCGAGAAACCATCTTCAAGGAATCTTTTCAAGATTACAGCAATAAGGTTGCCGTGGAGAGGACTTTCTTGAAAGAAAATAAACCCTTATTGGAGCAGCATCACCAAGCTTATGACTCCATGAATATCAAAATTCATGAGCAAAATGATAAAATTCGTGAAGTCGAGACTGAGTTGGCTCGTTTAAAGGAGGAGCAGAACCGGATGACGGCAGATAGAGATCAATTCTTAAGGCAAAGGTCTATTTTGGAGGAACAGATATTTGGTTCTGAAGCAAAAATAAAAACCCTTGAAGATGCCGAAGACAAAATAATATCTGCCTTTGCCGAACTTTCTCACCTCTGCACTGCGGAAGTCCGAAGATCTATAGCATACACAACTGTAGTGGGCTCTCGTGAAAAATGTCTGGTAGAGTTGCAGAAGATGATTGAAGATCTGTCTACTCCACCTTAGAAATTTTTTGTAATAAATAAAGAATTTTTTTATCTTTTGTCATTTCTTTCATTTTACTGATGTACTATTTCCAATCATGAAGTAAATAAAATATATTTTAAAATATGTGTGAGATAGAAAACAATTATTAGAGGTAATATGGACATGATAAGTCTTCCAAACTCAACGAAGTAGATTATATCTATCCAGAGGTAATGTGGACATAATAGATAATAAATCTTGTTTTCTTTTTAGAGTATACAATACTATTAGAGGTAATATGAACATAAGAGATCGTAATGACTCAAAAAAATAGATTAATATCTATTCAGAGGTAATATGGACATGATAGAAAATAATAAAAAGAAGTAGATTTAATATTTATTTAGAGGTAATGAGAACATAATAAATAAAAAATCTTTTTCTTTCTGAAATCAACTGGTAAGACAGAAAATCAAAAATTCTCTTTTATGAGAATAAATAATCAGCTTAACCAAACCTTGGTAGCTGGAAAATAAAGAAAAAATTCAAACATAGTATTTCTTCAAGAATTTACCGTTAATTGGCATCATGAGCAAATCTCTATTAGGTTTAGATAACCTATAAGCACCATTGGAGAATACGATTTCGACTACATAAGGACCCTCCCATTTAGCTTGGAACTTGCCTTTACTCTTATGAGTCATAACCATAGGTCTTCGGACAGCTAGAACTAGCTCTCCTACTTTAAACACCATTTATTAACTTTACGATTGAAAGCTCGAGATATGCGGGCTTGATACAGCTCAATGTGCTGTTGTGCTTGAAAACGCTTTTCATCCAAACCTTCAAGTTCTTGGAGTCTTAAGCGGTCATTATTCTCTGTAGTTAGCTCATTAGCAATGGCTATTCTAAGAGATGGTATCTGGATCTCCAGTGGAAGAACAACTTCACATCTGTAAACCAATGAAAATGGTGTAAAACCAGTTGGAGTTCGGACTATTGTTCAATAAGCCCATAAACATTCTCCAAGTTTTTCGTTCTAATTACGTTTATTAGAGAAGACAAACTTTTTAAGAAGTTTAATAATTGTTTTGTTGAAAGCTTCTGCTAAACCATTAGCAGCTGGATTGTAAGCTGTAGAAGCTAAGTTCTGGATCCGATTCTTGTTACAAAATCGATAAAATGCCTGACTGGCAAATTGAGGCCCGTTATCATGGATTATCCTTCGGGGAATCCAAAAACGATAAATAACACGATGTTTGATGAAGTTAATCACATTAGACGTTTTTACTTCAACAAGAGGAATTGCTTCTGCCTATTTAGAAAAATAATCGATTATAGCCAGGATAAACCGATGTCCTTTGACAGAAGGGAGATTAATCGGACCAATAATATCCATATCCCAAGCTTCGAAAGGCCAAGAAGCTGCTGTAGAATATAAAAATTCAGAAGGTTGGTGAATAAAATCAGCATAAATCTGGCATACTTTACACCGTCTGGCATAATCCACAGTGTCTGCTATCATAGAAGGCCAATAATAACCCATTCTTCGAATACGGTCTTGTAATTTCGGACCTGGTTGATGCGCACCACAAACTCCATCATGAGCTTCACGAAGTATTTGTTTGGCTTCACTTTCCAAAAGACAACGTAATAAAAGTCTGTCATAAGAACGACGATACAATATATGCATTGACGAATCATAATAGAATCGAAATGATCGTCTTCTGATTGATGCAGCTTCTTTTGGATCTTCAGGTAAAATTCTATAAACTGCATAATCAATAAATGGACTTCTCCAATCTCTTTGCTGAGAATTTGATTCGGTAGCATAACGTTATTCAATATACAAATTATTCTTAACACATAATAGATCTCTATCCAACAAAGTGATGGTATTTTGTCTTCTGATGGGAACTACTAAGTCTGCAGCTAGATTAGCGAGAGTGTCGGCTTCCAAATTTTGAAAACGTGGTACGAATTCAATGAAGAACCCTTTGAATGAAAGAGCCAATTCGATTACCACTTGATGATAGGAAATGAGGTCAGTATTTCTGACTTCATATGTCCCTCTGACCTGATTGACAATCAATTGAGAGTCTCCATAAGCTTCCAAAAACTCAATATCCAATTGTTTTGCTACTTGAAGACCAATTAGCAGAGCATTAAATTCTTCCACATTATTGGAACATGGTTCATTGAGAGAATAAGCATGATATATGACCATTTTATCAGGAGAAACCAAGACAATACCTACTCCAGAGACAATATTGCCTTTAGGTCCAACTCGTGATGCTCCATCAAAGTATAATTGCCAAATGTCATCCTTCAAAGTCATGTTGCAATCTATGACTTCATCTGGAATGTCACCATATAGCTTGGAACTTTCAGGTATAGGGTGAGCTGCTAAGAAGTCAGCTAATGCTTGACCCTTTACTGATTTTTGAGGTATGTAGACCATATCATAAGAGGTAAGTAACATTGCCTAAGTAGCAAATCGGGAGTTAAGAATACTCGACTTTTTTATCAATACCCGAATATGATTTATTCTGGATATGACATGAATAGTCTATCTTGATACATAATGTCGCGTCTTTTGAATGGCAAAAACCAAGGCTAAACATTCTTTTTCTACAGGAGTATACCTATGTTCAACCCCAACTATCATTCGGCTAAGATAATAAATTGCCTGTTCATGACCCTTATCACTTTTCTGTGCAAGAAAAGCACCAAGAGAATGATCTAATGCTCGAACATATAGCAAAAATGGTCTTCCCACCACTAGGGGTACTAAAACAGGTAGATTTGTAAGGTATTGCTTAATGTCATTGAATGCTTTTTGACATGCTTCATGCCAAACAAATGACACACCCTTCTTCAATAAACGATAAAAAGGTTGACATCTCCCAGAAAGATTGGATATAAATCTCCTGATATAGGCAAAGCGACCTTGAAAGCCACGGAGTTCTTTCAGATTACGGGGAGGACGCATTTCAAGAATTGCTTTAACCTTATCTGGATCAACATGAATACCTTGAGAAGTAATGACAAATCCTAAAAACTTGCCACTGGAAACCCCTAAGAAACACTTAGTGGGATTCATCTTTAATTGATGTCGACGCATCAACTCAAACACTATCTTTAAATCTTGAATATGACCATTCTTTAATCGACTTTTGACAGCGATATCATCCACATAACATTCAACTATTTTTCGTAGATGTTCTTGAAAGATATTGCTCATGGCCCTTTGATATGTAGCACCGACATTTTTCAAACCAAAAGGCATAACTGTGTAACAATAAACTCCAAGAGGTGTACGAAAAGCAGTATGCTTTTCATCTCCTAGATACATCTTAATTTGGTTATATCCTGAAAATCCGTCCATGCAAGACATGCGTTCTAAACCACATGTATTGTCTATCATGACATCGGTGATCGAAAGTGGAAATTCATCTTTTGGACAAGCTGCATTGAGATCTCAAAAATCTATGCAAACTCGAAATTTTCCATTCTTCTTTATGACAGGAACAATATTGGCAACCCAATCTGGGTGTTGTTCTTTACGGACAAAACCACATGTGATCAGCTTTTTAACTTCTGCTTCAATTGCATCCATCATATTCGGTCAAAAATGCCACTGCTGTTATTTTACAGGTTTGGCATTAGGAAGGATATTGAGCTTATGGATAGCTATTTTAGGATCAAAACCTGGCATATCCTCATAGCTCCATGCGAAGATATCAATATATTCTTTTATCAGTTTTATCAACTCTTTTTTTTTCATCTTCAGAAAGCTTTTTACTGATAAATATTGGCTTTGACGTAGTTTCGTCTCCAACATCAATCTGAACGATTTCATCTTCCGTGGGTGGCCGTCGTTGTTCAAACTGAAACTTCCACTGAGTATCCATTTGTTGTGTCCAAGGGTCATTTTCAAATAGTTTAGACTCATCATCAGTTTGAACCATATTAACTGAAAAGACGTGCTCAGATTCAACATACTGGACTCCTTCCGAATCTGAGGATTATAAAGAACTGGAAAAAAATTCTTCTTCTATATCTTCATTAAACATGTGAGATATATCATATCCCAAACCGTGGCGGGTTCGTTGATAAAACGGATCACCACATAATGGTAATCGTCTACCTTTGCCCTGATTGAGACCAAACATGGTTTTCAAGTCATATTCCATATTTTGGATAATCTTAAGAGATTATTGACTATATCTGTCAATTCTGATTTTTCTTTCGTCCTTCTCTTCGAAGGTATCTGTCTGTGTAACTAGAATTTCCTAGCCAAACCAAACACAATTTAACGCTTGTTTTTCCTAGTAGACGAAATCACAAAATAAGATTCTTTATGACGTCAATAAGTTACACAAGCTTGTGATGATGAGGCAACAGGTAGTAAATAAGGAGTAAATGTTAGGAACCTTTGAGCATAGGGTCCAACATCGACTTGAGGAGGAAAAGAATTCTTTTTATGGTTAATATATAAGGTTTCCTCTATATTTATGTCAGTTTTATGTTGATGACTTTGATTATCAACAGATAAAGTCATTCTTTTAATAAATTTGACAGCCATATACTCCAAAAAGAAATCTTCATTAAAATGAGAGAATACAGATTGATCAATATTTACATCATTGACAGACTGACTATTACGCTTTGGATTAATCATTAACGGACCATCATCCATCTTCAGCATAGACTTGCCTAGGTTGATAACTAGTGGCTCTGGATCAGTTGTACGAGAAGTACGTCCTCTAACCTTGATCATGAGAGGCTGATCACTAGTGTTGGCTTGAACTCGACCTTTGATCGAAATCTTCACAGATTCATCTGACGTAGCTTGAGTTTTCCCTTTGACTTTAATCACCAAAGGTTCGTCATTGACAGGTTGGGGTTGAATTCGACCTTTAACTTTAATCGTCAAAGGTTGATCTTCTGAAGGTGATTGGTCTTCTGAAATCGATTGGTCTTCTGAAGGCGATCGATCTTCCGCCATATCGAATATTTCCTTCACATGCTTCTGTTTATAGAGAATTGAATCAGAGAAATAAGCTTCAAAACCTTTAAAAAGATTGAGATCTGCAAATTAGTCTTCACAACTCCCTGAGAATCCACATACTTGAAGCATTGGTGGAGGGTCGAAGGAACAATATTATGTTCATGTATCCATGGTCTTCCGAGGAGAATATTATAAGATACATCTGAATTGATAACATAGAAGGTTGCTATGGTTCGAAGATCACCTATTTGAATCTTCAGACGAATTTTTTCCAATGGTTTACTCCTTCCAGAATTAAAACCGACAATTATCGTACTAGTGTAAGTCAACTCACTAGTAGGAATCCTCAATGGTCATAGCATACTCTGAAGAATAATGCTGATGGAGGACCCAGGATCGATGTAAATCCTGCCAATTTCAGTAGAGTCGATATACCATATATATTACAAAGGCCTGTCATGTCGATTATGCTTTAATAGCATATCTTCCTGTGTGAAAGTAATGTTAGGAATTGATTCCAGCATACTGTGGCATTGGGGACATGACACCGGTGTACTGTCGGGACTTTTGAGCTGAACTAAGAATTAATCTGCCTGTAGTAATACTTCACTCAAAGTTTCTCGACTTTCTTTAGAAAGACGGAGAAGTTCAAAGATAGAAAGCCTAGCCGGAGTATTGGCTAATTGGGCTAGAATGTCAAACTTATATGGTTTCATTAACCCTTGATTTGAACTAGACTTCAGTGGAACATCAAAACGTACTGCCTTATGTTTCCCTTTTTCAACCACTGGTGGTTTAGAAGGTCTTACTTCGACAGGAATAGAAGATGATTGAGTCGGCAGTGTTTCAACGGCATCATCCGTTTCTTTGGAAGTTCCCTCATAATCTTTTTGATAGTCTTTTCCTGATCTTGTGCCAGCAAAAGACTCTTCTTCAGGCTCGGAAGAATGAAGTACCATATTATATGATTTAATCTTCTTTTCCTTAGTCTTCTTCTTATGGGGATTTTTATGAGGAACCTCAAATCCCAATCCAACGAAGGATTTTTGACCTAGAATTTGTAAAGGAACTCGCATACCTTTACCATTGTTCAAGCCTTCCGCTTTTTGAAAGTCATAGCCCATCTTTTTCATGAGATGGACTGATTATTGACTGTACATATGAGTAGGTAGCGGACTTTCAATACTCGATTCAATATATGAGGAAGGAATAGAGACCTCTGTATTAATAAGGGTGGAAACTTTCGGTGCAGGAGGTAAAATCCCAACCGGAGCTTTCTCGTAGGCAGCAAAAACTTGTTGTGCCCTGTACAAAGGAACATTATTCATTGCTAACCACTGCTGATGAGTGAGCTTTAGTTTGGTAGGAGGAGCAAAACTCGAAGGGCATGTGTTCAGACCTCTTAGCCTATCTTCCAAAGGGATGTCACCCCACAAATGATCAGAATCATCATAATCTGGGGTAACAACATGAGAAATCATATTACAGGTTCTAATTTTTTTAACCTTTCTTAGATTTTGTAATTTTACTTCCATGTTCCATTTCAGGTACTAAATCAGGCTGTACCCACATGATTTCACCATTTTTTAAGGTGAGAGGCATTAATTCTTCACTTTGATCTCTGGCTGGTGGAAGATTCACAATCTTCATTGTCGCCTTCGGAATTGGGATAATCCCATCAGGAACTTGATATGGAGGAAAAGCTCCAAATTGAAGAGAAATCATATTGGTTGTAACTGTATGCTCATCATTAGTTAAAGCGATGGATTTAGCATTTATCAACTCTTGAATTTTCTTCTTCAAGACATAACAAGCTTTCGTGGGATGATTTATGTATCTATGATAGATATAATACTTGGGATTATCAACGAAATCCACTTTATTAGGTCATTTTGGCTCTGGAATCTGGAGTTTACCATTCTTCACGAGACATTGAAATATCCCAGGAATATCACTGTCGTCGAAAGAGTATTCTTCTTTTGGCTTAGAAGATTCTGGATTACTTGGGGTAGTTTTGGATTTCGAAAGGTTCACCACTAGGGTTTCCTTTCCTTTCCCATTGCGATTACCAGAGTTGTTACCTGAAGAGGCTTTCTTTCTTTTATCTTCTGAGGCGAAGATCATTCCATGTTCACGAGCCAATCTTCTATTGGTCTCAGCTAAAACTGCTGCTATAATAAACGAGGCCCAATCTGTGAATTGAGAGCCTATAAAAATAGTGATTGTTGGTCGCAGATTTATTTTGCATGTATCAATCAATGCTGAATCTGGCATACCAGGAGGCATTTTCAAAGTAGCCTGTCGAAAACGTTCTATAAATGTCCGAGTATCCTCTTTCTCTTTTTGTTTAATTTCTATTAAGGAAGACATATTCATGTCCATCCCTCCTTCATAGAAATGAGAGAGAAACATTGCTTTGAATTCGTCAAAAGATGATATACAATTATCGGGTAGACTACGATACCAATCGTATGTTGTACCCGTCAAACACCCAATGAAGACTCGGGTGAGAAGAGTATCATTCTTCTGTAGATGCACAGTCATAATATCAAAATAATTGATGTATTGATTTGGAGAAGCCTTTCCATCAAATAATACACCATAGATTGTGGCTTAAATTTGGGAGAAAAGGGTATATCATTCCAGTGGGGAGGATAAGGTTGCTTAATCTCCAACTTCTGGAGCTGATCTTTGTGCTTAAGAACCTCAAACTGTGCTTTTAACTCCCGAACAGCTTGAATAGCTTCATTAGTTTGAGGAAGTATGTTTGATTGAATAGTGGTTAGATATATCGTAACCCCCACCGGAGGTGATACATCTTCTGGCATGAGAGGATCTAGAGATGCAGAGTTTTGATTGATAGCAGGCTCTTGACTCAGATTATTCAAAGATATGTCAACCCCTTGACTATCTTGAGTTTGTGCTGCTACTTGCACTGGTGTTACCACTGCTGGTTGGACTGTTTGCTGATTCATTATTAACTGATACCTATTTTATATCATTGCAAGCATATCCTTTAGCGATTGTTCTACCGCAGAAAGATGTTGTTCTGTATGAGAAGTAGACGTCTCCTGTTCTTCTCAGATAGCATAAGATTTAACTTCTCTTGAACTTACAGAGGGGTTGGTATACAAATATGAATCAACGCTATCAGTTTCTGACTCCAAGTACTGGGTACCCCCAGCCTCTAAATCCGAAGAATGCATATTTAAAGGTCATTGACTTCTTGACCGAGTATGTTGATATACTCCTTCAAAAGAGTCAAGGATTCGGTTAAACCGTTGTTGACCTGGAGTCTGGGACGAATTACATCTTGAATTTTGTCCTCTATTAATATAAGATGCCATGTTGACAGATGCATAAGACAACTCATGTTCTTGATCATCAATTTGTTGCTGATGTACATTATAGCTTAATCGGTTAAAAACTGACCGTTTAGTAGTAGAACAGCAACATTTGATCACAGTTTGGTGATACTCACAATGATGATTTTCTTGAGAGAATATCACAGGAGATTTTTTGTTTTTACGCTTTAGTACAAGTAACACGCGTAAATCAGAAGAATTACAAGGTAGCATTTTCTTTTTTATATTTGGGACAGAGAAATACCCAGTCCCTTGTGTAAAAAGAAGATTACTAGCTTCATTGGCAGAAGAAAGTTGTACGCTTTTACGCGCTTGAAGTTGTGTGCGTAAATCCTGAGTTGATTTTTGTGCACTGAAAACTCCATCAGCATTGCGCGTAATCTTAAGATTAGGCATTTTGCGTAAAGCAGCATTAGAAGATTGTTGGCGTAAAACAGAAGTTGTGCCAAAAAATTTATTCTCCTTGGATAAACCAAAGGAATTGTCTGTCATAGTAACATAAGACGTATTTTTTACGCTGCACGAGTGTAGGCAAGTTCACTTTAGGTACAAAAGCACCATTGTGAACTTTATCTACCATATCACCGACAGAAGATTTGCCTTTATGCGTATAGCGCAAAACAGAAGTATCTGCCATGTGACAGACGGGAGATTTGCCTTTACGCGTATAGCGCAAGACATGATTGTCTACCACGTCATAGACGAGAGACTGAATTTTATGCCCTGGGCACAAATCTTAAGTAGGAACTGCCTCGTCACCGACGGGAGCCCCAACAACAGGAGTGGGAAGAATTCCCTTACCTTCAGAGACAACAGAGGGATCAGAGGGTGCTTTGGACTTAGAAATCCAAACTTTGCGCACCTTTAGTGTTTTTTGAACATTGGAGTAGCGAGTACTACCCGCAGTTCGGAGCATTTCTTCGTAAGCAGTATGGTCGAATTGAACAACCAGAGTCTTCTTTGTCGATCCAATCGACACATCATCATATTGAGCAATTGCTTTCTCGTCAGAGAAAAAAGTCATCCCCAGCAGAGTCGCCATTTTGTTTCACTTAACAAAATGACCTTAAAAGGCTTTTGAAAGAAAACGAGAAAAAGTACAAAAGTACAAGTAAATTCTGGAAAGTATTGCTATGGAAGTCTGATCTGAGAGCGATCACTTTGTTCCTTGGACCAAATGATGATGATGAAGAGAACTGCTTGAAGAAGAACAAACGGAAGAACTGAGTCACCAGAAGTTATCGACACAATTGGCACTGATGGCACAGTCGAATGCTTTCCTGCTTTGCTTTACTCTGTTCTTGAGAAAAAGTTGAAGATAAACACTCTGGAAAATCACTTTGCTCTGAAAGTCTCTGGGCTCTAAAAATCTTGTACCTCTTTCTTAAAAAAGAAGTCTTTATATAGGCTTGTCTTCTGTGCGTAAAAACATCAATATCGAGTCTCTTCGCAAGCTATTAGGATAACTGTCACCCATGTACAAAAATTAGCCTCTACGCATGTTGACACGTGTTCCATTACTTCAACAAAATAAGGAAAACACGTTTCCACATCCTCAAAAAATGTGGCATAAAAGCCACGTATACAAGCCACGTTCACACATAATCAGGAAAAGCCAAGCGTAAAATAGCTCAAAGTAAGCTTCATGCGAAAATTGGCTAAGAAATAGCCTTGAGCGTATAGTTAGCTCAAATAAACTCTACGCACACAAAAAAAAGTAGCTAAGATAGCCTTGAGCGTAAAAAGCTCAAATAACTTTCATGCGTAAAGGAAGTTGTTTCTCGAACGTAAAGTAGCCCATTTACACAAATAATTCTGGGTTAGTGTGAAACCGTCTTCTTGGCTTCTGTGCAAATCTTTGTCAGAAAATCAATCTGTCAGAGCATTTAATGCGATGTAGACAGCCTGTCTTCTGCGTAAAGTCTGAGGATGACTCTTGCGTAGAGCAACTTGCGTAAAGTCTGAGGATGACTCTTGCGTAGAGCAACTTGCGTAGAGTCTGAGGACGGCTCTTGCGTAGAATTTGAATTAGATTCTATTTGACCTTAGCGTAGAGCTTGAGTTTGACTCTTGCGTAGAATTTGAACTTCTTTGACTTGGTCTTTTTATAAAATATGATAAAAATATATCATAATTTATTTTTTCTTCTACAAACACAGCAGTCAATCACAGTGTCTGGTCGAGAACTATTCTGTGTGAAAAATGCCTTGCATATTCATCACAGTTACGCAGAGGAAACAAACGTCGATGCTAAAGACTGGAGATTTTCCTTCATAGACTACACTGTCTATTGAATCCTCCTCGAGGACCCGAAGGAAGCAGTATCCATCCAAAGGCGATCCCTTAGATTTTACTACGACACAGCTACCAAGATGCTGTACCTATGCTCTTACGACGGGCTACAGTTACGATGCTTATCAGACACAGAAGCCAAACATGCACTCTGGGAGACGTACGATGGAGTTTGTGGTGCATATCGGCCAGGCCCCAAATTACAAGATCGCCTCAAAAAATGGGTTATTACTGGCCCACAATGATAGCAGATGCTGTTGAATAAGCAAAGAAGTGTAGAGCTTGTCAGTTCTACGTCGATTTCAATCATCAACCTTCGGAGTTTCTATATCCGACGGCAGCATCTTGGCCGTTTGAAGCCTGGGGCATGGACGTCATAGGACCAATCAGCCCGCCATCCTCCAAAGGACATCGGTTCATCCTAGCCATAACCGATTACTTCTCTATATGGGCGGAAGCTATACCGCTCACCGAAGTGAAGATGTCAAACATGATCAGTTTCATCACGTCATCTACTGCTTCGGCCTACCTCGCAGGATCATCCATGATAATGGTCCACAGTTTGCAAGCCGTGCATTCTATCGGTTCTGCGATAAGAATCGAATCCAGAACATAGCCTCTACTGCCTACAATCCAGCGGCTAACGGGCTAGCGGAAGCCTTTAACAAAACTATCATAAAACTTTTCAAGAAGTTCGTGTCTTCAAATAAGCGCAATTGGAATGAAAAGCTTGATGAATGTCTATGGGCTTATCGTACAACGGTTCGGACTCCAACAGGCAGTACGCCATTCTCTCTGATTTATGGGAGCGAAGTAGTTCTTCCTCTAGAAATCTAGATCCCTTCTCTTCGAGTAGCCTTAGCCAGCGAGCTGACTACTGAAGAAAGCTATCATTTGCGACTCCAGGAGCTCGAAGCGCTAGACAAAAAATGCTTGTTAGATTTACAGCGCATTAAGCTATACCAAGCACGCCTTTCCAGAGCCTTCAATAAAAAGTGAAGGAAAGGATCTTCCAAGTCGGTGATCTGGTCCTAGCAGCAAGAAGACCGATGGTCATGACGCACAAAATAAAAGAAAAATTCTAGCCTAAATGGAAAGGTCCTTTCGTCATAAAATCGGTGTATTCTAACGGTACATACCGGCTGACCAAGCCAGATGGTGACTTGCTCATGATGCCTATCAATGGCGAGTTCCTGAAGAAGTACTATGTTTAACCTCTTTTACATAATGTTCACATATGTTCAGTCATGTAAATGTACAGTGCGATATTTATATGATTCAAAAAAAACTATCAAACTATTATCCATATTTCAAGAGTCTTGAATACGCCCTGGATAATAGGTCCTCTAAATATTTCCCCAGTGGAATCATTCTCGTTTTGACTTTGTCCAAACTCGGTTCGACGAAAATAAGTCACATCCCTATTACGTCTGAATTATTTTCTGATAATTATTTTTCCAGTGGAATGATTAAATATTTTGCCACGTCCATATAACCTCTGAGAAAAGCATTCATCAAGGATAATCACGTCCCTATTACCTCTGAATTATCCACTCCTCCCTAATGCTATATATCTTTCCTCGTCCATATTACCTCTGGTCAGATATAGAACATCCTCTGCTATTACGTCCATATTACCTCTACTAGCAGTTTCGTTCAACTTATTATCTATATTCGAATCATTCGAATATAAAACGGATAATAGGTCTACATCAAAAATTCTCCAGCGGAATATCCACCAGAAATATCCTTGCTACGTCCACATTACCTTTAGCATCGATATTTCACAAAATCACATTTATTTCCAAAAAGATTCTTTATTTTGTACTTAAACGTCTATCAAAAGACGAAAAAAGGTACAAGAGCCGCGAACGGCCAAAAAAATAAGTTACAAAATCTATGGAATACACACACGATTGAAGCTGTCCCTTAGAGCTGCAATCTCGGCCTCAGACTTCACAGCAGCTCGGTGCCGTGCCTCTTCCTGATGAGCGGCTTCATCTTCAAAGAGGATCAGACTTTGATGCTCCCCCTCCAACTTTGCCAGCTGTTCTTCTAATCGGGCAGAAGTGGTGGCAGTCATGGCAGCCTACGATAAATAATCCTCCTGTTCAGATATCGCCACCCTCAAGTTGGCTTCCAGCTGGGCAATCTCGTTCCTGATCTGCACAATATGATTGTGTTCTCAGTGATTTGCACAGCCAGCCTGTTCTTTGAGGCAGCACGGGCCTCACTCACAGCATTGAACTGGCCATACTGGCCAGCCAGCTCGCCAATCTCCTGGACAAGGGCATCCTTCCTTTCCTGGAAGGTAGCCTTCTCCTCCGTAAGAGCCATCATCAAAGCGTCGTCCTCTGCACGGAACATTGACGTCGGACTCTGCTGTTTGATATCTCGGAACCTGGCCACCTGACCCTCCAGGTCATTCAGGACCTTCCTCGGAGTGTTGGTCCGCCCTTCGTAGCCAGCTATGCTCTCGAGGGCCGCTACCTGACACTCTGCAATAGCCTTCACTGGGCCGAAGGCGGCATTCCGATTCAAGACTCCAGGAAGCTTCACTTTCAATGCGGAATAGAAAGCTCTGACAACTTCCTGGGCCATCTCTTCATCCTCGGTGAAGGTCGTCGGAGAAGAGGCTTGGAAAGTTTCCTCCACTTCCGGAAGGAACACCTGACAAAGAGCCAAGCTTGGCAAGAAAATCCATTCCACCAAAAACCACTCCTGATTATCATGTGTCACGTCTATATTACCTATGATACCGATAGTCTTCCGACTCGACACTTATACCCAATCCGGGATAAATGACATGGTGTCAAGACCATAAAACCTATCACATCCATATTACCTCCGTTGGGTTTCGTTTCAAATCTATTACCCGCACCGCCAGCGTACAGAAGGGCAATGGGTTCAAACAAGCAAAAAGGAGGGAGGGAGCTCCCCCAGCGAGATGCCCTTTACACAAATGTTGTATTATTGGCTCTCTAATACAAGCACCATAGATATCACAAGCAAAGAGTTGAGCGAATGTATTCTGTTTATTCAAAATCAGTTACATTCACAGAACTACATCTCATGAGCAAAACAAAAAGTTCTTCATCTCTTCGCCCAGGCAAGAAGTAGAGGATTACATCTGATGCCCAAAAGAAGTGAAACATAAAGCTAAAAACAGACAGAAATACTGAGACAGAATACAAACATTTATGGAAACACACAAATCCTAGTTGTGGCGAGGCATATACCATTCCCTCAACCATTTCGTATATGAGGGATCCCTTTGATAAAGGCCCTCGGTTGGAGCAGGAAGGCCAGAACCCCCAGTCCTACTACTCTTAGGCTTGTGCTCCTCCTTTATCGTAGCTTCACTATTGGGAGTAATTCCCTCCCTGATGGGCGCCGGCTCTTCTTCTTTCTTAATTTTTGGCACCACCTCCTCCTTGTAAAACGGTGACTCTTGTTTTATGAAAGGAGGCAGCATCTCCTCCTTCACCACAGTCTCAGCCTTCGGCATGGATGCTGCAAGTGCCAAAGACAGAAGAGAAAGTCAGGCTCAGAAAATTGCAAAAAAAAAACTAAGTCCTGAAGATTCCTATGCGCCCAAAACAAGACATGCGGGTGCATAACACACGAACAGTTCGTGGGCACATAAAATGCCACTGCTTAGAGGGCGCATAACATGGCAACACGTGGGCACATAGCACACCACAGTGTTGGAGCATGACTTCTGTGGGCGCATAATGATGCTCACAGAAGTATGTTGCCTTAGGCGCAAGCGCTCGGGCAGAAGAAAAGTCCGTGCGTCGTAAATTAACGCTCGGGACTTTGTTTTTTGAAGCATGCCCTCACCCAAAATTGGGTCCTGGACCGCCGAGGACGCTGCCGCAGGAGGAGAGACACTCGGCGCAGCCCCCTTGCCCTTCGCGGATCTCTTGGCGACCTTGGGAGATATGATTCTCAAAGAATGAAGACGAACAGTTTTCTGAAAATTTTAAAGAGAAGGGAATAATAAACTTTCTCTCTCCTTCAGGGCCTATTTATAGGCACGAGCCACTTCTTATGCGCCCACTTGCTGTATGCGCCCATGCGCCCTTTGCGTTGTATGCGCCCACAACGGCCTATGCACCCACGTGAAGAATCAGCTTCCTGCATACTATACGACTGTCCCTTGCTGACATGGACGACGTATGAAGGATGGATCGCTTCAAATTTCGTTCCGATGAATCTGTCATTTCCGATTTCGAAGAAAATCTCAACCGTCGTATCTCCCTGACAGGCTGGCCAAATACTATGCGCCCAAAGAGAGAGCCATGCTATGCGCCCATTGCATCACGAGAAGACGATCCATGCTTCTTTTAAAGTATTTCGAACTTGTTCAAGTATCAAAAACTTTGAAGGGGGTCTTGTAGAAGCATAAATTTTTTTAGCAAATGAAGCCCCATGCGCCCAAGTCAGTGTAGCTCCATGCACCCAAGTCATTGTAGCTCCATGCGCCCAAGCCAGTATAGCTCTATGCGCCCAGTCTGTGAAGCTTCATGCGCCCAAGACTAGCTCCCCCTAAAGGAGGGCGCATAGCTTAAGACATGGCTATGCGCCTAAGCCTGACTCAGTAAAAGCCATGATCAAAACGTGCACTAAAGCGCACGACCACGTCAGTCTCCATGAGCAGTCGTACACCAAAGCATGCGGCCATGTCAACACCACGACCAACCTATGATCTCGCAGCCTGTATGTGCCTACATCCTATGCGCCCAAAGCAGGACTATGCGCCTACATAAGAACCAGCGTGTTTTCTCAAGTGGGTGCATAACTCCATTCCAGCTCAAGAACGACTATAAAAGGGGCCTCATCCCTCTTCAAACACACAGAGCAGAGAGCATTTTTAAAGGCCAAATTGCTGTACTTCTTGTCAATGAGCCGAGAGTTAGCAGTTTTCTTAGTTTTTCTTCCACTTTTGTAATCGGAGTGTCAACGGAGTAAAGGAGCAACTGCCGCTCGATCTCCATCGTCCCATTCCCCAGAATTCTTTTTTGTACTCGGGGATCCTCAGCGCAGGATCTCTCAGGCGTACTCGATTTGTGGTGGCTTGTGCCAATAAAAAAAGACAGCATTTTCTTCTTCTTTTTTTTGTGTGTGTCCACACTGACACAGTCCTAACGATGGATGCGGACATTCGAACTCCACGCACCCGACCACAGTCCTGTACACACACACTATTATTCTAAGTATAATGAAAAACTCTTTATTAACAAGGAAGTAGAAAAAATTACCTAAAATGAAACAAATTTGAAGTGAAGACGCACTTCTCGCAGCAGGACGCAACCCTCACATGTCCAATTCAAAAATGAAATCCTGGAGTAGACATTTCAGCAAATAGTTGGTGCTCAGAAAAGTATTTGAAACATACCGCATCTCCTCTATTTCTTTTGAAACCCAGAAATGTGAAAATTAATTCAGGATCTTCATGATCAAAGTCTCAATCAAATTAACCGTAAAAGACTTAAGGAGAACCCGATCGATTCAAGAAATGAAACTCACTAAATTCAAAATCCAAAAGAAGTACTAAAGAGACAATCAGAGGCAGCTCACCCGACTCGAGTTAGTTAATCAATCGGTCGATGACTCGATCGATCAGTCATGTCGAACTGCCATTAAAATAAATTCGAAGATCATCAAGAAACAGAAGGAATTAAAGTTTAACTCAAACTCGACATCAGCACTCATCGATCGGCTTCTCATCCACTGGGGAAGAACACGAACTGCAGTATATCAATCGAGCCCGCTATCGATCGTCGACGACCACCAAGAAGATGAGCGGATCAATCTCGATCAAAAAGAAATCGAATCATCAATTACTTCAATAGTCAACCAAAATTTATCAGATCTTTAACAGAAGGATCAATCGACACTCACCAGTCTTTGTCGCCGTTAAATCGTCGGAAAGAAGAAGAAGGAGTCAGAGATTCGCTCGTGCGTCGCCGATCGGAGGAGAACACTCACCGTCGTCACGACTTAATGAGAGAGAGCTGCACCGCTGTGGTCATGGCTGCCAGAGTAGATCGTCCTCGTCGTCGCCACTGCCTCATTCGTCAGAGGCACCTAGATGTGCCATGCCGGGAAGATCGCCAGGGCCGCAAGCTTAAGCTCCATGGAGCAATGGAGAAGAAGAAGGAGGCTCTGTTGTTGATTCTCCAGAACATAATTTATTGAGAAGGAAAAGTAAGTGAGAGAGAGGGAAATCTTTATATATAAAGTGAGGAAGAATTGGTGTTGGCTTGGGTGAGGGGAAAGAAATTAGGAGAAAAATATAAGAATAGGAAAATTTTGAACAACCTCACAATACTCGTTCTCATGGACAGAGAAAGAGCGATTAGTTGGATGTTTAAGGATACTATTAATACCAAATATCCAAAGTTTTAATATAGGTCAAAAATTTAGTTTAGACAATAACAATATTTCCCATTATAGAAAAAATCAAAATAATGCTACTAATTAATTCAAAATTTGTAAAATATCAGGAAAATACTAAAATTTAGTAAATTAAGGAAAAGTGGGGTTACACTACAGGCCAACTACTATATTCGTGCTAGAAGATGAATGCACTGTTATATAATTGCATAGAATCATATAACAACTCGGTGCACACATAGAATAGCATATTAGTGCACACATAGAATAGCACATCAGTGCACACAAGAATAGCACATCAGTGTACATGTAGAATAATACCTCAGTGAACATATAGAAGGTACCACCACTGGTACAAGTAGTCAAGTCAGGAACATGGTCAATTAGCCAATCACATGAAATCCTTTGTCCACATTGTGTCATGGGTGTCAGGTCAAGTAAATGGTCAGGATCTCTACTATAATAGCGTCTAAAGTACACATGGGAGCCTACAGCTCTAATCATCAAGTCGGTCTATCCACCAGATCAATCTATCAATAGCCTTTCTATCCACGATAGAATATCAATTTCATGTCAGAAAATACGATCGCTAGATACTATGCTAATCACCATAAACTATGATAGGCCCTCTGGCTCATAAAATCTGCCAAATCAATGATCACAAGCTATTAGTAATTATCTCCCAACTACCGGGATATAACCATCGTACCATATAAATAGGGTCGAGAATCTATATCAAATAAGGATATGACCACTACATGTTATGCTACCTAACTGTATAAGGTTATTAAGCTCTACCAGAGGAAGAAAGAGACCAGGTTTTTGGCGTTTGAAAGTTGGATAAAACCTTATATTGATATCCTCGATATTTTTTTTCGTTCCGCAAAACATTCACACAATCATCGAAATCCAGGAATCTTCATGAGTTTTGCCAAATCATTATTTCAGATCAACCCTCCAAATTATACTCAATATTCAATTATATCAGAAGATCATCATCCTAATACATAGGACAATGGCTAATCGTATTTGGCTAAACTAGGATATCATCTATAAGGAATAGTCAGGGGATAAGAGACTATTAATTAATGCAGTCGAAAAATGGCAAGGATTGTATGAACCACTCTGGAGCAGATTTACGACCCTTAAATCAAATAAGGACCGAGGTCACAGACATCTACAGAGTATAGCCATGCTCCTTATGCTATCGACGGACGATACAGGTCAAGTATCTAGGCAACTAATCTAGTCATTAGTCTACCTAGCAGGCACTGGAATCAGGTATACAATATAAATCTGCACGAGTCTAGTTCAACAAACCAAAGGAACGGTTCTTCCTGAACCTTCGAACTAAATTTCTGACCGAGAATTCTGGAAAATTCGACAGTCTCCTCTGTATTTCTTGAACCGAAGCTCCCTGCGAGGTGGGGCTATAACCACTCGGCACAACCTGCCGCAGAATCATAAACTGAGAATACTAAGTCTCAGCCTCCAGCAATGCTATGATCATACTGGGAACCAAACCATAGCCGAGAACACAAAGTCTCGACCTCCAGCAGCACTACGATGTGTATTGGATGCCAAACCAACACATATAATAAGAATTATCATGCAGGGCACATCATATCACAATCCGACAGTCATGTCCAATCCACAAGCATAGTCACACAAACAGTTAGCCAAAGCTGTTACCCGACCGCGAGTCAGATACGGGACATATGGGGATAATACATATATGTGAGTCGTGCTTGTATCCTCGGAGGTGTCGATAACCCGCCCGAGTTATCCGATACGACATAACCCAGTATCGAACTAAACTATCATAAGTTATCATCATGGCAGTTCTTAAACTATGCTACACTAATCACAGTTATACATTTACATTTACAATTATAAATTAATTAAATGCAATAAAAATCCAGTGGGAGGCATGAACCATCGATGAGCAAGAGAAACTTGCCTAGAGGGCTTGGCTAGGTAAGCAAGTCTTCGACGTCCTGGATCTAAGATAGCACGTCCATCGGGATCCTCATAACACACAATAAACAATCATTAGCATCAAATAATAAAATAATAACATAATCACAGGAGATGGTAGAAGGCTATATTGCGTAGGTTCCGCAAGTAGTATAAGAATTTGGCACAAAAACTGAGGCATGCAGATCGATACGGATACACAAACAGAGACGTGCATGTAAATTGAGACGCATACGAGAATCGAGATGACACGAATATCGAGATGAACAGAAATAAAAGAGGCACGTAAATGGAGATACGTACGAGAATCGAGATTACACGAATATCGAGATGAATGAAAATGAAAGGTGCACATAAATCGAGACATACACGAAGTCCAAAAAATCATGAATATCAAGATGGCACACGAATCAACGTTACACCCAAACCGAGGTGTGCACACAAATCGAGACGACATGCAAATTAATATGGCACACAAATCGATACGGTACGGTGTGTAAGGTGGCACGCAAATCAGTGTATGCATGCAAATCGAAGTAACACGAATCACGTAATAGGCACAAAGGTTACGACCTAAAAAATGAGGTGGTGCACAAATCAAGATGGCACGGTATCCGAGGCAGCACAGGGCTCGAGGTGTCCCGCTGTCCAAGGCAGCACTATAACACCCACTTTTCTAAAATGAGAATAATTTTGAACTTTTATAAAATTTTATTATTTAATAATATAATTTATGATTTATGGGAATTTTTAATTAATTTAATACTATTTAAATTTGGTGAATTATAATTTTGATGTGTTAGCTAGTGAACCCTAGAACTGTTGAGCCTAAAGACTAACCATGACCATGGGGACCTAACCATGTGATTAGAATGACTATTTACAACTTTTTAGGCTGAAGGTATTTTGGTCATTTTGTGACTTTCGAATTATTTTGTATTTTAATTAATTGATGAATTTTAGATTATTTTAATAATATTTAAATTGATGTATTGTGATTTTGGTTATTTTTATATTTTAATATTTTGGGAATTTTTATATTAATATTGATTTTACGGGGTTTGTTTAGTCGGGTTTGAGTTTCATTTCGTTCCGACTTGTGTTAGTGACCCGGGTAGCTTAGACTCTAGAAGGAACCCCAAGGTTAGCTAGTCATGGTCCACAAACCCCACTAATTGAGTTAGTGAATTTAGAATAATCCCATTTGTTAGATTGGTTAAGTTAGAGTCTTAAATTTAACCATTTTGATCCCAAACTTGAACCTAACTTAAAATTAACCAAGAGGACTAGTTGAGGCCTTATTGGGCTTTCCCCCAAGGCCCAAATAGGGTTTAATGGCAGCCACTATAGGTAGATTAGCCTCCATTCCTTTCATTTTATTCTATCTTGCCTCTTTTCCTTCACAAAGTGTTCTTTCCCAAATTAGATATATCCCCTCTTTGAATTGATCTCCAAATCCTTACATCCCTCCACCAAAACTTTCATGCAACCTTTTCATACTCCAAGGGAGGGTGCTAGCAAAGATTTGGAGCAAAGTGCAAGAAAGAGTGTCCTTTTTGAAAGATCTTCGTGTCGGAGCCGTGTCCTTGGAGTATCATTGGGATTCCACTCCCAATAGGTAAAACCAACCCTTTAAATTAATTTTCTATGTATATTAGTTAGTTTTGAATTCATAGGATCTACCCCCATACATGTACCCATTTAGATTCAAATTTATGGCTATTTGGAGCTCTTTTGAGGATTTTAAATATGTGTCTTGTGTCCTACTTGATATATCCCAAATTAGGACACCCCATGTGTATGTATGTATGTTAATAGTTTAAATGGATATTTAAATTCAGTTTTAGAATGGTTAGAGAGTGGATTGATCTTAGTTAGGATGGTTAGAATGAGTTTCATTTGGATACCTATGTTGGTATCCAAGTATCTTGGCCTACATGTGTTTCTTTTGTCCAAAATAACTCAAATTCGTCATAATATTTATCCACGCTTTTATTAACCAAAGCAACTTAGAAATGTCATAACTTTTAGCTTAGAACTCTGATTAATCTCCCATTTTTTTAAATAAACCGTATCAAAGTTAGCTTCCCAAATATATATTTTAGTAAGCCAAAATCATTCTAGAACTTTCTGTAAAATTATTTGAGTGTCAGCTGTCCGAAAGACAAATGCGTTTCGGTGTTTTTGCGATTCCGGGAGCTTCCAGACACGAAAATGTGATCCGTTTGAATTTTTGAAAAGCTAACACGAAGGGCTATGACATACTTTAATCCTAGAATTTAGTGAATGCCTAATTGTTGTAATATTAGTTTTAAGTAGAAGAGTGACTATACGATATAGGCATTTTGTGTAACCTATGAGCCTATGTAGTATGGATATTAATTGAATGTAGAGTATGTAATGTATGATATGTCAAATGAACGAAATGATATATATGATATGTACCATCTTTACATTAATGTATATATATGGTTGAATGCAAGCATGTAGGAATGCAATAAATGTAATGTATGTAAGCAATGCATAAATGCATGAATGAAAAAATGATATACAATGTATGCATAAAAGTATATAATGAATGCTAGATATGAATGCAAGGTATACATGTAATGATAGATATGAATGCATAATGTATATATAATGTAATGTAATATATAATGATAGCATTTATGGTAATGTAGAATATATGATGCAAGCATGTATATGTCCACTATTTTTCTTTTTCTTACATTTTCCTTCCCTTTCCTTTCCATTTCAGTTTTTCCCTTTTTTTTTTCCCTCTTCTATTTTACATGTTGTATACAATGTATATAATGTATAGATGCATGTAAGTATGTAACATGCATGAATGACATGTATGTAATGAAAATAAGTATATGTATGCAACTTAATGATATGTGAATGGATATAATGCAGGAACTGAAGTATGCATGTATATGGGATATGAATGAATGATATATATATATATATATTTTATATATATATATATATATATATATATATATATATATATATATATATATATATTTATATATATATATATATATATATATATATATATATATAAAATATATATATATATATATATATATATAAATATATATAAAATATATATAAAATATATATATATATATATATATATATATATATATATATATATATATATATATATATATATATATATATATATATATATATATATATATATGTTGTTGTATGCAAATCAATGAATACACTGTAATATGTAAGATAATAAATGCATGAATGAATGTCATATATGAATGAACGAATGAATCAAAGGTATAAGTAAAATATAATGCATTGTAATGAATGTAAACATATATAATGTATAAAAGTATGTATGTAAATGTGCATGAATGTATATATCTATGTAACTATGTAAATATGTATGATGTAACATATGCCTATATATAAATATGTATGTAACGTGGATATGCATGTATGTATAAATGTATGTATATATATATAGTATTTATTTTATATTATGCAATATTATGGTTCACATTGCCTTGTGATTGTGTGTGAGTGCTAGCCTAGGCTTGGTTAGGCCTAGTGAGACTTGTTAGAATTTTTTGGGCTAGGACTTGTCCTAGTTGACCTAGTTTGACTAGTGTGGTTAACTAGAGTTGACCAAGTGTTGACTTTAGTCTAGTTTGACCTAGACAGCATGCAGATGCATTATACATTTCATTTATCATCCCCTGTATATATCTTGACTTGTGTTGCTCTAAATAGGAATCAGATACCTCATCTCGGATAGTATATTCTCACAGAGATTCATATCGCAGGCGAGTACTTTCTCTGATCATTTCATAACTTGTTTAGGATTATATTCTTGCTCTAGATTACTTTACTTGATGTTGTCACGATATTATCACGGATTTGTACTATATGGATCCCTACATTGAGATGTTATCCCCCTCGGGAGCATTGGATATTTCATGTCATGTGTTTCATGTACATCATGTATTCTTCGCTCTCATGTTATTCATGTATACTCATGTGCTTCATGTACGTTCATGTACACTCATGTACTCTCATGTGCTCTCATGTACGGCCATGTTTCTCATGTGCTTTATGTGTAACCAATATATTCATGTGCACCCATTTATGGGCCTTCATATGGAATTCATGTGTACTCAGTTCTGAGCCCTCATGTATACTTTATGTGCACCCATCTATGGGCTTTTATGTGAAAATCATGTGCGTAACCTAAATTGTCTGGATCCTTGTGTATTGATTGTGGTATGGGAGAGTATAAATAGTCATGTGAATAATTCCAAAGTAGTTTAACTATATGAGCCTTTTTAGTATATTCATGTGCAAATCCAGCCGTTCACATGTCAACTTTGTACTCTAGATCACTAGTCACTGATAGTTCTCTACTTATAGTAGATATTTCTATTACAGTTCTCTCTTTTACATCATGTACATTATTTCAGTTTTTATGTATCGTACTCTTTTGCATGTTTATATTTTCTAACCTGTTATGATCTGCGTGAGATGTATTGTGCTCGCTCCTGTCCTGACTGGACCTGTTGAAAATATTATAGAGGATGATGAGGAACCCTACACCCCTTACTATGGAGCTTGCCTAGATGACACTCGCGACCTGGACCTTTGGGAGGTTCAGGCAGCTGCTGAGGATGATACCCATGCATAGTATAGATAGTTTAGACTCTTCTTTTTTCTTCTTCATGTCAGTTGTTGTCTTTGATTTCAGAGTTGTATTATTTTGGAGATGTTGAGACTTGTGTTTGTTAACTTTGATTTATTTTACTTCTGTTTGTATCTCATTTTTGAGGATTTTCTTATTTATTACATCGTGCTATATTCTACCTCTAGATTTGTGATTGAGTCGTACCTTCTGTGATTAGCCTCATTTTGGAGAGTATTTCATATTGTGTTACTTATGTTCATGACCTAGAACAGCGTTCTACGCCGACACTGTGGCGTAGGCTGGACTGTAGAAGCATGGAAAAGAACAGGAAAATCCATACGGCTCAAAACAGAGGGAGTCTCATGCGGTTCAAAGAATCTCTCAGAGCTTCATGCGGCTCAAGAGTTTTATGTGGCTCAAAAGTCGCCAACATAGCCATGCGGCTCGAGTAAAAGCTACGTGGCCTTATGCGGCTCGCCTCTACAGCTGGCCATTAAGCAGCGGCCTCATTTAATTCTCTGACACAACAAGGCGGCTCTGACATAAAGGTGAACTGACAGCTCTGACATAAAGCTGCAATGATAACTTTGACATAAAGGCGTGCTCCTAGGGAAACAAAGAAATTTTTTATAGCTGGCACAATCCATAAAAACCCACAGTCTTCTATACAGCTTTAACACATGGCCAGCCGCATGCGGTTCAAGTGGATGCCACCCCCATGCGGCTGCTACTCTCATGCGGCTCGGATCATGGAGGCCATCTTCATGCAGCTCAAATCCTGAGAAGCCACCCCCATGCGGCCGCTACTCTTATGCGGCTCGGATCATGGGGGCCATCTTCATGCGACTCAAATCCTGAGAAGCCACCCCCATGCGGCCGCTACTCTCATGCGGCTCAAATCATGGGGACCATCTCCATGCGGCACAAATGCTGAGAGGCCACGCCCATGCAGCCTTGACACATGGCCAGCCTTATACGGTTCAGTTGGAAACCACCCTCATGCGGCTCAGATTTCGGAGGCCATGCCTATGCGACTGTCACCTTCATGCGGTTCAAATCCTGAGAAGCCACCCTTATGCGGCTCTGTCAAGACACCATGTCCCTGTGGCTCGCGGTTAGGACACGTGGTAGAGGATTAGTTCCCCCCACGTCCCTACGGCTCGTAGCATGATGATGGTTGGACATGTGGCACCAAATCAATCAAGATTTATCCACCCAGATTTGTAACTATCAATAAATCCCAACAAACAGATCTAGTGCAATCATCATAATTACCCGGATCAAATCAGATTTATTACAATCAAGCAGATTGAACACGTGGCAAGAGATCCGAGATTGTCATAACAAATCATAAAGATTCGTGGCAATCAACATTAATTGCCCATCCGAATTTGGCGCAATCAACAATAACTGCCCAGATTTGTTACAATCAAGATTAACGACCCAGATTAATTACCAACAAAACAGGATCAAGGAAAATAGTAATTAATCCCCAAACTGTCAACTTTTCAAGAGGAAATCATTGCAAACCCTAATGATCACACCCCACTCCTATAAATAGCAAGGTGCCATTCCCTTGTAGAAGTGAGAGAAGAACCCGACTGGACACACAGAGAGATAAAGACACGCACAGAAGAGTCCCCCCACACATTCCGAGAGCAATTCTTCATCAGAGCCAAGGCTACGTCCGATCGTCCAAGGAGTAAGGCAGAGCTGCCGTCGCTTTCCCGAGCCTCTACCGTCACCCCCCAGAATCAAAAATAAACAATTGTACTTAGATTGCTGTACCTAGGTTTTCATTTCTAGGCTTTCTTTGTACGAGCGAGTTTGTATTATGAGTCTAAGTTCAGTCCTCCTATAAAATTGTTTTATACTTTTATAGTCAATGGCAAACATGGACGCACCCACTTTTTGTGCCCCTATACTGGGTGCGGGTCGTGACATATTTTTAATGGTGGCTCATGCAGGTCGAGTTTGTGTAATGTTATTCGTACTAGAGTATCACTACAGCCTGCAGTAGGATTAGAATTATTTTTGAGGTACTCAATCACATTAGGAAAAACTCTTAACTGAATTCCTGCCATCTAAATTCTTGTTGAAGATTACTTCCTTGAAATAATTGTCCTCCCTTGAATTATCGTTTCTATCTCAGTATTGATTCCTTGTTTGATCTGCCTCTAGGATGGTGATTGAGACACGATTGTATCATTCTGGCCCAGCAGACGCTGGTGAGAGGTCTGCCAACCCTCGCCCGATTATGGATGCTGGGGCCATAGCACCTCCTGTTTCTGCTCATATAGGAGCATCTGCAGCTTTTGGGAGTGCACCTCCACCTGTTCGGAGGTCTTATCCCATCATTTCTGATATGTTCCAGCAGCAGCTACCTTCAGGGACAGTGGATGCGGCTCAGATGTTTACCCTCTTCCAGCGATTCCTGGAGACTCAGCAGTAAATGCAGCAGAGCCAGTCTGCTAATTTCTGACAGAGCATATACGATACCCACCAGTTGGTCAGGACGACAGTAGAGCTGGTGACTGCTCAGCCACTGGGAGGACAGATGCAGCAGTATCAGCCGAAGACTCTAGACATCCAATCCTTTAAGAAGATGGGATCCCGAGACTTCAAAGGTATAGAGGGCATCATATACGCTGATGATTGGATAGAGCATATTGAGAAGATATTTCGATTAGAACAGATACCAGTTGGATTATAGATCGAGGCAACAGCCAGTCAGATGCAGGACTTGGCCCGTACTTGGTACCAGACAGACCCGAGGGTCGGTACAGCCGGTCAGACGAGAGCGCTGGCCCAATCCAGCGGCGAGACCGCACGAAGAAGGTCCGCAGGGAGTGGAGGCCCAAATCATTCGCTCCTCGCCAAGCTCTCGAAGGATTACTCTCTGTTGCCCAAGATGGCGGAGAAGACTCTCTTGCGGCCCCACTTCTGACCATAGAGGACTCTGCTGTCCCCTTGTCCGACAGAAGAAAACACTATGATGCTGGACTTGCAGGGGCAAAGGGTAACTCTACACGGTCTAGGAAGAAGCCGCAGAAGGGTGCTAGCTGCATGAAGACTCATGCGGCCACAAAAGCCAGCCGCAGACAGAAGGCTTATGCGGCCAGTAATGTCAGCCGCATAGAGGATGCTCATGCGGCCACTATGACTTCCAGCCACATGGAAGAGGCCCACACGGCCACTACAGCTCCCAGCCTCATACAAACCGCCAGCCGCATGTGGTCATAAATGCCAGCCGCATGCAGGCAGACTATGCGGCTAAAAATCTCAGCTGCAGGCCATCTGCTTCATGTGGCTCGGGCTCAGTCTTCGACCGCCTCTCAGGTGGTCCTGATCCCAGATACTCTCATGTGCCAGTCTCTGTGGACTCTTCCTACTATACACTCTCAGGTGCTAGAAGGAAGAAGTCTCGGGCAGCGCGGGCTCATCGAGCTTAGATAGCTGTCCCAACTTTTGACTATCAGGGCGTTCCGCTGACTATTACGCGGGCCCCTGATAGAAAGTTGTATAAAACTATCCGTGTCCAGCCCCCGACGGCCAACGAACGGGATGGTTATTAAGAATCATCCAACAATGATCAGGGGCAAGTACTCGTACTACCCCCACATCAGAGGGCAGGCAGGATGCCAACACACTCATGTGCTCAGGACTCCCGGGCCCACAAAGCGAGTGACTTGCGCAACGTGATTCCACACAAATACAAGGAAAGAGACGAAACTTGGTGTGCAGAGAGTCCTTTCATGGACATTACTGCACTCAAGTTATTATCAACTGCTGCTGCAGCAAGGCAGCCCCACAAGAGGAGCGGCGATCCGTCTTCCAACGACTGCAACACCCAAGCTCGGAAGACGAGGCGCTTCTTGTCACCTCCTGCAATTCTGCTCACAAGATTCCTGGCAGCGGGAGAGGGAAGAAAACAAACGTCTCCAGTCCAAAAATCTCAACCAAGAAACCCTCTTCTAAGCGGTTGTCCACGACCGTTACGGGAAGAGTTTTTCAAGGTACTTGCTCGAAGGCGAAATCTGCCACACTCGAAGATTCGTCGTCCACATCTCTGGGGGGCGCTGGAGCCGGGGGTAGCACTCCTCCAAACATCCGCGACAATCCGATGTTCCAAGAAGATAATCTGGGGGAAACGATTCTCCCAACAGATGCAGCAGGTTCCGACGTCCCCGAGGTTGTCCAAAACTCTCAAGACGAGGCAAGCTCTGAAGCTAGGGGTACCACTCCTTCTGAGTTCGAACTAGAGGAGAACATTCCCACATACCCTGACGACTTCTCTGCACAAGGGTATGACTCCGAGGGTGCGTCCTCTACCGTTCCTTCCATCTCTCCTCATGTAAGAACGGTGTTCATGACGGACAACAACCAAGATGGTCCTAGTGATCGCCAACACATCGACACTCTGGAAGCCATACTTCTTACCATGGTCAAGTCCGTGGATGAGATCAAAGCGGCCCTTCCAACTCTGTAAGGAAAAATACTTGGCCAAACAAACATGGGACCCGCGGTCAATGCGGACTCAAACTCAGCCGCACCAAATCCGGGTGATAATCCTCCTGAAATATCGGCCCCCACCGCTGCAGACGAGGCCAGGAAGGCATGAAGAGAGGTCCAGGAGCTCCGGGCCATGTTTTACGTCGGAGAAAACTGCCAAGAACTCAGGATACGACAACCGTATCCTGCTGCATGGAGAGATGTTCCCTTTCCACCAAGATATAAACCATTCAACATCAATCTGTATGATAGAAAGACATCTGCAAGCAGTTACATCACCTAATTCGAAGTCGCAATCGACCATCTGCCTCATGACGACGCCATCCTTACACGGTTGTTCATTGGAGCGTTGGAAGGAGTCGCCTTCGACTGGTACCGCAACTTGTCGGACAACTACATCCATTCCTTCGCTGGCTTCAAACGTATGTTCCTGGAGAGGTTCTACGAAGTAGGACAAGACGTGATAATGTCCACCCTCATGGACGTTGTCCAGGGAGAAAAGGAGCTGACAAGGAACTATATTGAATGGTTTCGTCAAACAGCAATGAAGTTGCCTTTCGGTAATCCCGATTCCTCCTTGATTGAAATTTGTCAAAAGAGGCTGCTTCCCACAATCAGTCTCTGGATAGGCGAAAGTCAGTTTAAGGATTGGAAGACTTTCATTATCAGCGCCACTAGTGCAGAAGACAAGTAGAAAAAAGCTCTCCAACTGGGATTACACATCTCGGCAGGAGAGGACAAGGGCAAACGCTCTAACACCAACAACAATAATGGTGGTAACCCCTCCAACAATCGATACAACAAGGGCAAATAGGCTATGGTAGCTGACACAGCTCCGAAGCCTGAACCGAAGCCGACAGAGAAGCAGTGGCCTCAGATGACCTACTCCTTCGAAGACGGCCATGTCAAGCCCATCTTGGACATGCTCATACAAGAAGGTCGAATTCAGCTCCCTCCTCAAAGACGTGAACCTCGTCCTGCAGAGATGGAAGGCCCCAAGTACTGCCACTATTATCGCTATGTCCACCATGCTACACAAGACTGCTATCAACTGAAGCGATACATCCAACATCTCATCGATTCTAAGGCCTTAGCCGTTGATTTCGAAGAGGTAACCGTAGCAACCAACATGGTGTCAGTACAATTCGGTAGCTTTCCTCCACAAAGACTCAAGATGGAGTAGTGCCCGTCCCCAGAGCAAGGATGGAGGTCGCTAACCTTCCACCTTTCCGAAACCAGGCTGCTAGTCTAGTGCCCCTTACCACATCACGAGGAAAGGTCATGTGGGTCCATCCGGACCTGGTACCTGAAGTGACTCAGTCCGTACCACCCTCCACTAGTAAGAAAAAGAGTGGGGAAGTCAAATCATATCGCACAATCTTGACCGAGGTCGAAGAAGCTATTGCTGTTGTTATCCGATCCGGCGTACAAACCCAACCTCCATCGGGTAACTCGGCTGAAGATCATCAGCCGACAGCTGCTGATACCCCAGGACCTTCTCAGCCTTTGACGACCGACAAGCCTAGGCCGAAGGAGACTCACTTTGATAAACCGCTCCGAAGAGAGACGCCTCATGGGCTGAAAAGGCCCTACACTTTGACATCTTGGTACAATTGGCCAATACACCGGCCAAGTTGTCGCTATACGAGCTTCTGAGACTCTATAAAGATCTTCGTGTCGCACTGAGCGAGGTACTCCAGAACGCCGACGTATATCTGGCTCAGTCCAATCTCACTGGGGAGAGCTCGCCTGCAGAACTTCAAGACAGCGCTTGCACGGGTGCAATGCCCAACATTTTCTTCACTCTATAAGATATGCTTATTAAGACCAACTTGCAGGATCGCTCTCTGTATTATACTGGGTATATTGGCAATATCAAGGTGGATCGAATGCATATTGACCCCGGTTCTTCCATAAGCATCATCGCGAAGAGCCTACTACACCATCTGCGCATCCCAATGCATCGTTTGACGCTGACAAGCACCGCCATCAGCGGTTTTAATTCAGGTAGAAGCTATCTGATCGAAAAAATTTGCTTGAAGTGCCAAATCGGCGACCTTCAGTCTGAAGTGACCTGTTATGTTATAGATGCGGACACTTCCTATAATATTCTCCTGGAGCGTCCTTGGATACACGATTACATGATCGTGCCTTCCATACTGCACCAATGCTTCAAGTACGTCGATAAGCATGGCTTCGTGAGGACAGAATTTGTCGATATCGATCCCTTTAAAGGGGTCGAATCTTACTACTCCGACTCATGCTTGTACGAGAATTCAAAAAGGCACCTTGTCGAAGAAGATACTCAAGCTCCAACTGAGGCGGCAACTGGATCGGAAGAACCTCTAACGATCCACCTCCAAGCCCACAAACCTGGCAGAACTGCACCCCTTACAGCCACTCTGCGTAAGGATGCAATCAGCCTCTCTGTACAGGAGAAGCAGATGATAATCCGACTGCCAAGGTCAGGCCAAGTGCCAAGATCCACGACAGAGCCACTGATAATCAGGCTGCCTAGAGTGAGTCGACAACAAATAGAGGAGCTCAATCCCTCTGTCAAGCCGATGATGATTTGTCTTCCCCGAATAAATCGGTAGTCGAACGCTAAGCCGAGGACTACTAGCCAGCCAACAACTCCCCGTCCAGCACCAAGCACTAAACGGGGGGTGGCTAGTACACCAACGACTCCACGTTCCGCTCCATCAATGGAGCCCCTGATGATTAAGCTGCCCAAGTCATCCTCTCAATCTACATTAACACAGGGGGTGTTTGAAGTAGAGCCAAAACTGGCCAAGTATGTGGCTGCTCACACTGATGTTCCATCCGCAGATAATGTAATCCCACTGGAAAAGATACCTTATTTCATCAATAAAAGGCTGTCTTTGAACTACCTCGAACTTAATAAGCTTTGTACAATGTATGCTATGGAACACGGTATGGACACCCACCTGCACACACATGTGACAAATGTCTACACCGCAAACCAACTTACTCCAGTGGAATACGCTTACTTCATAGTCGAAGGAGCGGATTATCCAATTATCTTCGGCCGGAAGAATGATCCACAACCTTTCAGGATAGAAGAAGTTGATCTCGAACCCAACGCCAGGAGACTGCCTCATTATCTGTATAGCTCTCGATCCAAGTACCTCAGACAGGAGTATGATCTGGAAACTACAACAGGTTTGAACTACGGCACTGGACGGCGATTACCCTTACAATTGTCGGTCCCGTCTGGGAAACCACAAGATTACTACAACAAAACCAGATGTGGGCTAGGTTATGTTACACCTGTAACGACCGTTGAAAGCTCAGACGAGGAATGCGACTGGCATTCACTCTCAACAGGATCATCCACTTTCGATTTGGATGTTAGCATCGGGGACGTGTTCAGGCAAGTCTGGTCCGTCAATATGGCATTTGCCGACGCCTATGAAGAAGATGAAGACATTCCTGAACTTCTTGAGTTAGAGCCGTAGGCACAACATGTCACTCCCCGATCCTGGAATACATATTTTAATACGTAAACCGATAAACCGTATTTACCTTGTATTTATACTGTATTTATTATGCTGTATTTCTTCATGCATTTTCCAAAATATTCGATAAAATATTATTTCCTAATTTATTTTCTGCATTTGGGCCTACAGTTTTGGCTCATTTGGGTAACCTATTCTTGGTTCACCAATGGTTCATCATGAACCCTTTGGTTCATCATGAACCCATGGGTCCAAGATCTATATATATAACTCATCTCATTCTCTCTCCTCTCATTTACTTCCTCTCATTTATTTTTTCCACCAACCAAATATTTCCTCCACCAACCAGATATTTCTTCCATCAACCAAGGCAAGTACCAACTTGCTCAAGAGATGGATCCATAATTTTGTCAATGATTTCTTACAAAACTATTTGCCAAAACATGTTCTTCTCCTCAACCTATACTAGTTTAGAACTTGGAAGTTTCCATTTTGAAGCTTTGATTTTTGTAGATCTAGGTTTACTTTATTTTTGGATTTCTTGAGTTTTGATCTACTTAATCTTGTTATTTCCTAGTTTTGATGGTTCCATGTTGTAGAGGATCTCGTTCTACCCCATTTTGACCTAAGGAAGTTCCGATTTGGGCTCCGGATGAAGGTTTTGTGTAGCTTGGAAGCCATGGTTGCTTGGCTCTTCTTCTCGGACAAGTGGAGAAGAAGAGCAGTACTTGACCGCATGAATCTTCATGCGGCAAGTCTCTGGCCGCATGGACTTTCCAGCCGCATGAGACTCGTTCGAGCTCAGCCGCATGGAAAGTCCTTCCTAGCCGCATAAGACTTGCTTGAGTACTTGACCGCATAAATCTTCATGCGGCAAGTAATTGAGCCGCATAGCCTTGTTCAGACTCAGCCGCATGAGCCCCTGTTATCTTGAGTCGCATGGACTTCATGCGGCTAGCCTTCGAGCCGCATGAGTTCTTTTGCACCCAGCCGCATATGCGCTACTGTTTTTGGGCCGCATAAGGTCCATCCATCATCCAGCCGCATATGTAACGCCCATGCTCAGCCGCATAGGACTTTGTCTGGTTATAGCCGCATATGCTGTTGAACCCCGGCCGCCTGGCGATTGCTCCCTTCGCAGCCGCATAAGCCGATACCCCTTCGTCCGTATGAACCTGTATTGACCCAGCCGCATGGACTCACTCCCTTCGAGCCGCATGGACTTTGTGCCCTATCTTGTTACCTTATTATTATTATTATATATATATTATATGCCCATTTTATATCCTTACGCCTTTTGTCCCGAGCATGATATGAGCACTAATGTGACCCCGGAGAACAAAGTGTTCCTACCTGATACATATACCTGAATGTCCCTGTTCTTGTTCATGCTCGACAAAAGACTCGTAACTCCACGTGGCGTATTTGCAATGATGTATTACACTAAGGAGGGTAGAACATGTTGACATACTGATTGACATGAATCCTCTTTGGGGTACTCGTACTAAGGTACGACTTTAGGAGGATAATCATACAGGCCACAGCATGTGAGTCCAGATTTCACCTAGGGTTAAACTAGGCAACTAAATATACTAGATGCATGGAGAGGGCAGAATCCCGAGATCGTGTTACACCAGCTGCCTTGAGATATTGTCTTGACGCGCCGGCTGGTCTCCACGGATACTGTGTCATCTACAACGAGTGGATGACTGTATCCGATTAATTCCTGATATATATTATATGTTTTAGCAAGGTGGCCTTGTAAGGGACCTGTGCTCAATCATACCTGTCTACGCGAACCCCTGGATTGGCTAGCCTTGCTGGAAAGATACGATCTGAGGATTTCTACATAACATGATGCGAGGATAACCTCGTCCCACTAGAAACTCGTAGACTTGATTGGCCGTAAAAACGACTTGCTTGTATCCTATTGCCTTCCGTGAGTAACTGAGGGAAGCGGACTGTCATGGTACGTGATCCAACCCATGTTCTTGTTTGATTGTTGGGTTGGTTATCGTACTATGATAGGCTGTGGACCGAAGTTATGAACGGAAGACTTATTCTAATTTTGGAGTGCTACTTCTATGAATGATTGAGGAACATGGTCTATCATGGTACATAATCCAACCCATGTTCTTGTTTGATTGTTGGGTTGGTTATTGTGCTGCGATAGGCTATCGACCGAAGTCACGATCAGGAGATTTTATTGTTTATACCTTTAAACTTATGTGAAGGTTATAGAGTACGACACGTCCCGACTTCATGCGGCACCTTTTGTCCTTGTTTGGTTGTAAGGGTGCCATATGGGTTCGAGGATGTTGCGCTACCCTATAATAGTAGCATAGGTATTACTATTATCAATCATTCTATTTAACTGGGTTTTTAATCTTAACTCTTGTGCCCCTTTGGCGGTACTTGCTATTCAGGGCTGACCCCGCTGGTTTTGTTTGGCCAGATCCCGTAGCAGAGCCTGAGGACACGATCTTCCTCCCTGACATCCATGGTACATACTAGGAGCATGGCAGTTCGGGGACTCGAGTGGGTTTCTTCTCCACCACTCCTGCTTATACTTTTGCGGCGTTTAGCCATCGGCACCTGTTAGCCGGATTACTTGATATTTTGTGTCGGTACATAATTGTAATTAAATAGACTGCAGCTGTGTATAATTTTGTACTTCTGACTCTCCGAGATAGCTAAATTATAAAGCTAGTCTCTCATGATCATTTTGATGAAGCATCGGGGACGCCTTACTGCTTTATCTTTTATATTTATTTATTTGCTGATGTGATTTGATTGATTGAGACATAGAGCTCTGTGGGACCATAGGAGACTTGATTGTAGCATGTACCCCCCAGTCTCTCGACAGCCACGATCGCCGTATGACATTACGTACCTCATATGGAGTAGCTGGCCTAGTCCGTCTCCGTATTTCGGTACTGGGGCGTGACAAGGTTTTAGTGATGGCCCATGCAGGTCTAATTTTCAGACTTGTGGGGTATTGCGAATTATTAGGAGTCTCAATCAAAACTTGTTCCCCTTGAAATTCGGTTTCAAATTCTCTGTCCTTGCCTTGATCTCTAACCTGACTTGCATCCTCGAAATCTTCCTCGTCCGGACTTAATAATCTTATATTCTTCTCTATAGGGGTGCTTCATTCTCAGTAGCGGGTGAGGCCCATGAGGAAGAGCAGCAAGAGCATGGATCGACTGGGCAGCAACAGGGGAGAGAACCTTCTCCAGTGGAGGCACGAGCAGAAATGGAACCAGAGGCAGTGCAGCCGCAGGTTATGGAAACTCCTACAGCACCAGCAGCGACGGCAGTACCAGACGCCGTAGCACTCCTGGTGATCATTCGGGGGTTTCTTGTCACTAACCAACAGTAACAGACTCGGCAGCAGGAGCAGAACGTGTTGCTGAACCAAGGGATTCAGTTAGCTCTTGAGAGGAGCGCCGGGGTTGACTCGGGAGCATCAGGAAGGTTCCGTCGCTTGAACCCGAGGTATTTTGATGGCACGGAGGATGCCATCACTGCGGATGCATGGATTCAAGACATCAAAGCCATTCTTATGGCAGCCAAGGTTCCAGATGATGAGAAGGTTGATCAGGTCAAACTGGTACTTCAGGATCTTGTCCGCGACTGGTGGGCATCAGAAGAAGTTGGGACAAGATGCCCTGTTCGTTGGACCACCTTCAGTGACAGATTCAAGGCCAAGTATTTTGGCGTAGTAGCTCGATATGAGCTCCAGCAGAAGTTCATCAGTCTCAAGCAAGTAGACAAGACCGTAGATGGGTATGCAGCAAAGTTCTGCAGATTGTGCCGTTTCGCACCAGCAATGGTGGCAACGGAGCCAGAGAAAGCTATGAGGTTCCAGTAGGGACTTCATTTGGAACTACTGCAGCTTGTGGAGGGACACGACTACCAGACGTTTGACGTTGTCTTGACGGCAGCCCGGAGGCACGAGCTTACCCAGCAGAGGTTGGCATCGAGGACAGGAGGTCAGAAGAGATCTCATTCCCAGGTTGGAGGAGGAGCAATGCAGTGAACATCGGCACCAGCACCCGGTGTACGTATTCATGATGCAGGAGCGCCGCAGAGGACGGCCCTGTCAACTAATACAGTACCAGTTCGGCATCAGCAGCCGAGAAACCAGCAACAACGTCAGGAAGCACCCCAGGGCTGTACATTCTGTGGAAAGACAGGGCACACGAGGGAGGTGTGCCGGTCAGCGAATGGCTTATGCTTGAGGTGTGGTAGTTTAGACCACCGTATTTCTACTTGTCCTATGATGCAGAGGCCAGAAGGGCCAGCTCAGCAGTTTCCAGCGTTGCCAGCTCCGGTGGCAACCCCGAGTGGAGGGCCAGTATTAGCAGTAAGGCCCCTAGCCCAGCGTCTACCAACGTAGGCTCAGATGTTTTGCCAGGCACAGGAAGCCGAAGGCCCTCAGAGACAGCAACAGCATGGTCGAGGAAGGCCGCAACAAGGGGCTCCGTGGGGCCAGGCTCTCACCTTGACCTTGGAAGAGGCTCTAGCGTCTAGTGACGTGGTGGCAGGTAAAATTCTCGTCACCTCATTTCTCGCTGTAGCATTATTTGATTCAGGCGCTACTCATTCATTCATCTCTGCACAATATGCTACACGGATTGGATTAGAGTTTGAGGCATTGCCGGAGAGGATGGATATACTCACCGGCAATGGGCTCGTAGAAGTTAGCAGAGTGCGCTTTTCATGTTCGGTAGAGGTGTGTGGGCATTTATTGCCCGCGTCATTGATTGAATTCCCTATGGGGAATTTTGATGTTGTTCTTGGCATGGACTGGTTGAGAGACAGTCATGCGATAATTGATTGTAGAGGAGGTAGGGTCATATTCAGCGTTCCTGGGATGGAGCAGTTCATCTTTACTCGAACCTTGAAGAATCAGGCCGGAGGCGTCATCTCAGCAGCAGTGTCAGAGCCAGGACAGATTCCGAGAGTGGTCGAAGATTTTCTCGACGTCTTCCCTGATGAGCTCCCAGGGATACCCCCAGTCAGAGAGGTAGAATTTAGCATTGAGTTGAACCCTGGAATGAGGCCTATTGCAGACAGAGTTTACAAAATGTCGCCGTCAGAACAGGATAAGTTGTATCAACATGAAGAAGAGTTGAAGTCTAAGGGTTCATCCGAGACAGTAAATCGCCCTGGGCTGCGCCAGTGATTCTAGTTCCCAAGAAGGATGGGTCGACGAGGATGTGCATCGACTACCGCAAGCTGAATACAGTAACAGTGAAGAATAAGTACCCGCTACCAAGGATTGATGACCTGTTTGACCAGTTGAGCAAGGCCAGCGTCTTTTCCAAGATCGATCTTCGGTCGGAATACTATCAAGTAAGAGTCCGGGAGCAAGACATACCGAAGACAGCATTCAGATCTAGATACGAGCATTATGAGTTTTTAGTAATGCCCTTTGGACTAACCAACACCCCCGCAGTATTCATGGATTTAATAAACCGCATCTTTCTGCCGTATTTGGATAAATTTGTGGTGGTGTTCATAGATGACATTCTTGTCTATTCCAGCAGTGAAAAGGAGCATGAAAAATATCTTAGGACTGTCTTACAGACATTGAAGGAGCATCAACTTTATGCGAAGCTCGACAAGTGTGAATTCTGGTTAGATCATATTTCGTTCCTGGGGCATGTAATTTCTGGGACAAGAGTGTCAGTGGATCCGAAGAAGATAGAGGCCGTAGAGCATTGGCCAGTCCCGAGAACGGTTGCAGAAGTGCGAAGTTTCTTAGGATTAGCTGGTTACTACAGAAGGTTCGTGGCGGACTTTGCCAAGATCTCTGCGCCCTTAACGCGTTTGACGCACAAGGATGTAGAGTTTGTTTGGTCAGCTAGCTATCAGGCATCATTTGAAGAATTGAAGAAGAGGTTGATCTCAGCCCCGATCTTGATGCTTTCGGTAGGAGCGGGAGGCTTTACAGTATATTGTGACGCATCTGGGAAGGGTCTTGGATGTGTATTGATGCAGCACGGAAAGGTAATAGCATATGCGTCTCGGCAGCTTCGAGACAATGAGAAGAATTACCCGACTCACGATTTGCAGTTAGCAGCTGTGGTATTTTCACTCAAGTTGTGGAGGCATTATTTATACGGGGATCGGGTAGAGATCTATACTGATCATAAGAGTTTGAAATACGTGTTCACGCAGCGAGATTTGAACATGAGGCAAAGAAGATGGTTAGAACTACTGAAGGATTTTGACTTAGATCTTCAGTATCATCCAGGCAAGGCGAATATAGTTGCAGATGCACTGAGTAGGAGAGAAAGTGCCTTTATCTTGACCTCGCAGAAGCATATTTTAGAAGACCTTCAGAGTATGGGAATCGAAGTAGTTTTGCCAAGGGATATAGGAAGAATGACCAGTATGCCGATTCAGTCAACCTTAGTAGAGAGGATAAGGACAGCACAAGCAGGAGATCCACAGATTCAGAAGTTGCGGTCGAAGTGTGAATTAGGCCGTAGGAAGGAGTTAGTGATTCATGAAGATGGTACGCTCAGGTTTGGAAACAGACTCTGTGTACCGAGTGGAGACCTTCGGCAAGAAATTATGTCCGAAGCTCATAGTTCTATTTACTCCATTCATCCAGGAGGAACGAAGATGTATCGAGATATCAGGCAGTACTTTTGGTGGAATGGCATGAAAAGAGAGATAGCAAGATTTGTATCCAAGTGTCTGGTATGTCAGCAGGTGAAAGCCGAGCAGCAGAGACCAGCAGGGTTGCTACAGCCGCTTCCTATCCCAGAATGGAAATGGGAGCACATCACGATAGATTTCGTGACCGGTCTACCTAGATCTCCGATTGGCAAGAATGCAGTCTGGGTAATAGTAGATCGACTCACGAAGGTCGCTTATTTCCTTCCCTTCCGAGTTGGGCAGACTACTAAACAGTTAACAGAAATATACATGAAGGAAATAGTAAGGCAACACGGTATTCCAGTTAGTATAGTATCAGATCGGGATACGCGGTTTACTTCCCAAGTTAAGATTCAGTACTGCTTATCATCCACAAACTGATGGGCAATCAGAAAGAACCATTCAGATGTTAGAAGATATGCTATGGGCATGTACCTTGGATTTTGGCGGATCTTGGGAAGATCAACTTCATCTAGTGGAGTTCTCCTATAACAACAGCTATCATGCTAGCATTCAGATGGCCCCGTTCGAAGCATTATACGAAAGGAAGTGCAGGTCCTCTTTGGCATGGGACGATGTCGGAGAACGGAAGTTGTTGGGGCCAGAGATGATCACGCAGACTGTGGAGATAGTTAAGTTGGTCAGAGAATGCCTTCGAGTTGCACAGGACCGACATCGTCATTGGGCAGATCAGCATCGTAGGCCTCTAGAGTTCAGAGCTGGCGACCAAGTGTTTCTACGAATTTCACCTACTCGGAGTATCATCAGATTTGGAACCCGAGGAAAGCTTAGTCCAAGATACGTTGGTCCTTTTAAGATTCTCGCTCGGGTAGGCGATGTGGCTTATCGACTTGCCCTTCTGCCTTCGTTAACTGGCATACATGATGTGTTTCATGTGTCCCAGTTACGTGGGTATGTCCCGGATCCGAGTCATGTCCTCGATTATTCTGAGTTAGTCGTTGGTACCGACCTAACCTACGAGGAACAACCCATATCTATTTTAGACCGGCGAGAGAATGTACTCAAGAATCGGACGATAAGCCTTGTCCGTGTTTCTTGGAACCATCACTCTCCGGGAGAGTCAACCTGGGAGCACGAGGACGAGATCAGATCTCGGTATCCGCATTTGTTTGACTGATAAGGTATATTTTTGCCCCTTATTGACACGGTTCCATGCTTATCTGCACCTGCTTGTTTTGCACTTTGTGATGTATGATAATAACTGCTATGATAGTTAACTTATATATGATTGAGCCTTGCTTGTCCTGATTTCACTATCCTGTCTTGGCTGGAATTCCGAGGACGAAATTTTTCTAAGAAGGGTAGAGATGTCACTCCCCGATCCTGGAATACGTATTTTAATACGTAAATCGATAAACCGTATTTACCTTGTATTTATACTGTATTTATTATGCTGTATTTCTTCATGCATTTCCCAAAATATTCGACAAAATATTATTTCCTAATTTATTTTCTGCATTTGGGCCTACAGTTTTGGCTCATTTGGGTAACCTATTCTTGGTTCACCAATGGTTCATCATGAACCCTTTGGTTTATCATGAACCCATGGGTCCAAGATCTATATATATAACTCATCTCATTCTCTCTCCTCTCATTTACTTCCTCTCATTTATTTCCTCCACCAACCAAATATTTCCTCTACCAACCAGATATTTCTTCCATCAACCAAGGCAAGTACCAACTTGCTCAAAAGATGGATCCATAATTTTGTCAATGATTTCTTACAAAACTATTTGCCAAAATATGTTCTTCTCCTCAACCTATACTAGTTTAGAACTTGGAAGTTTCCATTTTGAAGCTTTGATTTTTGTAGATCTAGGTTTACTTTATTTTCAGATTTCTTGGGTTTTGATCTACTTAATCTTGTTATTTCCTAGTTTTGATGGTTCCATGTTGTAGAGGATCTCGTTCTACCCTATTTTGACCTAAGGAAGTTCCGATTTGGGCTCCGGATGAAGGTTTTGTGTAGCTTGGAAGCCATGGTTGCTTGGCTCTTCTTCTCGGATAAGTGGAGAAGAAGAGCAGTACTTGACCGCATGAATCTTCATGCGGCAAGTCTCTGGCCACATGGACTTTCCAGCCGCATGAGACTCGTTCGAGCTCAGCCGCATGGAAAGTCCTTCCTAGCCGCATAAGACTTGCTTGACTTGACCGCATGAATCTTCATGCGGCAAGTAATTAAGCCGCATAGCCTTGTTCAGACTCAGCCGCATGAGCCCCTGTTATCTTGAGTCGCATGGACTTCATGCGGCTAGCCTTCGAGCCGCATGAGTTCTTTTGCACCCAGCCGCATATGCGCTACTGTTTTTGGGCCGCATAAGGCCCATCCATCATCCAGCCGCATATGTAACACCCATGCTCAGCCGTATAGGACTTTGTCTGGTCATAGCCGCATATGCTGTTGAACCCCGGCCGCCTGGCGATTGCTTCCTTCGCAGCCGCATAAGCCGACACCCCTTCGTCCGCATGAACCTGTATTGACCCAGCCGCATGGACTCACTCCCTTCGAGCCGTATGGACTTTGTGCCCTATCTTGTTACCTTATTATTATTATTATATATATATTATATGCCCATTTTATATCCTTACGCCTTTTGTCCCGAGCATGATATGAGCACTAATGTGACCCCGGAGAACAAAGTGTTCCTACCTGATACATATACCTGAATGTCCCAGTTCTTGTTCATGCTCGACAAAAGACTCGTAACTCCACGTGGCGTATTTGCAATGATGCATTACACTAAGGAGGGTAGAACATGTTGACATACTGATTGACATGAATCCTCTTTGGGGTACTCGTACTAAGGTACGACTTTAGAAGGATAATCATGCAGGCCACAGCATGTGAGTCCAGATTTCACCTAGGGTTAAACTAGGCAACTAAATATACTAGATGCATGGGGAGGGCAGAATCCCGAGATCGTGTTACACAAGCCGCCTTGAGATATTGTCTTGACGCGCCGGCTGGTCTCCACGGATACTGTGTCATCTGCAACGAGTGGATGACTGTATCCGATTAATTCCTGATATATATTATATGTTTTAGCAAGGTGGCCTTGCGAGGGACCTGTGCTCAATCATACCTGTCTACGCGAACCCCTGGGTTGGCTAGCCTTGCTGGAAAGATACGATCTGAGGATTTCTACATAACATGATGCGAGGATAACCTCGTCCCACTAGAAACTCGTAGACTTGATTGGCCGTGAAAACGACTTGCTTGTATCCTATTGCCTTCCGTGAGTAACTGAGGGAAGCGGACTGTCATGGTACGTGATCCAACCCATGTTCTTGTTTGATTGTTGGGTTGGTTATCGTACTATGATAGGCTGTGGACCGAAGTTATGAACGGAAGACTTATTCTGATTTTAGAGTGCTACTTCTGTGAATGATTGAGTAACATGGTCTATCATGGTACATGATCCAACCCATGTTCTTGTTTGATTGTTGGGTTGGTTATTGTGCTGCGATAGGCTATCGACCGAAGTCACGATCAGGAGATTTTATTGTTTATACCTTTAAACTTATGTGAAGGTTATAGAGTACGATACGTCCCGACTCCATGCGGCACCTTTTGTCCTTGTTTGGTTGTAAGGGTGCCATATGGGTTCGAGGATGTTGCGCTACCCTATAATAGTAGCATAGGTATTACTATTATCAATCATTCTATTTAACTGGGTTTTTAATCTTAACTCTTGTGCCCCTTTGGTGGTACTTGCTATTCGGGGCTGACCCCGCTGGTTTTGTTTGGCCAGATCCCGTAGCAGAGCCTGAGGACACGATCTTCCTCCCTGACATTCATGGTGCATACTAGGAGCATGGCAGTTCGGGGACTCGAGTGGGTTTCTTCTCCACCACTTCTGCTTATACTTTTGCGGCGTTTAGCCACCGGCACCTGTTAGCCGGATTACTTGATATTTTGTGTCGGTACATAATTGTAATTAAACAGACTGCAGCTGTGTATAATTTTGTACTCCTGACTCTCCGAGATAGCTAAATTATAAATCTAGTCTCTCATGATCATTTTGATGAAGCATCGGGGACGCCTTACTGCTTTATCTTTTATGTTCATTTATTTGCTGATGTGATTTGATTGATTGAGACATAGAGCTCTGTGGGACCATAGGAGACTTGATTGTAGCATGTACCCCCCACTCTCTCGACAGCCACGATCACCGTATGACGTTACGTACCTCATATGGAGTAGCTGGCCTAGTCCGTCTCCGTATTTCGGTACTGGGGTGTGACACAACAACTAGATGCGCAATGGAAGAAGCGGTTCGAACAAAGAGAACGTTCCACCAAAGATGAGGTTGTACAAGTTGATCTTAGTGATGAGTCCTCTCCAAAGCCCATCTTCGTCAGCAAGAATCTAACAGACGAAGAGCGAGAATCGCTACTGCAACTCGTCAGAGAATACGTAGACGTGTTCGCCTGGAGCTACGAAGACATGCCCGGACTGAACCTAGAGGTTGCACTTCACAAACTCAATATTCGTCCGGACGCAATACCGGTCAAGCAACAACAACGACGGTTCTGCCCCGACATCATGAATGCCATTGAAGCTGAGGTCAACAAACAGATCGCTAGCGGCTTAATCCGCTAGGAACAGCATCCAGACTGGGTAGCCAATATAGTACCAGTCCTCAAAAAGAACGGGAAGATCCGAATCTGCATCGACTTCCAGAACCTGAATGAGGCGTGTCCTAAGGATGAGTTCCCCCTCCCTATCACAGACATCATAATTGACAACACCTGCGGCTTCGAACGTATGTCATTCTTGGATGGTTTCTCGGGGTACAACCAAATCAAGATGTTCCCTGATGACGAAAAGCATACAAGATTCCGAACACCAAATGGCACATACTGCTACACAGTCATGCCTTTCGATTTAAAGAATGCTGGCGCCACCTATCAAAGAGCTATGAGCATCATCTTTAGAGACCACCTGCGCAAGACAATAGAATTCTACGTCGACGACATCGCCGTCAAAAGCCGCTCTAAGGAAGATCATCTGCATGATCTGAGGACAGTGTTTGTAAACCCCCTAAATTTTTACTATATTTTTTTATTAATTTATTTTGGTATTGATTTTTATTTTTGTATCGTACCTCGAGTGCAAATGCGTAAAGACGTAAATACGAGATATTTGTTCATTCATATACAAATATTTTATTATTGTTTTTCTTATGAATATGGAATAAATATATTGTTTCAATACATAGTATAAACAAATATTTTTATATCAGAAGAACATTTCACGATATTTGCCAAAACATTTATCTTTTACTTTTATAAAAGATTATTTTATTTCTAGTTCAAATTAATTTAGAAAAGTATATTTTATTTAAATACCTTATTTGCATGGATGTACAAATTTTTATTCATATATTTTTTTAGATTTTCAAAATTATTTATTATTATTATTTTTAGAAAAGATATTTTGAACTTATTGTGGTAATTTAAACTTTGATTAAATTTTATTGATTTAATTTAAATAAGTTTGATTTAAATATGGGAATAATCTATATTTAATTTGGATTTGAAATTATCTAGATTTAATTGAGTTGGATTTGGATTGGATTTGGATTGAATCGATTTTAAAATAATTTAAATTAAAAGGAAGATTAATTAAAGGGGGTTTTAAATAAATACTAATCCTACTTCTAAAACATCTCTATCTATATGCTATCCTAACAAAGCAAACTCCAATTTATTTAAATCAAATCATATCTAATTTAGGAGATAAATCTGAAATAAATACCTATATAAACCCAATACATCCCCCTTCTATCATCCATAATTTGAAATTATTTTTAGTCCAATAGAAACTCTAAAATTCGTCATTAGAATTCAGTCCCGCTTTTTAGTAGCAAGAGCAACTTGGAACGACGATATCTCCTAGCTCCGAACTTCGTTTCACCTCCAGTTTTTTTTAAAAGAAGCGTATCGAGGTAAGGTTTCCAAAAACATATTTTAATAGACAAAATTCATTCTGTAGATTTCTGTAAACCTATTTGAGTATTAGATGTCTGAAAAATAAACGTGTTTCAGTATTTTTGCGATTTCGGGAGTTTCCGAAAACGAAAATGCGATCCGTTTAGTTTTTCGGAAAGCTAATACGAAAACCTATGCCATATCCTAATTATAAAATTTATTAACTAAATCTAATATGTATAGTATTAATTATAATTATATAATAGACTATTTTCAGCATCCGGAGATGTTTGTTTGGACATTAGTTCCTCAGCAGCCGTTGTTCCACCTACTTTCCTGTCTGATCTTCGCCACCACATTGCTCAGGACCCAGGCAAGTATACCTTACTAATTAACTGTCAATTAATTATTTACTGCATTATTTACTTTATTTTATATTGTTAGTTTCCTTTGATATAAATTGCGCGTCCAAGCCATACTTGGGTGCAAGCGACTTTATTAGTCATTACTTTATTTTATGCATATTGACTTAGTGTTAGAGGACTACCTTTTTGTTGGAGGATATCCTTATATCTTCCTTTGGCTGTGACACTCACACTACACGATTTGAGACATGTTACTAGGGGCACGACTTATGGACTGGCCCTCTCTAAAGTCGTGTGACGGATAGATGATCGTAACTGCTATGACTAGGGTTTTAGAGACTCAAGCAGTTACAAAACTGGACGAGCCATGGACATAACTTGAACAGTATGGGATATATTGGGGGAGGACAGTCGCTAGTGCGTATGGGAATCCAAACAGGTAAACCACAGTCTCCGGATGGAACTGTGGCGATTTATTTGCAGATGCCCTCTGACATTTTCGACGTTACGGACGGATACGGATCACTGGATGCCAGTTACATACACATAGCCTAAAATCCCACCCATGCGCATGAAAGTTGTCCTCTAAATTGCACATTAGGCGGTTAGAATCTTCTTTTCATATTTGTGTCTAGGATAGTCTTTTATATATTATTTTATTATCCTGACAGTTCATATTAGCATGTTCTTCCTGTATCTTGCTACGTCCGTCTGAGGACCTGGTTCTTTCCCAGGTGCGTGCTTTAATGATTTACTGCAGGTATCCTAGCCAAGGCCGTGGTCTTCTCCATTCCTTCGAAGGCGATTGCGCTTGGTTCGTCTTATCATTTTAAGGATCGATTCTTGTACATTTCTTTCATTAAGATAGTTGGTAGTGGACTTTGTCTCCGCCCAATGATTGTATCATAAATATTCGAGTTGATTTTATATTATTATTCTTTTCATTATGGATGAGATTTAGTTTTGTCTTGGATTACTGCACTTTACAGCTTATGTATACATATAAGACCCTGTACTTCGTATGTATACAGCTGGCATGTCTACGTACTTAGTCCTACGTATTTTGGGACTGGGGCGTTACATATTTTTGTGGTGGCCTATGCTGGTCAAGTTTGCCGTTTCGGTTACATAACTGTACCGAACGGGCCTGCAATATAGGATTAGAGTCTAGAATCTCATCCACCTACTTGATCTCCTCCCTTGACTCCATTTCGATCTCTCAGGCAACTTTCTTGATTCGTCTCTTGCTAGAACTCCTCCTACCGTAATCTTATCCTTTAATGTCGGTTAGGAAGATGACTACACTGGTATATGCTCATAGGTCAAACACATGGATTACATGGACCATTGATATGCATTGAGGTCTTATATGAGTTATAAAGGCATCTTTAACCTTAAGGAATAGTTAATTTCAAGTTGGGTAGTAGCAATATTACCATCTTCAAAAGATTGTTAAATTTTTTTACTACTAAGTGGTATACCCAAGAGGATAGTAGAATTGAGAAAACAAATTGAATTGATTTTTGAGTTCTGAAATTGAAGACCTTTTGAAAATATTTATGATTTAAATTGAGTTATAGCTACACATCTTTGGAGGGATATAAATTTGAATTGAAAGGGGTCTTAAATATGTTTATGTTGCAGTATACTTTACGATTGACCAAACTTTGAGGACGAGTGTTAAAATTTGGTAAATTTTTAGATTTTAACTTGTGTTGTATGATTGAGGATTATAAATTTATTTAGATTTTGTATTGGATATCAAAAAAAAAAATATTGTGGTAAAAAAAAGAAGAAAAAAATAAATTTTGATTTTTGGAAATATGTATGATTTATGAAATCAATTTGATAAAAGTGATAAGTAGGATTATGGTTGATAAGTGTATTAAATTTTTTTTGTTGAGTTTAGATTTGGACTTGTATGCTAAGAGTTATCTCGAGGATTATTTGAATTTTTTTAAAAGTTATGATATGCTATGAAATTTAGTTAAAAAAAGGGATTTGATGACTGATAGGATTATTCGAATATTGAGTTTTATTACAACTTTTGGGAAAAGTTACTAATGATGTGATGAAAAAAATTATTGATTAAAGGAATTTACATTTTAAGTTATGATTATGATTGGACGAGGTAGAATGAATAGAAATTTGGTAGATTATTTTTCGAAAAATTCTTATTAAGAAACTTTGTGAAAGCTCGAGGTCAAGAAGTTAGACTTATAATGGTAGACAACCAAGATAGCCCTAATGAGATAGAGTAGTCCACATTAATTGCCATATCACTCATGACCATGATAGTTGTATATACTCAAGTGTAGTTGGCCATCTACCAAACCATGTGACTTTATCTCAATCTTGACTTACCTGTCCTTCCCTCAATCTAGACCTTTTACCGTGACCGTCTAATCGTTTGAGAATTTCAAAAATAATTAGAACTGTATCTTGATCATACCCCATCTAGGAGACTATCTTCTCTCTAGAAACCTTGTCCCTAACTTATTTTACTTTGATCTACTAGATTTCTTAATTATCTTTATTTCGTGCTTTAACTTGATCCTTTTTATTTTATTTGCATTAATTAGCACCTCATGAACAACCACTTTCTATTTTTGATCATTTGGTGTCCCCTATCGTGACATTGATATTCGGAGCACGAGACCAGCTGTTACCTTCCAACAAATTTTATATGTAAGACCTAGACGAGCTCACCTTCATGTAGGTATATTATGTCCCACTCAAACACGTCCATTGGTACTCTATTTTTATGATATGACTTTCGGGTCATAAAAATTAGACTATAACCTTTACTATGATACCGATATATTTTTCGACCAAGGATAGGGACTCAACCTTGACTCAATTCTTTCGATCCGATATGTGATTTTGTTCTACTTAATTCCTTAAATGCTTAACTTTGTGCTTTATCTTGATTGCTTGACCCATTATCCCATCATACTATTAGTTTAACTCTTGGGTAGAATGCCTTACGACCTAACTATCCTTATGACCTTAACCAAGTCTTAGACAAGTAGACCGTAGGATGACTACATAGGTACCTAGATCCTTAAGAAGTTCAAAATAATTCTACTCTCTTTCAATAATAATCTCATGTGCCTATATTTTTACCAGCTTGACTAATGTTGCTACTATAAACTAGTTTTGCAAGCTTATCCATCTATCGAGCTTGTTCATGACTTATGCTATTGAGCGCGTGCTCACTAACATATTGTCTAATTAGAACCGGTGCATGATGGTCTGATCAACCGAGTGCACTTTGGTTCACTTTTTACATACGTTCTAACATGGATGGAGATATAGTTAAACTTGGCCTCTAGAGTCTCATCCACGATTGTCTTGGCAATTCTCTTTTGAACTATTCATGTCGCATTTGGACAACGTATTCGTATTCGATAATAGCTTCTTCACACTCTTAATAGTCTTTGTCTTTCACTTATTTTGGAATGACAAAACGCTCGTACTTGATATCCCCTTAGTTGTCCCACCATCTATTGCCAAGATAGTTAGCAACCGACCAACCAATGGAACTATATCCCCATCTCGAGTTACTCGTCCTTTCCCTTGACCCTAGATTCATTATCGTGACCATCATTCACTCCCTAAATTAATTCGTAATTTATTTCCATAGTTATCGAGATCACAATTTTCTAATGCATGTTTGTGTTGAACGTCGTGATTTGATCGATATAACTTTGTACTTTCTCGAACCCCCTACTTATTTTTAATTTCGAGGACGAAATTCTTGTAAGTTGGGTAGGATGTAAACCCCCTAAATTTTTACTATATTTTTTATTAATTTATTTTGGTATTGATTTTTATTTTTGTATCGTACCTCGAGTGCAAATGCGTAAAGACGTAAATACGAGATATTTGTTCATTCATATACAAATATTTTATTATTGTTTTTCTTATGAATATGGAATAAATATGTTATTTCAATACATAGTATAAACAAATATTTTCATATCAGAAGAACATTTCACGATATTTGCCAAAACATTTATCTTTTACTTTTATAAAAGATTATTTTATTTCTAGTTCAAATTAATTTCGAAAACTATATTTTATGTAAATACCTTATTTGCATGGATGTACAAATTTTTATTCATATATTTTTTTGGATTTTCGAAATTATTTATTATTATTATTTTTAGAAAAGATATTTTGAACTTATTGTGGTAATTTAAACTTTGATTAAATTTTATTGATTTAATTTAAATAAGTTTGATTTAAATATGGGAATAATCTATATTTAATTTGGATTTGAAATTATCTAGATTTAATTGAGTTGGATTTGGATTGAATCGGTTTTAAAATAATTTAAATTAAAAGGAAGATTAATTAAAGGGGGTTTTAAATAAATACTAATCCTACTTCTACTAGGAAAACATCTCTATCTATATGCTATCCTAACAAAGCAAACTCCAATTTATTTAAATCAAATCATATCTAATTTAGGAGATAAATCTGAAATAAATACCTATATAAACCCAATACATCCCCCTTCTATCATCCATAATTCAAAATTATTTTTAGTCCAATATAAACTCTAAAATTCGTCATTAGAATTCAGTTCCACTTTTTAGTAGCAAGAGCAACTTGGAACGACGATATCTCCTAGCTCCGAACTCCGTTTCGCCTCCAATTTTTTTAAAAGAAGCGTATCGAGGTAAGGTTTCCAAAAACATATTTTAATAGACAAAATTCGTTTTGTTGATTTCTGTAAAACTATTTGAGTATTAGATGTCTGAAAAATAAACGTGTTTCAGTATTTTTGCGATTTCGGGAGTTTCCGAAAACGAAAATGCGATCCGTTTAGTTTTTCGGAAAGCTAATACGAAAACCTATGCCATATCCTAATTATAAAATTTATTAAATAAATCTAATAGGTATAGTATTAATTATAATTAGATAATAAACTATTTTCAGCATCCGGAGATGTTTGTTTGGACATTAGTTCCTCAGCAGCCGTTGTTCCACCTACTTTCCTGTCTGATCTTCGCCACCACATTGCTCAGGACCCAGGCAAGTATACCTTGCTAATTAACTGTCAATTATTTATTTACTGCATTATTTACTTTATTTCATATTGTTAGTTTCCTTTGATATAAATTGCGCGTCCAAGCCATACTTGGGTGCAAGCGACTTTATTAGTCGTTACTTTATTTTATGCATATTGACTTAGTGTTAGAGGACTACCTTTTTGTTGGAGGATATCCTTATATCTTCCTTTGGCTGTGACACTCACACTACACGGTTTGAGACATGTTACTAGGGGCACGACTTATGGACTGGCCCTCTCTAAAGTCGTGTGACGGATAGATGATCGTAACTGCTATGACTAGGGTTTTAGAGACTCAAGCAGTTACAAAACTGGACGGGCCATGGACATGACTTGAACAGTGTGGGATATATTGGGGGAGGACAGTCGCTAGTGCGTATGGGAATCCAAACAGGTAAACCACAGTCTCCGGATGGAACTGTGGCAATTTATTTGCAGATGCCCTCTGACGTTTTGGACGTTACGGACGGATACGGATCACTAGATGCCAGTTACGTACACATAGCCTAAAATCCCACCCATGCGCATGAAAGTTGTCCTCTAAATTGCACATTAGGCGGTTAGAATCTCCTTTGCATATTTGTGTCTAGGATAGTCTTTTATATATTATTTTATTATCCTGACAGTTCATATTAGCATGTTCTTCCTGTATCTTGCTACGTCCGTCTGAGGACCTGGTTCTTTCCCAGGTGTGTGCTTTAATGATTTACTGCAGGTATCCTAGCCAAGGCCGTAGTCTTCTCAATTCCTTCGAAGACGATTGCGCTTGGTTCGTCTTATCATTTTAAGGATCGATTCTTGTACATTTCTTTCATTAAGATAGTTGGTAGTGGACTTTGTCTCCGCCCAACGATTGTATCATAAATATTTGAGTTGATTTTATATTATTATTCTTTTCATTATGGATGAGATTTAGTTTTGTCTTGGATTACTGCACTTTACAGCTTATGTATACATACAAGACCTTGTACTTCGTATGTATACAGCTGGCATGTCTACGTACTTAGTCCTACGTATTTTGGGACTGGGGCGTTACAGTGTTCGACCTAATACAAGCGCACAAGTTGAAGATGAATCCTACAAAATCCTTCTTGGGCGTGTCCAGTGGGAAGTTCTTGGGTTTTATTATTACTTCCCAGGGTATCCATATAGACCCAGAGAAGATGAAGGCAATCATGGAGATGGGTCCCCCGAAAAATCTCCATGAACTCCAAGGCCTTCAAAGAAGGCTGGCCTACATCAGAAGGTTTATTTCTAACCTCTTCGGACGATGTCAGCCATTCACCCACCTCATGAAAAAGGGCGTTTCATTCGTATGGGATGAAGAATGTCAGCGCGCCTTCGACAGCATCAAAGAATATCTGTCGAACCCTCCAGTCCTGGTGGCCCCGATTGCTGAAAAACCATTCCTGCTTTATGTGCGAGCAATGGAGCATTCTCCCGTTGCTTTACTAGCACAAAACAACGATGCAGGCCATGAGCAGGCTATATATTACCTCAGTCGAATGTTGATGGGGCCAGAACACCGATACACAGCCGTAGAAAAGGAATGCCTTGCTCTGGTGTTCGCCATTCAGAAGATGCGACACTATGTCATGGGACAAACCATCCATGTCGTATCAAGAGTCAACCCCCTCAGGGTCCTCATGACCAAGCCAGGTGCACTCAGCTCTCGCCTCGCTACCTAGGCAATATTACGGTCCCCCTACCACATGATCTTCGCCCCACAGAAAGCGGTTAAAGGTCAAGCTCTGGCAGACTTTTTAGCAGCTCATCCAGGTTCAGAGTCAACCAGAATAGACGAAGAGATTCCAGATGAGGTCGTCAATTCAAATGTGGCCTCTCATGATGCCGTATAATGAATATTCTTCGATGGCGCTTCCATAACTGGGCCCAAGGGCAACATCGTCGCTAGAGTCGGAGTAGTGTTGATCTCTCCCTCCGGGCTGGTGATCAATCGAGCCTACCCCCTCACAGAGCCCTATTCAAACAATGTGGTCGAGTACAATGCTTTAGTCATTGGCCTTCGACTCACAAAGGAGCTAGAGGTAGAGTATATGGAAGCATACGGCGATTTGCAGCTGATCGTTAACCAGATCCGGGGCTCATACGAAGTTCGTCATGAAGACATGATCCCCTATCACCAAATAGCAATGGACATCATCTCGTCCTTGGATGGGTTCTTCATAGAACATGTTCCCAGGCTCCAGAATATTGAAGCCGATGCCCTAGCAGGCCTTGCCGCTTCCTTAGCGGTTCCGAATCATGCTCATCACTTGGTTGACATAATAGGCCGTGAATTGGTCTGTCCCAAGAATAATACTCAATGTGTGGAGAGTTACTCTTCTCTGACTGTTGACGAAGCACCAGACTGGAGACAGCCATTCATAGACTTCGTAGCCTACGACATCCTGCCAAAGAATCCAAAGGAAGCCACTTCTATCAGAAGATGTTCCCTCAGATTCTTCTACGATACAGAAATAAAAATGTTGTATCGGCGATCATACGATGGATTACTGCTTCGGTGTCTGTCAAATACAGAAGCCAAAGAAGCTGTACACGAAGCTCACGATGGCGTCTGTGGGGCCCATCAGCCTGGCCCAAAATTGCAAGACCGCCTTCACCGAATGGGCTATTACTGGCCCACGATGGTTGCAGATATAATAGATTATGCACGAAAGTGCAAAGCCTGTCAAGTCCACGCAGATTTCATCCACCAGCCATCCGAGTTTCTATATCCGACGGTGGCATCCTGGCCATTTGAAGCGTAGGGAATGGACATCATTGGTCCGATCACTCCACCTTCATCCAGAGGACACCGCTTCATACTCGCAATCATATATTACTTCTCCAAATAGGCGAAGGCTATTCCGCTGGCAGAAGTGAATAGATCAAATGTGATCAGCTTCCTCAAGCATCACGTAATCTACCACTATAGACTGCCCCGAAGGATCATCCACGACAATGGTCCACAGTTCGCAAGCCACGCCTTCTATCGGTTTTGCAACAAACACCGAATTCAGAATGTTGCCTCAATACCGTACAACCCGGCGGCTAATGGTCTGGCTGAAGCGTTCAACAAAACAATAATCAAGCTTCTTAAGAAATTCGTGTCTTCCAACAAATACGATTGGAATAAAAAGCTTGGCGAATGCTTATGGACGTACCGTACTATAGTACGGACGGCTACTGGGAACACACCATTCTCTCTGGTGTATGGGAATGAGGTAGTTCTCCCTTTAGAGACTCAAATCCCCTCACTCGGCGTTGCTCTCACCTACCGACTAACGACGGATACCATCGCCGACTACAAGAGTTAGAGGCCCTAGATGAGAAGCATCTGTTAGCTCAACAACGAATCGAGCTATACCAAGCACGTATCTCGGGAACTTTCAACAAGAAGGTTAAAATCAGAACATTCTAAGTGGGCGATCTCGTTCTGGCAGTACGGAGGCCGATGGTTATGACTCACAAAATCTCTGGCAAATTTTAGCCAAAGTAGGAAGGCCCATTCATCATCGAGGCTGTATTCTCCAATGGTGCTTACCGCCTCGCAAAACAAAACGGAGACTTTCTCATGCTGTCCATCAACGGCAAGTTCCTGAAGAAGTATTATGTCTAAAACGACATCCTCCAAATTTCCCAGAATGATGAGTTATGTACCCACTGGTACCACTGAACTTACATTCTGACTCCAGATTTTCCAGAATGTTGAGTTATGTACCCACTAGTACCACTGAACTTATATTCTAAACTCCAAATCTTCCAGGGTGTTGAGTTATGTACCCCCTGGTACCGCTGAACTCATATTTCGACCCCAAATTTCCCAGAATGATGAGTTATGTACCCTTTGGTACCGCTGAACTTACATTCTAGACTCTAGATCGCCCAGCTTGTGGAGTCATATACCCTCTGGTACCGCTGAACCTACATTCCAATCCCAAATTTTCCAGATTGTTGAGTTATGTACCCGTAAGTACCGCTGAACTCACACTCAGGTCACTACAGATGAATCTATATCGCATCTTTTAGGTAGTAAGTCATGTATGATCATACCTCTGAACTTTCCTTCTAAAAGAGCTCCTTCCTCATGATCCAATACCCGTACTTTCAGTGCAAAAACAGGGTAACAGATCCACAAATTTCCTGAAACAACCACGTCGATGTTACCTCTGAGTTGTTTTCCTTCCATAAAAAACAACCCGCCCCTCACATAGAACTTCTATATCCTCATTACCTTTGAGTTGTTCTATATACCCTTCATAGAGCCCACTCCTGCCATGTCCTCATTACCTCTGAGTGGGAAGGCTCCATCGAAGAAACCCTCATATTTACCACGTCCTCATTACCTCTGAGTAAGTATGTTGGTTCTCTCGTCTTATTATCCATATCCAGAACCAGGGTATGCCAAGGATAATAGGTCCACAAAAAGTCTCCCATTAGGGCAACTACTGCAAGCAAAGAATAGAGCGAATGTATTATGTTCATTCAAAATCAGTTACATTCACATGACTATATCTCATGAGCAAGCCAGAAAAGTTTTCCATCGTTTCATTCAGACAAGAAAGAAAAAAGATTACATTGATGTCCAAAAGAAACGAAACACAAGCTACAACTAAAGACAGACAAAAATATCAAGACAAAGGACGGACATTTATGGGAGCCTACGAATCCTAGTTGTGGGGTCGCATATACCATTCCCTCAACCATTTTTCATATGAAGGATCTATTTGAGTAAGATCCTCGTCCGGAACAGGAAGGTCAGAACTCCCAATATTACCACCTTCAGACTAGGGCTCCTCCTTTGTAGCAACTTCAATGTTGGGAGTGTTTCCCTCCCCTATAGGCGCCAGCCCTTCCTTTTGTTCCTCCTTTTTTGGTATCACCTCCTCCTTAACGAGTGATGACTCTTGTTTGATGAAAGAAGGCAGCAACTCCTCCTTCACAATGATTTCAGCCTTCGGCAGGGACGCTGCAAGAATCAATGATAAAAGAAACAAAGTTAGAAGATGACCAAGTGAAACTAACTCAGTGTTTTGGAGCTTATGCGGCTCAGTTTAGCGCAGCCTCATGCGGCCCAGTCCAGACGAGTTTATGCAGTTTTGCTTAGCAGGGTATTATATGGCCCAGTCCAGATGAGCTTATACGGCCCTCTTTGAAGGGGGCTTCATGCGGTTCGATTCAGAGGGACTTATGCGGCTCTGTTCAACAGGTCATTATGCGGTTCAGTTTGTGAAGTATTTATGCGGCCACTAGACAACTCCCTTGCGGCTCGGACATGGAGTATATCCTTCATGCGGCTCGGACATGGGACATACATGCGGTTTGTGCATAAAACATGCAATAGAGCCATCGTTTTTAGGGTTTTTGAAGCATACGATCCTTCCAAAATCCTTACCAACAATGGTAGGGTGGACGTCAGGGTGGGCTTCAGGCGCCGCGGCCGACGTAGAGGCCACCCCCTTACCCTTCGCCGCAGCCTTGGAAACTTTGGGGGCCATCGTTGATCGAAGAAGAAGAAGAAGAAAAGGACGACAGTTAGGGAAAGAAGAGCTTAACTTGGGAAAGAGAGTAAAAAGTTTCTTTCTCCAAATTACTCTTATTTATAGGAGGCCAAAGGGGGGGCACGTGGACCGATGAACGCTTCGGGTCGTGTGCTGCAGGCAAAACCGACTCCTAGGATTTTGTCCCCTCTCATAAAGGAGATTCATCAAAGCACAAAATCTGAATATTTAATGAATCGACTCTTGGGATTCTCCCAAAAGACGGCTCTAAATCAAAAAATGAATCAAGGGCAATTAATGACGCCTATGTGGCAGAAAAGACAGTGTGCGGCAAGAGCGATCCATACGGCTAGGAAGTCCATGCGGCCAGGCAGTCCATGCGGCCAGGAAGGCCATGCGGCTAGGAAGTCCATGCGGCCAGGCAGTCCATACGGCCAGAAAGGCCATGCGGCTAAAAGTCTATGCGGCCAGAACATCCTATGCGGCCAGAAGAGCTTATGCGGACACAGTCATGCTTCTTATTCAAAGTATTTCAATTTTACAAATTTAAAACTTTAAAGGGGGTCTTGTAGAAGCATGGAAAAGAACAGAAAAATCCATGCGGCTCAAAACAGAGGGAGTCTCATGCGGTTCAAAGAATCTCTCAGAGCTTTATGCGGCTGAAGAGTTTTATGCGGCTCAAAAGTCGCCAACATAGCCATACGGCTCGAGCAAAAGCCACGTGGCCTTATGCGGCTCGCCTCTACAGCTAGCCATTAAGCAGTGGCCTCATTTAATGCTCTGACACAACAAGACGGCTCTAACATAAAGGTGAACTGACGGCTCTGACATAAAGATGTAATGATGACTCTGACATAAAGGCGTGCTCCTAGGGAAACAAAGAAAATTTTTATAGCTGGCACGATCCATCAAAACCCAAAGTCTTCCATACAGCTTTGACACGTGGCCAGCCACATGCGGTTCAAGTGGAGGCCACCCCATACAGCTGCTACTCTCATGCGGCTCGAATCATGGGGGCCATCTTTATGCAGCTCAAATCCTGAGAAGCCACCTCCATGCGGCCGCTACTTTCATGCGGCTCGAATCATGGGGGCCATCTTCATGCGGCTCAAATCCTGAGAAGCCACCCCACGCGACCGCTACTCTCATACAGCTCGGATCATGGGGACCATGTCCATGCGGCTCAAATGTCGAGAGGCCACGCCCATGCAGCCTTGACACGTGGCTATCCTTATGCGGTTCAGTTGGAAACAACCCTCATGCGGCTTAGATTTTGGAGGCCATACCTATGCGGCTGTCACCTTCATGCGTTTTAAATCCTGAGAAGCCCCCCTGATATGGCACTGTCAAGACATCCTGTCCCTGTGGCTCGCGGTTAGGACACGTGGCAGAGGATCAGTTCCCCTGCGTCCCTACGGCTCGCAGCATAATGATGGTTGGACACGTGGCACCAAATCAATCAAGATTTATCCACCTAAATTTCTTACTATCAATAAATTCCAACAACCAGATTTAGTGCAATCATCATAATTACCCAGATAAAATCAAATTTATTACAATCAAGCAGATTGAACATGTGGCGAGAGATCCGAGCTTGTCATAATAAATCATAAAGATTCATGGCAATCAACATTAATTGTCCGTACGGATTTGGCACAATCAACATTAACTGCCCAGATTTGTTGCAATCAAGATTAACAGCCCAGATTAATTGCCAATAAAATAGGATCAAGGAAAATGGTAATTAATTCCCAAACCGCCGACTTTTCAAGAGAAAATCATTGCAAAGCCTAATGATCACATCCCACTCCTATAAATAGCAAGGTGCCATTCCCTTGCAGAAGAGATAGAAGAACCCGGCTGGATACACAAAGAGACAAAGGTACGCACAGAAGAGTCTCCTCACACATTCCGAGAGCTTTTCTTCATCAGAGCCAAGGCTACGTCCAATCGTCCAAGGAGTAAGGCAGAGCTGCCGTCGCTTTCCCGAGCCTCTACCGTCACCCTCCAGAATCAAAAATAAATAATCGTACTTAGATTGTTGTACCTAGGTTTTCATTCCTAGGGTTTCCTTGTATGAGCGATTTTGTATTGTGAGTCTAAGTTCAGTCCTCCTATAAAATTATTATGTACTTTTACAATCAATGGCAAACATGGACGTACCCACTTTTTGTGCCCCTACACTGGGTACGGGTCGTGACATATTTTTAATGGTGGCCCATGCAGGTCGAGTTTGTGTAGTGGTATTCGAACTAGAGTATCACTACAGCCTGCAGTAGGAGTAGGATTATTTTTGAGGTACTCAATCACATTAGGAAAAACTCTTAACTGAATTCCTGCCATCTAAATTCTTGTTGAAGATTGCTTCCTTGAAATAACTGTCCTTCCTTGAATTATTGTTTCTATCTCAGTATTGATTCCTTGTTTGATCTGTCTCTAGGATGGTGATTGAGACACGATCGTATCGCTCTGGTCCAGCAGACGCTGGTGAGAGGTCTGCCACCCCTCGCCCGATTATGGATGCTGGGGCCACAGTACCTCATGTTTCTGCTCATATAGGAGCATATGCAGCTTTTGGGAGTGTACCTCCACATGTTCGAAGGTCTTCTCCTGCCATTTCGGATATGTTACAGCAGCAGCTACCTTCAGAGACAGTGGATGCAGCTCAGATGTTTACCCTCTTCCAGCGATTCCTGGAGACTCAACAACAAATGCAGCAGAGTGAGTCTGCAAATTTCTAATAGAGCATACACGATACCCATCAGTTGGTCAGCACGACAGTAGAGGTGGTGACTGCTCAGCCACTGGGAGGACAGATGCAGTAGTATCAGCCGAAGACTCTAGACATCCAATCCTTTAAGAAGATGGGATCCCGAGACTTCAAAGGTACAAAGGGCATCATATATGCTGATGATTGGATAGAGCATATTTAGGAGATATTTTGATTGGCACAGATACCAGTTGGATTACAGATCGAGGCAGCAACCAGTCAGATACAGGAATTGGCCCGTATTTGGTACCAGACGGACCCGAGGGTTTATACAGCCGGTCAGACTTGGGAAACCTTCAAGAAACTGTTCAAGAAGAAATTCTTTATCGATACAGCACTCGGTGCCTTGGAGGCGCAGTTCGAGAGTTTGGTTCAAGGGAACCAGACCGTTGAGGAGTACGCTGGGGAGTTCTGCCGTTTAAGTAGATTCATTGAGGATCTTACTGAGGCCGGAAAGGCGAGGAGGTTCCGCAGGGGCTTGATTAAGAAGATCATGTCGTATACCAAGAGCAGCCGCGATGCCACTTTCGAGCAGATTATGGTAGAAGCCATGGCAGCGAAGGACGATCTTGGGCTAAAGGAGAAGAGGACGCGAGACACTCATGGAGCTAGTGGTAGTGCAGGCTCGGCCTAGAGGCCCTACTTACAGATTCAACAGCAGTATCTGCAGCAGATGCCCCACTTACAGATTCAGCAGCAGTATCCGTAGCAGATGCCCCGCTTACAGATTCAGCAGCAGTATCAGTAGTCGAGGGTCTACTTTCAGCAACAGTAGTTTTAGGACCGTGTACCCTTTCAGCAGGTGCAGCAACAGCAGAGACAGCAGCTTGTTATCCTTTGTCCTTTTTGTAAGAAACCAGGACACGATTAGGGCGAATGCCAAAAAAGGCTGGGCAGATGTTTACTTTGTAGAGGATCCGATCATCGGCTGAGAGAGTGTCCTGTGTTATTTGGACGGACAGTTTAGGAAGCAGGAGCTAGGGCTCCGGTGGACCAGCAGAAAGGATTATCCTTACCAACTCTGCAGCAGAGGTACATGCAGCATCAGTAGCCGGCCAGGGAAGGCCAGCAGGGGCGAACTTTCACCAAGACAGTCGAAGATGCATAGGCCATTGGAGATCTTATTGCAGGTTTCGTTCTTCTCGATTCCATTTCCACAATTGCCTCTTATAATTGTCTTAAAATTCGATTCCATCTGTTCCTTGTTGATTGATCAATTTTGTTCTGTTGTTCTTATGATATGATTGGTTTTTCTTTTTTGTTGAAAGCCTGTGATATACGGGCTTGATAGAATTTAATGCGCTGTTGAGATAGGAGATATTTTTTGTCAAGTGCCTCCAATTTTTGTAGACAGCGGCATTGATTGTCTTCTTCTGTAAATTAATTTATGATCGCTACACTGAGTGAGGGTATCTGGATCTTAAGAGGTATTACCGCTTCGCTCCCATAGACTAAGAAGAATGGTGTGTTGTCCGTAGGAGGCCGTATTGTTGTACGGTAGGCCCAAAGGCATTCGCCGAGCTTTTCATCCCAGTCATGTTTGTTGGATGACACGACCTTTTTGAGTAGCCTGACAATAGTCTTATTAAAAGCCTCGGCCATTTCGTTCGCTGCCAGATTGTAGGCGGTTGATGCCACGTTCTGAATTCGATTCTTGTCGCAGAATCTGCTGAAAACATGGCTGATGAACTGAGGACCATTGTCGTAGATAATCCTATAGGGTACCCTAAAACGGTAGATGACATGATGCTTGATGAAGCTGATCACCCTAAAGATTTTTACTTCTGTCAGTGGAACTGCTTCTGCCTATTTGGAGAAGTAGTCGGTGATGGCTAGGATGAAGCGGTGTCCCCTCGATGAAGGAGGGGTGATAGGTCCCACAATGTCCATGCCCCAAGCTTCAAAGGGCCAGGAAGTGACCGTAGGATGTAGTGGTTCCGATGGTGTATGGATAAAGTCGGCGTAAAGCTGGCAAGTATGGCACTTTTTAGCATAGTCGACGGCGTCGACTGCCATGGTTGGCCAGTAGTAACCCATGCATCGCAGTCGATCCTGCAACTTAGGGCCAGGTTCATAAGCCCCGCAAGTCCTGTCATGAGCTTTTCGAAGGGCTTCGGCTGCTTCTTCGTTGGATAGACATCGAAGGAGAAGTCTGTCGTAGGAACGTCGGTACAGCGTTTTGGTTATTGTATCATAATAAAACCGAAAGGAACGTCGTTTGACCGAGACGGCTTCTTTCGGGTCTTCTGGGAGAATTCCATAGACAGCGAAGTCGATAGACGGGAATCTCTAGTCTCGAACATTAATTCCGCTACTTGTTGTCATGGCATAGGCCATTTGTGTGCATAGGTTGTTTTTAGGACAGACCAAGTCCCGTCCAACTACCGTGACGTAGTGTTGAGTCCCGAGGGGTGCTGCCAATGAAGCTGCAAGGCCAGCCAGAGCATCAGCCTCCAGGTTTGTAGCCGAGGTACATGTTCTATGAAGAACTTGGTGAAGGTTGAAATAATATTCAATGCAACTTCATGGTAAGGAACTAGATCTTCATGACGAACTTCGTACTGCCCTCGAATTTGATTAACGACGAGTTTTGAGTTGCCGTAAGCTTCCAGATGATCTACCCCCAGTTGTCGTGCCAGCTGGAGTGCCATGATGAGAGCGTTGTAATCGGCAACATTGTTGGAGCACGGCTTTGAAAGGGAGTAAGCACACTGGATGACCAGCTGATCGGGGAAGACTAGGACCACCCCCACTCCTACGATGATTTGGCCTTTGGGGCCTGTTCTCGAAGTGCCATCGAAAAACACCCGCCAGACGGTACTTTCTTCGATGACGTTTGATTCTTAGACCTCATCCGGGATGTCTTCATAGAGTCTGGAAGACTCCGGGATGGGGTACGCGGCTAAAAAGTCGGCTAGGGCTTGACCCTTGACGGCTTTTTGTGGAACAAATACCATGGTATATGTTGTCAACAGGATTGCCCATATAGCTAGTCGGGAGTTCAATGATCTCGGCTTCATCGCGAGAACCCTGAGTGGATTGACTCGGAAGATGACATGAATTGTATGGCCCGAAACGTAATGGCGAGTCATCTGGATGGCGAACACCAAAGCCATATATTCCTTTTCGACGGGGTTGTACCAGTGTTCAGCCCCGATCATTGTTCTACTAAGGTTGTAGATAGCTTGCTCGTAGCCTACATCGTTGTTCTGAGCCAATAAAGCACCAAAGGAATGATCCATGGCACAGACGTAGAGGATAAATGGTTTGCCTACGACGGGCGCCACCAGGACTAGCGGGCTCGTCAAGTAAGCTTTGATATCATCGAAAGCTTTCTGGCATTCTTCTGTCCAGACGTAGGAGACTCCCTTCTTTATGAGCTGGGTGAAGGGTTGACATTTTCCGAAAATGTTTGCTATAAACCTTCGGACGTATGCCAGACGCCCTTGCAGGCCTCGAAGTTCTCAGAGATTCTTTGGAGGGTCCATATCAAGGATAGCCTTGGTCTTCTCGGGATCGACATAAATGCCTTTCGTCGTAATAATGAAGCCAAAGAACTTTCCGCTAGAAATCCCAAGGAAGAATTTAGCGGGGTTCATCTTGAGTTGATGTGCTCACATGAGATCGAAGACTGTCTTTAGGTCTTGTAGGTGATCACCTTTGAGATGGCTCTTGGCAGCGATATCATCAACATAGCACTCAACTATTTTACGTAGATGTTGACGGAAGATGGTACTCATAGCTCGTTGGTGTGTAGTATCAGCATTCTTCAAGCCAAAGGGCATTACTGTGTAGCAGAAAACCCCTTTCGGTGTCCTGAATGACGTGTGTTTTACGTCATCGGGGAACACTTTGATCTGGTTGTAGCCTGAGTACCCATTCATGAAAGACATGCGTTCGAAGCCACATGTATTGTCGATCATCACGTCACTGATCGGAAGCAGAAATTCGTCCTTTGGGCAAGCAGTATTGAGATCTCTGAAGTCGATGCAGACTCATATTTTCTTATTTTTCTTAGTGACAGGGACGACATTGGCCACCCAATCCGGATGTTGCTCTTCATGAATGAACCCGCTGCTCAAGAGTTTGTCTACCTCCTGATCGATAGCGTTCATAATATCAGGATGAAAATGTCATCGTTATTGCTTTATAGGCTTAGCATCAGGTAAGATGTTAAGTCTATGCATCGTGATATGGGGATCAAGTTTCGCATATCTTCATAGCTCCAGGCGAAGACGTCAATGTATTCTTTGGCCAATTGGACTAAGGACTCTCGGTCTTTTCCCTTTAGACTCTTGATGATAAAGATAGGTTTGGATAGAGACTCATCCCCAAGGTTGATCTGCTCGACTTCGTCTTCGATAGAGGGTTCGTATAATTCAAAACGAGACTCCCACTACACTCCTAGGCGTTGAGCCCAAGGTTCTTCCTCGAAGAATTCTAGCGTTTGGTCTTCGCCTTCATCCTCTCGGGATTGTGCAGATGCCATGTTGACTGATAGCACCTTCCTGAAGACTGAGCCGATACTGGTATCAAAATCTCAAGTTGATGTTTCGGATGAGTGAGAGTGATTCACTTCTTCTACCTCCGAACTATCTGGAGTTGTTGGTGGCATGACATAGCCCACCCCCCGTCGAGTACGATGATAGTAGTCCTACGACTTTCCTTTAGGTATTGGGAGTCGGAGGGGAAGACGTCGACCTTTGCCGTAGTTTAGGCCCTTGTTGCTTTTCATATCATAACCCATCTTTTGGATGAGGTACTTTGTCTTGTCTGTGTACCGATAGACTTGTTTTCTGTCGGTATCCGATTTTGGCTCGAGTGGCGAGAGGTCTTGATGGCGCTCGACTTTGCTGAAGATGATGGGTTCTTCGTCCCGGTTCCGCGATGGGACTATAAAACAGACTCCTTGGGACGGGACTACTCGATTTACATGATTGACGACCGTTATTTGTGTTTGTAACGACCATAGAGCGTTATCTAGTGTATACTTGGCATTCCAATATAGAAGACTAGAATAATTGAAAGACACTCTATTATTGATAAAATACGAGATTTTGTCTCGTAGGATTATATTGTCAAGAGAAGGTGCATCTATATCAGCAGATATGTATTCTCCTAACTCTTCATCCGTGAGCACTAGAGCTGGTTCGGGAGAGCTCATCACAGACTTGACCTTGGGATCTAAGAGGGCCATGTGGGCCTTCTCTTGTAGCTTGGGTGAGGCTAAAGATTGCGGAGGTTTACCTTTAAGACGCACCTTCAGGGGTGCCTCAACTGTGCTTTCAGTGACCGGTGCCTTCCCCTGTAGTTTTGCCACAAGGGAAGCCGATGATTGAGGAGGTCTTCCCTTGAGCCGTATCTTCAAGGGAGCTTCGGCGGGTGTTCAACCTAGAGAAGTCGGTGCTTTTCTAGGTAACTTGATTGCCATGGGAGGCAGCATCTTGGGTGGCTTTCCTTTGAGTCGAATTTTTAAAGGAGCATCTGTCACGACCCGCACCCATTTTTTTCTAAACGGATACGAGACGTGTCCAAGCCAGCCAACGCCGCAGTGTCGGCGGTAGAACGCTGTCACGGCCATGAAGATCAAAATCACAAATAATACTCATTCACAAAAATTAATTTAATTTACAATGATCACAAGTTTTACATTTGTAGAAAAATTAAACTTGTACGAATAATTGAATGACTACAACTCAACTATCTAACTAGTCTCTAGGCTTTTGTCTGCAAGTATTCCCGTCACTCTCCAAGCTAAGTGAATCCACGGCTAACCTGAAAAATGTTGGTTTCCAGTCAGGAATGGAACAAGCACAATCCACTGAATGCAATTTCAAATAAAGAAAATGACTATATAAACAAAGGTTAGACATCAATCATGAGTTTTGAAAATAAACAATAAATACGGAAAACCAATATCAATAAATAGACACAAAATACTTTTCCCAACTGTTAGAAGTACCTTTGACATGTGATCGGTCTGGGGTGCTACACTGCACGGTCTACGAGGTCTACTTGCAGAAATTAAACAACGTCTACGAGGTCTACTTGTAGAAAATAAACAATGTCTATGAGGTCTACTTGCAGAAAATAAACAATGTCTACAAGGTCTACTGCAGAAAATAAATAATGTCTACGAGGTCTACGGCATGAAAATAAACAATGTCTACGAGGTATACTGCATAAAATAAACAAGGTCTACGAGGTCTACTGCAGAAAATAAACACGGTCTACGAGGTCTACTGCATAAAAATAAACACGGTCTACGGTCGAATCACACATCCTTGGTACTTCTCATTCCCGACTCGACAATTTATAATAGAGTATAAAAATCACATAACCAATGACTAATCAATAAAATATAGTAAAGATCAGTATCGAAATGCAGACAATAAACTGTACTCGCCTGTGGTCATCTGCTGGTGAAACCGACAATCTGAACTACTCAATGTGCCACAATAGTCAAAACCCGTACAACAGTCCCCGAAAGCAGAAATAAACATCACCAATATTCTCAGAATAGTCAAATTAGCTAGGATTTCCTGTCCTTAAATCCAATTCTGGACACCGGGGCAAAACGGTAATTTTGGGCCAAAACGATGTCCGCCGTTGGACCCACTTTGTACTGAAAAATGTGTCAGAGCCAACGGTCTCTAAAGTCGTCAAACTACATGTCTACGGAACCATTTTTTCGATACGAACCCAACCGTATGTCCTAAGTTGGATTCCGGCGGGCCGTGCACAAAATCGCCCGTTGAGTGGGACCGTGGGGCCCGCAAAACGATGTACGATTCAACTGTCTCTGAATTGGACCAAACTTGGCATACAGGACCAGAAAAACGATACGGTCCTGCTGGCACAAGTTTTGTCTCGATCCGAAGAGCGTGCACAAAGTAATTGAGAAATTTGCAAAGTGCACGATACGGTAAATTTTGACGGATACGCATCAAATTCGTCGTGCACACGCGATCAATTCGAATTTCGTCAAAGCCCACACGACCAAAAAATTGTTACGCAGCTTTCGATGCTTACGGTGCGCGACCACGTCGCCCGAAATGGCGGGACGCACGTCGGGTGGAACAATTTTCCTGTTTTTAAAACAGGTTTTTGGAAAACTTCGGAATCCGATTTCTCGGCACGTAGTCGATGAAATCAAGTTCCACAAAAAGGGATTCAAAGCCCTACATGTTGTCAATAAACGCCTTCTAATAGGTTTTCAAAATTCTGCATGGTTTGGAAGATAAATAAATGCGAAGTAGGCTAATTCAACTGTTTTCTGTCCTGTTTTTAAACAGGTTTTTTGGCAATTTCAACTCGAATTTTCTCGAGTTTCGGATCGCTAGAATCTAAACTAATTGATAGGGATTAGATAGGGTTAAATCAAGATCATACCAGAACTTACGGTTCACGAAATGATCGATCACAAGTCGGGAAAACACCTCGCGAAGTGGCCTCCTCGCTCTGCTAACACGCGCCTGTGCGCGGCTGAAACGCGCGCGTGCCGTTTTCCTCCGCCGTCCGGCGACCCACACGGTGGCGCGCGGTCGTGGGTGGCCGCCCAGGTGGCTGGCAAGGTCGCGGCGGGGTTGGCTTGTATCGAGGTTAGGGTTTTTTTCCAAATTTGTATGTGTGTGTATGCACGTATACTTATACAGAGGAAATAACTTAGGGACGCTCGGTTTCAGCTGATATATATCGGTAACTTGTTGTGGTTGCTCGGGCTGGGCCCTGTGGGGGCTCTTGTGCGGGGTGGGGGTCTGAGTATGGGCTCAGCCGGCTCTTTAGGCTGGGCTGGGAATTCCTCATCCTCTAAGTATTAGTTCTAATACTTATATATATACACGCATACATATATATAAATACCTATATATATACATGTACATATTTATAGTTATCTATACATATATATATATATATATATATATATATATATATATATATATATATATATATATATATATATATATATATATATATATATATATATATGTATATGCACACATATAATCAATTAATATTTATATATACACATATATATCCAATTATATACATATACATATGACCAAAATAATATTTGTATACACATATATACGTATATTTGTATACACACACATATATATTATACATCTATATACGTACACATACACATATCTATATATTATATTTATAAATACACATATATCTCGATGATAATAAATAATTTATATTTAATAACCCTAATAATAATATTAATATTATATAACCCCAATAAAATAATAATAGTAATAATAATAACGAAATTCAACAACCAATAATGGTGTATATACCGTTTTGTACCGTCTAATAATCTCAAAAATGTACATGGCCTATTTTCTACAATTGTCACTGAATATCAATTAATAATGATGAATATAATATTTAATTTTGAATATTAGAAAATATTCATTAAATCAATAAAACCAAATACAACACCTTCATGCCACATTCCATCAACACGAATGTCATTGGATGGGCCGCATGACTACATGTGTTTGGGCTCAGTTTTGTCCAGTCCGGACTAAAATGGTATAACCGATTTTCCTAAAACTCAATAATATAAATAATAAATAAATACACCTTCAGTAAGGGTCAAGTCGCAACTTAGCCTGATTTTCCTAGTTAGGATATCAATATGGTTCGGCCTTCCCTACCAGGGCTAATACTCTAGTCTAAGCATGCCACTGCACTATCCGTGCCATGATTCCTAGTCGTCTTGTACTCCAAAACTCATATGTGGCTAAAGTCATCTATCGTAATAATTATCGAATAATTATTTACAGAAAATTCTAAAATCACTATTAAATAAAAAAATATAAATAAATATTTTAAAAAAATATTTTTCGGGAAGGGAAGCTACAAATCTACCCACCTTAAAAAAAATTTCATCCTCGAAATTCTAATCCATAATTATTTCTTAAAATTCAATAAGAAGCTCTACATGAACCTTAGTCTCCTTAAATTTAATTCCTCAAAAATAGTTTATATCCTTCTCATTGGCCATTTCGGCAACTACAAAAATCTCGAGGACTTCTACCCACCTTTGGTCACACTACTCCCTCAAAGCTATGTCACTAAAATTTTATAATCATCCAACTATTTGCTAAAATTTCTACAAATAGATATCTACTGCTTATGGCCTCTATAATCCTTCTCTATCTATCCAACAACCCAAAATTCGACAAACAACAAATTTACACAAGCAACTAAGAAATATTGTTAAATTCTAATAAGCGTGACCATTCGTCACTCTATAATGGGAAAGGCAGGAAGATAAGGAAAAATAATCGAGAGCGAATAAGAAGTTTCTAGAGCGGTAGAGAGTATCCAATGATACAAACAGAAGGTAAGTTTATGAGCCATTGACCTAATTTGCTAGATTGGCTACTCTAGTCCAGTCACTTGCCAAGTCAAAGAACCCTTCGTTTCTTAGAGGGCTTGCACTCCATAAAATACAGAAATTTTGTTCTCAAAATTAATCTAAACAGGGTTCCATAATAGAACAGAATTCGAGAAATCGAGATTGTGATCCTTTCCGTGGTTATTTAAACACACGTGCATGGGACAAAATGCAATACAAGATCGTATCGCGACTTCTAGGTAGATGGAACAAGGGTTACGAATGACCTCATATTCTAAGAGATGGAGGCTACATGATCGGTATAGGGACCTATTTCAAAAAGTTGTGTTTTATAGTCCAAGTATGGTGGTGCGAGTGGATGGGTTTTAATGGTTTCCCTATTTGGACATCACTCGTTGGTTGGATAAACCTTGGATTTCAATCTATATGGACTGGACAAGATTCCAAATGATAAACTTACTCCTACTAGGTTAGGGTGACATGAAACAAGTTTCCACTCAAGTGGTTGGGCTACTTGGGCAGTCGGATTAGTTGAATAGGTTCTGTAAGCCCTGAAGATGAGCCTTCCGTGACTTTTGTGTTTAAGTAGCACGAGAAGACACAATTGAATGGCTAGACATGTGCGTAGTGGGCTTCGAGTAGATCACAACTATATATTAGGTTGAAAGGTTTGTGTCGAGGTTGAGTCTCTAATTGTAGTCGAAAAGTTTACTGGTACTATGGTAAGGGTTATAGTTAGTCCTTTTTACCTGAAAGTCGTACTATAAAAATAGAGTACATGGGGACGGGTTTGAGTGGGACATGATATACCTAGATGAAGGTGGACTTGTCTAGAACTTGCATGTGAAATTTGTTGGAAGGTATCGGCTGGTCTCGTGCTCCGAATATTTATGACACGGTCGGGAACACAAAATAATCTAAATAGAAAGTGAGAGTCCATGGGGTACTAATTTCCGCCCTAATGGAAATTATTTCGATCCATCGGTAATCTTCATATATTCTAAAATTTAGAAGGTTTACAGTCTACCCACCTTTGAAGCTAAGACAGGGTTTAGGAATAATGAGGTTAGAGGGTTCCCAAAATTCGGATATTGTACCTCGACTCTTGTTAATAGAGAATAAGGTATGGCATAACAGAATATGGTAAATATAAGTCAAGTCAATGATCATTCCTCAATAAATGAAAAACGAGGGTGTATAATAACACATGGTCGATAAAATAGAGGAACATACACATCCATAGTGTACAAGAGTTATCGACGGGGTAACCAGCTATAAGGCACATCTTATGAAGAGATTTCTAACAACTGAGTCATGAATCTCTAGTTGTGTCAACCTGCCAGACTATCGTCACAAGAGTTGTAGTGATCGTGTATTGCTGTTGACAACTGGTAGATCATAATATGATAGGGTATTTAAGCTATGGTATTGGCTAAGCTAGTGACTGTGGTGTTCCAACACTAGTTAGGTCTTAATAATAAAATTTTCTTAACTAGAGTAATATTTGTTGGAAACCGATCTCGAGATGAGTGTCACGGTAAATGATTACCCTATTGTCCTCTCATCTCATGTCTAACTGTGGGCTTCGGTCGAGCAAGGGTTGGTTCAGGGCTTAAGGGTTGAAAGTAAAGGCAATATTCAAGAAAATATTTAGAGACACAATGAATTGTTTCTCGAGAATAGATAGTCTCTTGGGTTGGCATTACGACTAAGGGTAAAACCCTAATCATTCTTAAATTCAGATGGCTTGAAAGTCCCGATAACAGTTTGGGGTCGAGAGGAGAACGAGTAACTCGATCACATGGCTGGCTGACGATAACTACCCTAGTGTATACAACTACCATAGCCATGGGGATATGCGGTATCTCTCTACCAATTTTGAGCTTCTGCCTTTCCGAACCAGTGAAAAACAATAAAGAGTTCAAGAAAGATGTTACTGAATACAATCACGTGATTCAAGGGCGAACGTATAATTCAAGAGAAATTGTCAAAGCAGTCGCGGATGCGATCATAGATACCTATATATCTCCACCCACGTAGTGTAATTAAACGAAAGAGCGAACCAAATGCATCATGGTTGATCAGACCATAATACACTGATTCTGATTAGACAATAAGTTAGCAGGCGTCCCCACTAAATATATGTCTCGAATCAAGCTCGAGAACAGAGTGAGCTTGCAAAACTAGGCTGTAATAGCAGCGTTGGTTAAGATAGTCAAATACAATTCTTCCAGATTTTTGAAAGGAGGCATAGGTAGTTCGAGTTTTGTGAGAATCAAAACCTTACCTGGTGTTCCTGCTTATATAGTATCCCTACTATCTTCCTACCCATAAAGCCTTGGTCGACTAATGGGTTATGGGTCTCTAAATTCTACATTCTGGGTAAACCTATTAGTGTCAGTCGATATCCTCGTCAATAGGTCACAAGGATCACGAAATGTTAGATCGAAAGACGTGCTACTCAACTTACATAACTTCCAGTAATATTGGCTTTGGATCTTATGGGACATACATGGCATTATCCTATCCTCCATAATATCCTAAACCTGTAATCACGTTTGAAGTCATTTCACCGAGAGTTACGTCTCGCCCGTATACTCTGGCTGTGGTAAACCCTTGGATTCGTGATTTCGGGGTGCTATGCTATTCGATACTCTACCTTATATTGACACAAGGGTTATGGTCAAAAGAGGACCTCTAGCAATAGTTTTAGAAATATTCTATAACCTATATTTTCTTAGACTAATTTCAATTCTAGGGGTCGTGTCTCACCAGTGCGCTGCTGGCTGCAGTGAATCTATGGTTTCTATAATTCAAATAAATGGCGACAGTGCGCTGCTGTCCTGCCATCATGAGTCAACTAATATTCTTTTAACTACATTCGTAAAAATCCATGAGCTCCTAGAGATTCAAACAAATTGCCTATGAAATAAAGCGTAAGCATTTGTCCTATCAGTCACAACCCTTAAGATAAAAGATTGCACAGGGGGAACTAACTGAGGACAAAAGAAATACAAACATTCTAACTCTTCTATGTGTATTTAAGCCTCTGAGGGACAAACTTGAATCGAAACTAACTCCAGGTCCGTATATGGATAACAAAATCAGAAGTTTGTAAAATAATGATTCTTAGGGCAACTAGCAATTATATAGATAATTCGGCTAAGATATGGGGATGATATCTAAGAGGCAAAGAGAATGAATTGAATAATTCATCAAGGTTAGATCATTACTCTACGAAACTCTGCCTTACCAAATGAATAATCTATCCACATTGGATCATATCGTCCTATCAAGAGGTAATAGTGTAACTATGGGGATCTGACACGGTATCAAAATTAATGACCCTCATCCTAAATTGCATGGCCTAGACTATCCATCGGTAATTTGTATAAGGGACTCCTAGTCCTAGTCATTCACTTAAATTAAATTAATCTTAATTTGTGAATGAACATTTCCTTGCCGCAGGCTCACAATAGTACAACTAACTTAAGTACCATCACGAGTTCGCGTGATTTGTGAAGATCGACCTGCATGGGCCACCACAAAAACTTGTCACAACCCGCACCCGTTTTTTTTCTTCTAAACGGATACGAGACGTGTCCAAGCCAGCCTACGCCGTAGTGTCGGCGGTAGAACACTGTCACGGCCATGAAAATCAAATTCACAAATAATAATCATTCACAAAAATTTATTTAATTTACAATAATCATAAGTTTTACATTTGTAGAAAAATTAAACTTGTACGAATAAATGAATGACTACAACTCAACTATCTAACTAGTCTCTAGGCTTTTGTCTGCAAGTATTCCCGTCACTCCCCAAGCTAAGTGAATCCACGGCTAACCTGAAAAATGTTGGTTTCCAGTCAGTAATGGAACGAGCACAATCCACTGAATGCAATTTCAAATAAAGAAAATGACTATATAAACAAAGGTTAGACATCAATCATGAGTTTTAAAAATAAACAATAAATACGAAAAACCAATATCAATAAATAGACACAAAATACTTTTCCCAACTGTTAGAAGTACCTTTGACATGTGATCGGTCTGGGGTGCTACACCGCACGGTCTACGAGGGCTACTTGCAGAAATTAAACAATGTCTACGAGGTCTACTTGCAGAAAATAAACAATGTCTATGAGGTCTACTTGCAAAAAATAAACAATGTCTACGAGGTCTACTGCAAAAAATAAACAATGTCTACGAGGTCTACTGCATGAAAATAAATAATGTCTACGAGGTATACTGCAGAAAATAAATAAGGTCTACGAGGTCTACTGCAGAAAATAAATACGGTCTACGAGGTCTACTGTATGAAAATAAACACGGTCTACGGTCGGATCACACATCCTTGGTACTTCTCATTCCCGACTCGACAATTTATAATAGAGTATAAAAATCACATAACCAATGACTAATCAATGAAATATAGTAAAGATCAATATCGAAATGCAGACAATAAACTGTACTCGCCTGTGGTCCTCTGCTGGTGAAACCGACAATCTGAACTACTCAATATGCCACAATAGTCAAAACCTGTACAACAGTCCCCGAAAGCTGAAATAAACATCACCAATATTCTCAGAATAGTCAAATTAGCTAGGATTGCCTGTCCTTAAGTCCAATTCTGGACACCGGGGCAAAACGATAATTTCGGGCCAAAACGATGTCCGCCGTTGGACCCACTTTGCACTGAAAAATGTGCCAGAGCCAACGGTCTCTAAAGTCGTCAAACTACATGTCTACGGATCCAATTTTTTGATACGAACCGAACCGTATGTCCTAAGTTGGATTCCGGCGGGCCGTGCACAAAATCGCCCGTTGAGTGGGACCGTGGGGCCCGCAAAACGACGTACGATTCAACTGTCTCCGAATTGGACCAAACTTGGCATACAAGACCAGAAAAACGATACGATCCTGCTGGCATAAGTTTCGCCTCGATCCGATGAGCGTGTACAAAGTAATTGAGAAATTTGCAAAGTGCACGATACGGTAAATTTTGACGGATACACATCAAATTCGTCGCGCACACGCGATCAATTTGAATTTCGTCAAAGCCCATACGACCACAAAACCGTTACGCAGCTTTCGATGCTTACGGTGCGCGACCACGTCGCCCGAAATGGCGGGACACACGTCGGGTGGAACAATTTTCTAGTTTTTAAAACAGGTTTTTGGGAAACTTCAGAATCCGATTTCTCGGCACGTAGTCGATGAAATCAAATTCCACAAAACGGGATTCGAAGCCCTACATGTCATCAATAAATGCCTTCTAATAGGTTTTTGAAATTCTGCATGGTTTGGAAGATAAATAAATACGAAGTAGGCTAATTCAACTGTTTTCTGTCCTATTTTTAAACAGGTTTTTCGGCAATTTTAACTCGAATTTTCTCGAGTTTCAGATCGCTAGAATCTAAACTAATTGATAGGTATTAGATAGGGTTAAATCAAGGTCATACCAGAACTTACGGTTCACGAAATGATTGATCACATGTCGGGATAACTCCTCGCGAAGTGGCCTCCTCGCTCTGCTAACACGCGCCTGTGCGCGGCTGAAACGCGTGCATGCGGCTTTCCTCCGCCGTCCGGCGACCCATACGGTGGCGCGCGGCCGTGGATGGCCGCCCAGGTGGCTGGCAAGGTCGCGGCGGGGTTGGCTTGTATCGGGGTTAGGGTTTTCTTCCAAATTCGTATGTGCGTGTATGCACGTATACTTATACAGAGGAAATAACTTAGGGAGGCTCGATTTCAGCTGATATATATCGGTGACTTGCTGTGGTTGCTCGGGCTGGGCCCTGTGGGGGCTCTTGTGCGGGGTGGGGGGGTCTGAGTATGGGCTCAGCCGGCTCTTTAGGCTGGGCTGGGAATTCCTCATCCTCTAAGTATTAGTTCCTAATACTTATATATATACACGCGTACATATATATATATATATATATATAAATGCCTATATATATACATGTACATATTTATAGTTATATATATATACATATACCTATATATATATATATATATATATATATATATATATATATATATATATATATATATATATATATATATATGTATGTGCACACATATAATCAATTAATATTTATATATACACATATATATCCAATTATATACATATACATATGACCAAAATAATATCTGTATACACATATATACGTATATTTGTATACACACACATATATATTATACATCTATATACGTACACATACACATATCGATGTATTATATTTATAAATACACATATATGTCGATGATAATAAATAATTTATATTTAATAACCCCAATAATAATATTAATATTATATAACCCCAATAAAATAATAATAGTAATAATAATAACGAAATTCAACAACCAATAATGGTGTATATACCGTTTTGTACCGTCTAATAATCTCAAAAATGTACAGGACCTATTTTCTACAATTGTCACTGAATATCAATTAATAATGATGAATATAATATTTAATTTCGAATATTAAAAAATATTTATTAAATCTATAAAACCAAATACAACACCTTCATGCCATATTCCATCAACACGAATGTCATTGGATGGGCCACATGACTACATGTGCTTGGGCTCAGTTTTGTCCAGTCCGGACTAAAATGGTATAACCGATTTTCCTAAAACTCAATAATATAAATAATAAATAAATACACCTTCGGTAAGGGTCAAGTCGCAACTTAGCCTGGTTTTCCTAGTTAGGACATCAATATGGTTCGGCCTTCCCTACCAGGGCTAATACTCTAGTCTAAGCACGCCACTGCACTATCCGTGCCATGATTCCTAGTCGTCTTGTACTCCAAAACTCATATGTGGCTAAAGTCATCTATCGTAATAATTATCGAATAATTATTTATAAAAAATTCTAAAATCACTATTAAATAAAAAAATATAAAAATATATTTTAAAAAAATATTTTTCGGGAAGGGAAGCTACAGCATCGAGAATCATCTCTGGCTCCATGTTCGTCTCTGTCGTTGTTTCTGCTTCGTCATCAGCATCATTGGCTTCCCCTTCATCGAGCGACTTATATAAGCTAGCATCGATGAAGTAGGCTTCGACCCCCTTGAAAGGGTCAATGTTCGCGAACTCTGTCCGGATGATGCCGTTGGTGGACACGTACTTCATACATTGGTGAAGTGTAGATGGCACCACCATGTACTCGTACAGCCATGGACGACCCAGCAGGAGGTTGTAGTTGACGTCGGCATCCACGACATAGCAAGTCACTTCGGTTCGGAGATTATCGATTTGACATTTCAGTCAAATTTTCCCTAACGGTTCACTTTTGCTAGCATTGAAGCCGCTGATTGTAGTATTGGAAGGCGCTAGACGGTGCATCGGAATACCCATTGTTGAGAGCAGAGTCCTAGGGATGATGCTAAGGGACGATCCTGGATCAATCTAAATTCGCTTCACCTTGACGGAACCCACATGCCCTGTGTAATACAGTGGCCAGTTGTGCCGGTTGTGCTTGAGCAGCATGTCTTATTGGGTGAAGGTTATGTTGGGGATGACCTCCTCCGCATAATGGCAGTGTGCACATGTTGTTGGGAGGTCCTCAGGCTGCTTAACCTGACTGATGAAGGACTCAGCATCCTTCAAGGCTTCATACAGAGCTTCATGGGTGTCTTTGGAAAGACGAAGAAGCTCAAACAGAAATAAGCGGATAGGAGTACCGACAAGTTGTGCCAGTATGTCCAAGTTGTGGGGCTTGGCTTGCACCGAAGCATTTTCTCTTTGCAAAGGCTTGTCGAAACGAGCCTCTACGTGCTTCTATTTATTAGCTGCTGGAGGTCTGGATGGGCCCTCTTACTGGGCAGCAGGGGCGGTGCAGGAAGGCACCACCTCGACAGCAGCTTCGTCGGGTTGGGCATTCTATTGTGAACGCGTTTGTACAGAAAGTGCCTCTTCCGCGGAGGAAGAGACCATGCGACAAGACTTGATCTTCTTGTCCTTGGTTTTGGAGGCAGAGAGTACCCCCGGTTGAGTAACTTCAGAGACGAGGTCTGGATGAACCCATAAGACCTCTCCCCGAGATGTGGTGAGTGGGATGAGTCCACTCACATTGTCACGGGTAGGTGGTAGGTTGACCACCTCCATTGTCGCCTTTAGGATGGAGATGACACAATCTTGTGTTGTGGTTGGCGGCAAGGTACCGAATTGGAGTGATACCAGGTTGGCCGAGACTGTCTTCTTCTCGTAATCGACGGATATGACATTCGTATTGATCATGCGCTGGATGTAATTCTTGAGGACGTAGCAGTCCTGAGTTGGATGTCCTACAAACCGATGGTAGTGACAGTACCTCGGATTGTCAACTCTCTCAACCTCGTCGGGACACTTCGGGTCCGGTAACTTAATTTTGTTACCCTGCTTCAATATCTCGAAGAGTTACAATACGTCTTCATCATTGAAAGAATAGACCTCATTTGGCCTCGGTGCAAGCGGAGGCTTCTGAGTAGGTGCTTGTGCGCCTTTGGAGGCATTGACAGTTAATGCCTGCTTTCCTTTCGTCTCGCGTCCAGGGTTGTTGGCAGCATGCTATTTTTTCTTGTCTTCAAAGCCAGGGAAACTGACTCCCAGAAGGCGAGCATTGCATGCCTTCTTTTCAGCTGCTTCGACTTCAATAATCAATGAACTCCAGTCGGGAGGAAGAGTAGAGTTGAGCCAGAGCTTAATCGCAGGAAGCATGTTCAAGCTGCAGGAGAAGAGGAGTGCACGTTCTGGCATACCCGGGGGCAGTCTGAAGCAGGCTTGTCAGAATCGTCCGATGAATGCTCGAACCGTCTCTTTTTCCTTCTAACGTACCTCTTTAAGGGTCGCCATCGTCATGTCTTTCTCTCCGTCGTAAAAACGATCGAGGAAGAGGCGTGTCAAGTCATCAAAGGAGGATACGGAGTTGTCAGGGAGACTGCAGTACCAGTTGTAAGCTACTCCTTTTAATGCCCCGACAAACAGGCTGGTGGGTAGCGCGTCTTCCTTCGGGAAATGTCCTGTTTGAGACTGGAAGTACGTCAGATAACGGCGTGGAGAGTCCTTCCCTTCGTATGGCGTCAACATTTATGGTTTATACTTGGGAGGATAGACCACTTTGTTCTATTCGAGGGGGTATGGTTGCGGGATCCCCATCTTCTGGCGCTCCTCCTGTCTATTCTTTGACTCAAAGCGTTCATGCAAGTCCCTGATCATCTCAACCACGTCCTCCGTGGAACTGGGAGTCGGAGAAGGTGGAACAGCCTGGAGTTGTACATTTGAAGGTTCTGATACTCGAGGTGCTTTGCAGTAATCGGTACTTAAGGATGCCGTTGAAGGGGCAGACTTGATTCTCCGTTAGCTCCTGGGTCTGGATTGGTGGAAGGTGCTCTGGCCGAAGCTGACTGTATCTCGAATACTGCTTGAGTCAGTATTTGCATGGAGGCAGAGAGGGTTTTGAGTCCTCCCTCCAAAGTATCCATGTGCTGAACGAGGTCTGCTGGTGGAGCATCTGACTCCGTATCACCACCTTCCATCATGTATACTGTCATGACATGACTGGAAGTGGATGGATCAGTTTCAGCTTCGCTCTCCTGTAGAAGAGTCGCTTCTCTTGGAGTTTTATTTTGGCTACCCCCAGCTATGTTCTGGAGGATATCTTTGTCTTCGGGAGGAGGATCAACAAGGGCTTGACTACCCCCAGCTATAATCTTCTTTCTCGCCCGGGTGCCTTCAAACACTCCTGAGGACGGGGCAGTCACCTTGGTCTTCCTCGGCTGGCTCTTGGGTGAGGATGAGGAGTTGCCAGTCGCTTTTCGGATTGATGAGGAGTTAGAGACTACGTTGTAAGAAGCAACCTTTAGTTCCGGCTCTTCTTCAATCGACACCTTCTTTCCGAGGCAACGTCGGAGGGGTGTTGACGATTGCAGTCGCTGGAACACAGACTGCCTTTGTGGTGGGACTGTTGTCTTGCAATAACAGTTGATGGTGACCATGGCACAGGTGTGCCCTGTGAGGGGCGCATTGTGCTTGTCGGTCAACTCTCCTGATTGGAATTTGTGAATGATCACATTGCGCAAATCGTTAGGTGAGAGTGCCACCTTTATACCCCCATCAGCCGTATGGCAAGGCCAAGCGCCGGGGTGGTCAAGTGAATGCTGCACCCCCTTATCTAGTATAAAAGATGTGCCCAGATCAGTAGTGGGGGAGCAACATTTAGGGTGGCTTGAACCAGCCTCAGACGCACAACCAATGTATGTGCGGGGGTTCAAGACCACAGAGTTTGCCTTGCACGACTTGGTTGCGAACGCAGCAGATGCGCCCGAGTGAGACAAGGACTTTGAGGGTTGGCTCGTTTCTGGCACAGAAGCACCCGAGTCAACTTTGTACAGCTTACCATCAGCAGCGTGCATGATTGTGAGCGCATGCTTCTGGTTTGTCGTTGGCATAGCATGTTTGAGGCGCATGGCCCGTGCCACCTTGGACCTCTTCGTACCAGTCCACTGGGGCACATAGTACTCAGAGTCCAAATTATCATTGCCATAACAGAGAGTGAGTCTGTCAAAGACAGAGGCCTTCTGCGACACACCAGAGTTCATGTGCAGGGCGTTAGACGTGCCCCTGTTCCATCGGCGAATCTTTCTTGACTGAGAAGGAGATGGTTGAGGAATGTGGTCAGCACCACATTTTCTCGAGAGCTGCGCTGCACCCATGGGCACATCCTGGCTGCTAAGGGCGTCAACGAGAAGGGTAGGCTGCATCGGCATATCCCTTTCAGTGATGTTGCCAGGGGCCTCCGCCTTGCGCACCCAGGCTGGGTGAGTCTTCTTCGACTTCGGCAGCCGCTTCGAAGGACTTGTGCTTATAGTGCCCCGACCCGCAAGATGCCTTATGATGGATGGTTGGTTCGTTGAAGCCTTGTTGGACTTAGGATTTTGTGAAGGATCGCTTGGAAGACTATGCGATCGTGGCGGGAATCGTCCTATGACTGTGAGTAGTGTTGAACCCTTCAAAGATCCTTTAGCTTCACACTTAAAATAAGGATAGTATGCTATATTTCTTGTTGAATTGCTCAATAACACCTTGCATGGAATTTGAAAAGATAATAAAAGATAATAATCACATGAACGTAAACTGTTGTGGCTAAATGAATTGTATGCTTGTACAATGTTGCGATGAATTACATGACAGGTGAAGGCAAAGTCCCAAATACTTGGGCAGTGAGTATATCGAGCTTGGGCTCAATGAATAGATGGCAAAACAGATGTTAAGACCCAAGAACTGGGCAGTGAGTATGCTTGAATTGCATTCAAATGAATGAATGCTAAACAGATGCTAAGTCCCAGGAATTGGGCGGTGAGTACATTGAGTTTGGTTGGAAAGATATACGGTATCAAAGATGTGGCAAAATGATTGGATAACAATATTCTATTATCCTGTCGCCGATGTAGAATGTTGATTACGCCAAGACCCTGGATTGGGTAGATGATAATATGAGCATTGGCTCAAGGCAAGATGGCTAGATGGCAAGATGGTAATATGAATGAGAATGGTGGCTGAATTACTTAGTTTTCCTTATCATGTATTATATGTTTTCTTCTTAGATAAGTTGCATATAGTTGCATGGTCATGGACAACTTGTCGACAAGGTGGTTTCTCGAACGATATTCCTGGGCCATGGAACCCGGTTCGTCCTAGGGGAAACCAATGCCGAAGTAGTGGCAGTGCTGAAGTAGTAGCACGGTATACAGGACTTGCAGTGGAGCTAGCTACCTGCACTGGCAAGGACGCTGTATACCTGTAAGATGGTCCAGGATGGCGTGTCGCCAGTGACCTTCATATAGATAGGTCAGGTGCTAATGATGTCTTATGCAGGCAGAGTAAGTTATTACTCAAATACAGGGAAGGATGTCGGCTGTTGGTAAGAATCACCTGAACAGTGATATTTATATTGAATTATGATATTGTTCCTAACAATGTCTTGTGCAGGCAGAGTAAGTATTATAAATGTACAGGGATGGCTACACGACCGTGGGTAAGAATCACCAAAGGGTGTTAACAGTATGCTTTAAATTATGTTGGCTATGAGATTTGCATGCTTTACTTCTTGTCGGCTATAACATGAAATTGACCCTAAGGCAACGAGAAAGACCACTGTTAATAATGTACTATAACATAATTACTTAGTGTTGTCTTCTTAGGTGAGTTGGACCAGCACCGCTCGCCAGTACATTGATGATGTACCGACCCACGTTGTGGGCAATATTACAGGTGTTTGCTTGGGGAAATCCTGTGAATCAGTGCTTGACATCGATGAATCGGATGGGTGTACAGAAGCTCTTCTTTCAAGATGATGTCTTCTGCTATACGGGACATAATGTATGGAATAGTGGAACTCAGATGTACCAGTGAGATTGTAGCCAAATTGGCAAGTCATTGTAAAGAAGTCGGTATATTCATTGTAGCCTAAAGGGCAAGTGTATACATTCAGTAGGCTATTCAAAAGTCTTATAATCAATTGTAAACTTTGTATTCCGCTGTAAGTCTTGTAATCCATTATGATTATCAATAAAAGAGATACATTCTTCAATATCTTGTGTGACTTCAATTTATCTGCTTGGTTCTGCTGCGTTGTCGATATTTTCTGAGAATTACCAGGAACTGTAATGGTTTTGCCTTGTACAAGTACAATCTAGACTTGTACGGCATCACGCCCAGTGGCTAGTTTTTGATCCTCCGGGATCGGGGCGTGACATAATGGTATCAGAGCACGGCTTTACGTCCTTGGATTCCTATTCGATTTGTTTCGAATCAACATTGCTACTAAGATGATTCTAAGCTGCTTCCGCGATGATTCAAAGATTGCTTCCGCGATTATTCAAAGTTGCTTCCACGGTGAATCAAAGTTGCTTCCGTGAATACTCAAAGTTGCTTCCACAATGAAATCAAAGTTGCCTCTATGATGATTCATAGTTCTTCTGCGATTACTCTGTGTTGCTTCCAAACTATTCTATGTTGTTCCCTTAACTGAAAGTCCGTTGATCATTCTGACCTCTCACTGGGTGTTCCATACAATAAGTCTAAATATGTGGGCTGTGATATGTGTACTTTATTGAATTTCTAAAAGATACCAAAAAGAATAACAATGATGCGATGTGATAATAAGTTTGAGATGTATGCTGGATGTCTTATGTGTGGGATTCTTTGAGTCGATTGTTATGCAGTAATCGACCGTAGGTGATGGCTTGGTATGTTGGAACAGAATGTGCATGGATTTCAGTGAATGGGAATCGACAGAATTTTGAGTCGATATTTGTGGTCAGCATAACCACTGCAGGATGGATTGTCCATATTGGATGTTGGTTTGATGCGAGAGAATATTGTGTCGGAATGGCTTGAGCTCTGGGTGGTATATTACCTATACCCTCGTCGTGATAAGATGTCCCTTGACCCTTGATGTATTTATGATTTTGTGATTGCTTTACCGATAAGGTATTGGGTGGTATCGAATCGTAGCTGAGCATATGATTGATACATGTCGGCTAGGAATGTCCCTTGATGATTAAGTTGGATGACCCGTTACGATTGATGTGTTCGGATGAACCATCGCTTGACCTTGTCAGTTAGCATTATGTTGGGTAATAAGAGAATTGAGAATATGAAATGAATGCCTTGGTTTGGAATGAAACGAATTTTTGATTCAGGCGAAGACTTGAATCAGTTGGATAAGGAGGATGGCAGGCTTAGTAATGATAGTGTGGTGTTGCTATTGAAAGATTTTGCGAGAACAACTATGGACCGAATATTGAACGATGTTGGAATTGAGTTAAAGAAATTGCATGTTGGATATCGATAGAACTGATGGTAATGTTAGACGCTTATCGGGATGTTGCGAATGATTTAGAAGATGCAGAGAGTTGTATCGATGACCGAAAAGTTAGAGAATGGGTTTGTGGAATAGATGATCTTAGCACGTGGTGTAGTGTGCTTGAAGAAAATTGATATCCCGAATTAACATGTTATGACCCTTGAATATTTTGAGGCACAGAGAATGAGTACTTGTCCCTTGATGCATGAAAGAATAGATGCTCCTTACGAGAGTCGAATAGCTGGAATACAAATAAGTATCGAGGTACAGCGATATGTAATAGACCCTGTTGGTGGATGTTGTTGTCGCATGAATAGCAAGTTTGGTAGAATATAGAATTGTTGGATTATGACTTAGCCGATGAGTTATGTCATGTCCACTAAGATGACCGATATATGATGCGAGATGATTGGTGCTATAGAGATTGGATCGGTGCATGAATAGTAAAATTTTCTTATGGAATCATAAGGAGATGATGCAAAACAAATATTGATGGTTAACGTAAATTGTTAAGAAATGACCGTGTTGGTGCTAGAAAATTTATAATTGATGCCTCGGAAGAAATACGATTTTATAGTTACCTATGTTATTGGTTAAGGAGTACGGACCGTATCGATGATCTAAGAATGTGGGAAATAAATATGTCGCGAAGAGACCGTAGGAAAGAGATCATAAGTGATAAAGTATTGAGATAACAATGTCGGATGATGATTCGGAATAGTTGACCCGATTGAATAGACAATTTTAGTACGATATGAGGATACAAGTTGGATCGAACAGATGCTATGTCTATGCAAGTTGGAAATTGAAATCTTGGATACTCGATTGAGGAATTTTATATGATAGCTTCGAGATTGGCCCATAGAGTTGTGGGATAGAATTGTTGGATAGAATTGTCGGATAGATTTGGTCGATTGCGGGTAAGTCTAGAATGAGACTTCGTTGGGTATGACTCGAGTATAAGTACGGGTAGAAAGACTTGACCCTAGATTGTCGGTTGGTTGCCTAGATTGTTGGCTAGTTGCCTAGATTGTCGGTTGGTTGCCTAGATTGTTGGCTAGTTGCCTAGATTGTCGATTGTTTGCCTAGATTGTTGGCTGGTTGCCTAGAGTGTCGGTTTGTTGCCTAGATTGTTGGTTGCTTGCTTAAGTCTCAGATTGGTTGGCTATGTTCTTCAGTTGTCCGTGTTGGGTATAAGTTCATAAGATTGGGGTGGCGTCCTATGTCCCTAAGTTGGTCAGACCATAGAGTTGCCCTATAATGAGAATTGGTTGCCTCTAAGATAAGAGATAAGTATGTCCCTGATAGCTACTCATCTCATATGAGTTAGCTGAATGTTTGGTTTAGCTTAGATTAGCTGACCATAGAGACTTGACTGTATGCTAAGTTGACTGTTGGAAAACCGTAGGATGTCCCTATTGATGTTGCGTGAGTATAGTCGGAATGAATAAGATGTGTTGGAAGGTAGGCTTTGGAATGGAATAGATATTTAGGAAATTTTGATGTTATAATGTTGGATGGGATGACAGATCATGTTGGTTTCGGAAATTGAGTTGCCTTGGTTGAAATGTTGGGAATTGTTAGAACTGGTTGGATTGGTTGATTGATATTGAGCTGCAAAAATTGTTGGTAGTGCTTTGAGATAGTTGGAATAATTTTATTGACCGGATCAAGATTGAGGATAAGTGTAATGACGGAATTGGATAGTGCATGTAGCCGAGATCGGCGAATGTGAATATGAATGACCCTCAGAATTAATGTTGCTGGAATATGATAGTTGCCTATACGAGAGGATAAATATGTTGGCTTGATCAATACGAGAAAATGTTGGAGTACAGCAAGAAATGTTGCTAGAGTGAAATTGTGGTACAATTTGAAGGATGGTAAGATTTGGAAGATGGATCATGATTGGAAAATTTACAAGTTGCAAACAAAGTATATGGATGCGAACGATGATGAGTACAAGATTTGACCGACGAGAATCGGGATATCGAAATAAAATGTGGCTATGGGATTTATCAACTTTGGTGGCATGGATGACAATGAACTTGAAAGGAATACTTGATCCATCTAAGTCTGAATGCTTTGGAAAATATTGGGATCGATTGTGGAGAATTTATCGAGTTGGAATTGGCAACATCTATTGTGTTATTAGTTGGTTGGAATATTGCATAAACAAGTGGGACTATGCGAGATGCTCAAAGAAAATTAATGATGTTCGAAAAGGAAGGTACACCGTAGCTCGTTCGTTTTCTCTATCACTGAATTTGGCTGAAGTGCATGTAGTTCGGGGACGCCTAAAATATGTGTATGATTCCAACTAAGTGATATGCTGAATTCAAACGAAGCCACGAGGAGGATTATCATGTGCTAAGGATTTGTACGAGTGTCGGAGGAAAGATCAAAGATGGTAAACTATTTTGAATCAATTGGGATGCTGTAACGAGACGGTATATTACTTGAAATTAATCGAGAGATTGCAGAAGAATGTTAGATGGTGCAAGTTGATTGTTGAGAAGTTTCATGAAAAGCTTGGTTGAAGTTTTGGGGATGAGTTTTGTTTTAAGTTTCGAGGACGAAACTTTTTCTGGGTGGTATATATTGTAGTGCCCCGACCCGCAAGATGCCTTATGATGGATGGTTGGTTCGATGAAGCCTTGTTGGACTTGGGATTATGCGAAGGATCGCTTGGAAGACTATACGATCGTGGCGGGAATCGTCCTATGACTGTGAGTAGTGTTGAACCCTTCAGAGATCCTTTAGCTTCACGCTTAAAATAAGGATAGTATGCTATGTTTCTTGTTGAATTGCTCAATAACACCTTGCATGGAATTTGGAAAGATAATGAAAGATAATAATCACATGAACGTAAACTGTTGTGGCTAAATGAATTGTATGCTTGTACAATATTGCGATGAATTACATGACAGGTGAAGGCAAAGTCCCAAATACTTGGGCAGTGAGTATATCGAGCTTGGGCTCAATGAATAGATGGCAAAACAGATGTTAAGACCCAAGAACTGGGCAGTGAGTATGCTTGAATTGCATTCAAATGAATGAATGCTAAACAGATGCTAAGTCCCAGGAATTGGGCGGTGAGTACATTGAGTTTGGTTGGAAAGATATACGGTATCAAAGATGTGGCAAAAGGATTGGGTAACAACATTCTATTATCCTGTCGCCGATGTAGAATATTGATTACGCCAAGACCCTGGATTGGGTAGATGATAATATGAGTATTGGCTCACGGCAAGATGGCTAGATGGCAAGATGGTAATATGAATGAGAATGGTGGCTGAATTACTTAGTTTTCCTTATCATGCATTATATGTTTTCTTCTTAGATAAGTTGCATATAGTTGTATGGTCATGGATAACTTGTCGACAAGGTGGTTTCTCGAACGGTATTCCTGGGCCATGGAACCCGGTTCGTCCTAGGGGAAACCAATGCCGAATTAGTGGCAGTGCTGAAGTAGTAGCACGGTATACAGGACTTGCAGTGGGGCTAGCTACCTGTACTGGCAAGGGCGCTGTATACCTGTAAGAAGGTCCAGGATGGCGTATCGCCAGTGACCTTCATATAGATAGGTCAGGTGCTAATGATGTCTTATGCAGGCAGAGTAAGTTATTACTCAAATACAGGAAAGGATGTCGGCTGTTGGTAAGAATCACCTGAACGGTGATATTTATATTGAATCATGATATTGTTCCTAACAATGTCTTGTGCAGGCAGAATAAGTATTATAAATGTACAGGGATGGCTACACGACCACGACCGTGGATAAGAATCACCAAAGGGTGATAACAATATGCTTTATATTATGTTGGCTATGAGATTTGCATGCTTTACTTCTTGTCGGCTATAACATGAAATTGACCCTAAGGCAACGAGAAAGACCATTATTAATAATGTGCTATAACATGATTACTTAGTGTTGTCTTCTTAGTGAGTTGGGCCAGCACCGCTCGCCAGTACATTGATGATGTACTGACCCACGTTGTGGGCAATATTACAGGTGTTTGCTTGGGGAAATCCTGTGAATCAGTGCATGGCATCGATGAATCGGATGGGTGTGCAGAAGCTCTTCTTTCAAGATGATGTCTTCTGCTATACGGAACATAATGTATGGAACAGTGGAACTCAGATGTACCAGTGAGATTGTAGCCAAATTGGCAAGTCATTGTAAAAAAGTCGGTATATTCATTGTAGCCTAAAGGGCAAGTGTATACATTCAGTTGGCTATTCAAAAGTCTTGTAATCAATTGTAAACTTTGTATTCCGCTGTAAGTCTTGTAATCCATTATGAATATCAATAAAAGAGATACATTCTTCAATATCTTGTGTGACTTCAATTTATCTGCTTGGTTCTGCTGCGTTGTCGATATTTTCTGAGAATTACCAGAAACTGTAATGGTTTTGCCTTGTACAAGTATAATCTAGACTTGTACGGCATCACGCCCGGTGGCTAGTTTTTGATCCTCCGGGATCGGGGCGTGACAGTGCTGCCTTCAGAGATGAACTCCTCATACGCCTGTTGATTAAGGTGTACGACTAGTATCTTGTGGGAGGAGTCTACCTTCACGTTTCAGATTGTGACACAACTTTCTCATCGAAGGAGAAAGAGATTCTCAGCAGAGTCGCCAGCTTGTTTTCCATTAAAATCTTTGATTGAAATTTCAATTACAAACAGAACAGTGTTACAATGTGGGACTTAGATGTAGTCCTAGGAGTACACTTTTGTTTTTATCTGGGTCCTGTGTTGGTGGAGCGAGTGGTAATGCATTGACTCCGTTGACGATCTGACGACGGTTTTAGGTTCTCTGAAGGTCTGGGTTGCTCTGAATGTCGGAGCTTACGGAGGGGAAGAGGACGTTGAGTGTCTCTTCCGATCTCTGCGAGTAGACGTGTCTCTGTAACTCTGATGATCTGGTTATCTCTGTCTTTGACGGTGTATGTCTGTATACGTCTCTGTGTGTGTATGTGGAAGAAGGAAATGATCCCTCTATTTATAGCTTGCAGGCTGGCTGCTCATGCGCGCATATATCGGATGCACCTGGTCGTAGAAATGTCACGTGGCTGATGCTGGCGGGGGCGCATGGTTGATGCACCCTGATTTTGGGATTGAATCATTCCTGTTGTGCCTGTGGTGCTGCGAAAGTGCTGACACATGGAGACTGAGAGGATTCTTCGGTTGCTGAGATCTTGGGTGGTTAGCACCCCTTCGTGGACTGAACTGAGTCAAAGGACACGTGGCGCATGTCCGTAGCTCAAAGATCTCAGATTTGGTGGAGAGTGATCTGACAGGACGGGCCTGCGATTGGGCACATGAGAAGACTTTGGCTCGTAACCTTCAGGAGTCACGAACCAGTCTGGCGCATTGCTTTTAAGGCGCATATAAGTGGTTGATCGGCTACGTGGCTTGTAACCGTCAGTAGAAAGTAATGATGATGCTGACGTCCGTGGTGCTTCATTTTCTGCAGAAAGCTGTCGATTGTTCAGTCCTCGGGGGACGTGCTACCAACTCTGTCATATTTACATTAATTGCTTGGTGGGTGACGAGCTGAAGTGGGCGCATCGATTTGTACCCCACTAGGCGCATAGGTCCGTGTTCACCAGGATGCATGGATCTGTACTTTGTTGGGCACATCCATACGTGGCATTTGGTACCGATGGTACATCCTTATTGGCCTGTCTGTTGAGTTCTTCGGGTAATTTAATGACTCTCTAACTTAGCTGAATTCAAAGAGGCAAATTCATCATCGTAAATGCAAGTTCATTGCACTAACTTCGGGAAGGTTGCCACTCGGCACATGGGTTTGACTTGCCCTAGGCTATAAATAGCAACAATTTGAGAGAGTTTTGTTGTCTCTCCCTTGACTTCTCGACGAAGATGAACTTCTTTGCCCGAGTATATTCTGTTGCCAAGATGCTCCCCAGGGTGAAGATGCGTCGAGTCGTCTTCGTATGCACTCGTGAAGGTGACTGTTACATCCAAAAGTCAGGATCGCGGGCTCCCGATGCAGGCCGAAGGTGCCTGTTGCATCCAAAGATTGGGATGCTTGAGTCCCGTCTCTGTTATGCTGGAAGAGCAACAGATCGGAATTGCGGTGCTCTTCTCTTCCTTGGGCTTTGGAGAGCTCTTCCTCTAGCTAGAGTGGGGTTGATCGCCCACTCTTGTTATGCTTAAAGCTGCTTCTTTAGCCAAAGCACTTGATCGGATCGAAGTGGAGCGCATATGCTGAGACTTCGTGATGCGCCTAACTGAGACGCTGAAGAGATGCGCTTGACTGAGACGCTGAAGAGACGCGCCTGACTGAGACGCTGAAGGGACGCGCCTGACTGAGATGCTGAAGAGATACGCCTGACGGATGATGCGCCTGGCATGGGACGCTTGGCAGTTTGCTGCGCCTGGCTGTAGTCTTAGGATCTTTCTTTTTTGTAGAAGTTCTCCTTTGTAAAGCCTTTCTTTAGACATGTAATAGACTTTTATATGAAATAAAAAATCTTCTTTTGATGTCTATACTTTTGCTATATTTTGCTGTACCAAGTACTTCGTTTGAGCTCCTGGCACATGTTTGTTGAGCGCATAGGAATTCTGGCCTATAGATGCGCCTGAAATTCTATGCTTCTACAATGGTTGTTTGTGCTTTAGATGTAATTAAGTTGTATGGAAACAACATATATGGGATGTGTACTTTATGGTTAGATTATGTCGTGGTTGGACAAGTGAAGAATATATGTGGTGGGACAACTATTTTATTTTTTTTGTATGAACAATACAGTTTGTTAATATAAAATTTGGGTTTTATATTAATTTGATGTGTGCAGCTTCTGGATTGATATAATGTGTGGTTGATTAATATTATATAATTCTTGACGGAATTTTGGTATGCTTATCTTGATGGTACTCTAGATAGCTTCTCTTGACGGTTGTCATACGTCAACTTTAATTCATATCATGCTGCGCAATATAGCCATAAATTATTGCTTTTCATGACGGGTTTTGTCTGTCAAAACAAATGCTTTTATTGACGGCTAAAGACCGTCAACTAGGTCGGAGTCAAGAAAAGTTTTTGCCTATGTTGACGGTTCCTAAAAAGAGCTATCTTGACGGCTAAAAACAGTCAAGAAAACTACATAAAATGACAGCAAAAAACTGTCAAGAAAAGCCCTGCCAGAGACCGTCAAGAAAAGGGGGGACTTTTCCTGACTCCGACCAAGTTGACGGATCTGCAACCGTCAAGATAATCATTTCTTGACGGGGATTCACCGTCAAGAAAAGCCCTTATTCTTGTAGTGCTCCATGAACTCCGAGGCCTTCAGAGAAGATTAGCCTACATCTGGAGGTTCATATCTAACCTCTCAGGACGATGTCAACCATTCTCACAACTCATGAAGAAAGGCGTCTCTTTCTTATGGAATGAAGAATGTCAACGCGCCTTTGATGACATTAAGGAATACATGTCGAATCCGCCAGTTCTGGTAGCCCCGGTCGCTGGAAAGCCCTTCCTGCTCTATGTACGGGCAATGGAACACTCCCTCGGTACTTTATTAGCGCAGAACAATGACGTGGGGCATGAACAAGCCATCAATTATCTCAGCCGAATGAAGGTGGGGGCAGAGTATAAGTACACCGCCGTGGAGAAGGAATGTCTTGCTTTGATGTTAGCCATTCAGAAAACATGACACTATATGACAGGACAAACCATCCATGTGGTTTCACGAGTCAACCCCCTCAGGGTTTTCATGACCAATCCAGGCGCACTCAGTTCTCGTCTAGCTACCTGGGCCATATTGTTGTCCCCCTACGACATGGTTTTCATTCCGCAGAAGACTGTCAAAGGTCAAGCCTTGGCCGACTTCTTAGCAGCCCATCCAGGCTCAGAAACAGCCAGAATCTATGGAAAAATCTCAGACAAAGTCATGAACTCAAATATGACTTCACATGATGTCTTTTGGCGAATGTTCTTCGACGGTGCCTCAAGAACGGGACCCCAAGGTGATATCGTCGCTGGAGTTGGAATAGTATTAATTTCTCCCTCTAGATTGGTAGTTAATCGGGTGTACTCTCTCACAGAGCCCTGCTCGAATAATGTGGCCGAATATAATGCTTTGGTCATCGGGCTCTGACTCGCAAAAGAAGTGGGGGTCGAATACCTAGAAGCGTATGACGACTCGCAGATGATTGTTAATCAAATACGAGGTTCATACGAGGTCCGCAATGAGGACTAGATTCCTTATCATCGGACAGCGATTACCATCATTGCAACCTTGGAGGGGTTCTTTATAGAGCATGTTCTTAGACTCCAAAATATTGAAGCCGACGCCCTAGCAGGCTGTAACCCCTGTTTCTTAAATTTTTTTAATTTTATTTTATTGTGTTTGAAAGTAATTTATTTTTGAAACTTTGTAAAAGATATTTAATATTTTTTCTGTATTTCAAAGTGTAGTTTGTAATTAACGGTTTGAAAGTACTATTTAGTTTTAATAAATATTTGTTCTTGAAATTTTATTATTGAAATTATAAAGTCATTTATTATTATGTTTAGATTTTCAAAAAAACAATAATATCGATTTTGAAAATAGTTTGAAAATTATGATTATTTTGGAGCAATAAAAAGATTTAGTAACTTATTTTGAATAAGATTTAGATTTATAAAATATATTTTACCTTATTTGATAACATCAAACATTATTTAAAATACTTATGGTGACTAATTGTGGCATTAAGAATTATCTAATCTAGATTTAAAATATTATTTGATTTAACGATTTATCTATTATATGATTTAAATTGCTTTGATAAACATTAAATTTATCTTAAAGTTATTATGTTGAATTTGATTTGGATTTAGATTTGGATTTGAATTCATATGATTTGGATTTAAATAATTTATTTGATTTAAATTTATGGAGAGACTTGTCCATTAGAAATTCTAATCCTATTTGAATCATATCTAGTATTAGATAGATTATTTCTTATTTGAACTAATCATACATATCCAAATTAGTTGGTAATCCTAATCATATCTTTATTGATTGATTTCTAATCATATCCTAATTCACTAATTGCTTTCCATTATCTATATATATTGATCCTATAAAATAAAATCATCTCTTACCTTCTTTTCCAGAAAAAATTCTCTTTTTTTCTTCATAATTATCCCAAATTCGTCATAAATTCAGCCTTCCTTTTCAAATGTTTTACCAACTTCGAATGGTCATAACTTCCAACTTCGAACTCCGTTTGACCTCCAGTTTTTTTGTTGTAACCGTCTCGAGGAATAGTTTTTGAATATAAAATTTATTTTCAAATAATTTTAACCTAAATTTCTGAAAAATTCGCGGAGTGTCAGTTGTCCGAAATTTGACACATTTTGGTATTTTCGAGATTCCGGGAAAACCAGGAATCCGAATCACGATCCGTTTAAAGTTTCGGAACGCTGATGAGAAAGTACACATCATATATATTTCTTAACAATTTTTCAAAATATTTTGTTTTTTGTTTTTATTTTAGAGTCCCGTCTCATCATCTAAAATTATCTTGTGTAGCTTTAACTTCTGAGACTATTTCTGTGCCGACATGACAATATCGTGCCAGTCAGCTTCAAATCAAACCGAGGCAAGTATCACTATGACCTATGTTTCTATTATTTTATACTACATGTATCTTTGTGTTATTTTTTCACTATTACTCCATTATGGTTCATGATTGTCGTTGTTCATGATTACTATTGTGCACGAGAGTTAGAATCGGTTGGATATACATACATGTTCATGCCTTACTCTGTTTGCCATGAAATATAAAAGAACAGAACAATTATCGGAGGACCAGACTTTTACTTCACGTTACAAACTCGCTTGTACAAAGAAAGCCTAGGGACGAAAACCTAGGTACAGCAGTCTAAGTACAATTGTTTATTTTAGATTCTGGGGGGTGACGATAGAGGCTCGGGAAGGCGACGGCAGCCCTGTCTTACTCCTTGGACGATCGGTATACAGCCTTGGCTCCTTGTGAAAAGATGGTTGGCATTGATGAAGAAATGCTCTTCTTGCTCCTCTGTTGCTCTTCTGGATTCTCTCTCTCTGTGTATTTTCTCTCTGACTATGGGGGAAAGTCTCTCTGTATATACGTATTTCTCTCTGATATCCTATATTGCAAGGGAATGGCACCCTGCTATTTATAATAGTGGGATGTCATCGTTAGGGTTGCCAATGATTACGTCTTGGAGATGGCGGCGGCCTGGGGATTGGTCAATCCAGGCCGTTCGTTTCTGATTGTGACGAATCTGAGCCATTAGGTGTAGATTACACCAAATCCCATTAGCAATTAATGCTGATTGGAATAAATCTTCCTTATAATGATCTTCTGATACTTGCGAATAAATTAGATCTATTCTTCTGCCATGTATCCCAGATTATTGGGATTTGACCCAATCTTTAATGGCAGAAAATCTGAGAAATTAATCGGTTTAGGACACGTGTCCTAGGAGCTGCTGGGGGGATCTGGACCGCATGACGAGTGAGCCGTATATGAATTTGAGCCGCATATGGTTAAGCCCACGTGTCAGGGCTGCCTGGGCAGTGGCCCTCTCTTGAGCCCTCGAACCACAGGGGAGTAATCCTTGTGGGCTGCATAGGTACATATTCGCTTGAGCCGCATGGACATGATCCTCTTGAAGCGCATGAGAAGTCCTCGCTCGAGCCGCATGAGGCTTTCTTGGCCTGAGCCGCATAGGACAGATTCACTCTGAACCGCATGAGAAGTTCTTTGCTCGAGCCGCATGAGGCTTTCTTGGCTTGAGCCGTATAGGACAGTTTCCCTCTGAACCGTATGAGAAGTGAGCCGCATACGAACGTCCACGTGGCAAGACCACGTGGCATTTTTATGGCTCTCGAGGGATTTGTGTCAGAGATCTCTTTTCCCTTCCCTAGAGATTTATCATTATGACAGAGTCATAATTGCCTGCTTTTGTGTCAGGGCTGTCAACTTTTCAGAGGGGTCAGCCGTCAAAGCAATTAATGCAGCATGGGTCGGAGGGGAGCACTGTCAGGCCACGTGTCTTCTGAGCCGCATGGAATGCCTCGGGCCGCATAGCTCCTTATGCCGCATGACTCCCTGAGCCGCATGAGTTTGCTGAGCCGCATAAATCTTTCCTGGCCGCATGAGTCATTTTTTTAGTATTTTCCATGCTTCTACAAGACCCCCTTCAAAGTTTTCAATTTACAAAATTGAAATACTTTGAATAAGAAGCATGGCTGTGTTCTTCTAGCCGCATATGAAACCCTGACCGCATAGGTTGTTCAGCCGCGTAGGTGGTTCAGCCGCAGGGACTGTTCAGCCGCATAGCTTCTCACCACGTGTGCGGGTCTTTAATTCCCTCAAATTCGTTTCAGTACCGTCTTTGTAGGAGGGAATCCCAAGGGTCAGCTCATTAAATCTTTCGGATTTGACGCCTTGGGTGAATCTTGGAGACGAAACCCAAGGAGTCGGTTTCGTTCTTCATGAGTCGGTCATTGGCCCACGTATCCTCCTTCTCCCGTCTTCCTATAAATAGGAGGAGTTTTGAAGAGAGAGAAGGCTTCTTTATTTTCTTTCTTCTTCCTCAGACCTTTCCTATCTTGATTGTCCTTCCTTTCTTCGATAATTAATGGCTCCCAAGAAAACCGTGGCAGCAAAGGGCAAGAAGGCGGCCTCCACTTCCGCCTCGGCTGTGGCTAATACTCCGCAGGTTGTCGTACCTGATGTTCATCCTGACGTTTGCCCTCCCATTACTGGTAAGGACAATGTGTTAGTTAGAGAATCCCAACAGCCATGGCTACGTCGCATACTTTATGCACGAGCCTTTGTAAATCGCATGTTCGCCCTACGGCTGAGCTGCGAGCCGCATAAGAAAACCGCCGTGTCTGTATACGCGCCTTGTCGGCAAAGCCGCATAAGGGACGCGAAACCGCATGGACTTTTATTGTGCGGAGCCGCATAAGCGTTCCTCTGGGCTTGAGCCGCATAAGGCTTTTTGGAGCCGCATAAGACTTATGAGAGCGTCATGGGGCCACATAGATGTTTTCTTGAGCCGTCTGGGGTTTGAAAGCACCCAATCAGCTCTTTTTTATCCCTCCGTTTAACTTACTTTTCTCTGTCTGTTCTTCAGTGAATCTGCCGGTTAACACTGCTGGAGAACTCTTGGTGGGTAGCGCTCAAGCTGCTCTCGGCTATAGGTACGACCATATTGTTCAGCATATGACGGACCAGTTTCCGAGCGATGAGCCTATGGTTAGATTGAATGCCATCAAGAATCAGTCTTTCCATTTCCTTAATGCTATGATGAATTCCGGGAAATTTGAAGGGGAGTACTTGAAGCCTGCATTCTTTTTTGGAGACGCCTTGACCGTGGGGAACGATCATGTTCTGGAGGTGTCGGAGGATTGGAGTTTTGTTTTTAACGGGATGGCGATCCGCATCCCCCAGATGGAGCGGCATTTCCTATTATCTTGGTTCAATATGCTCCCATTGGACCGGAAGATGGGGGAGACTTTAACCCGTACAAGAGTAGGATGTTTGTGGGGAACATCCATTATAATAACAATCTGAAGTCCGTGACTGCCGGCAAAGTGCATACTACTTGTTCTGTGACGGGGTTGGTCCCAGGTTCTTTCCTGAATGTGGCGGGCCCTAACTTCACATTCTCTACTGCCGATACTTTTATAAATCAACTTGCTCGAAAAGGCTCCTATCCCGTTGGTCGGTTGACGTTCCCTGGTTGGGTACACCCTATTCCCTCGTTGATCAATTTGTCTACTTGGATTTTGCAGAAGTATGAGGTCTTTTTGTGCGAGATTGGCCTTTACCACGCTATCCGAGGTACCAGTCATGGCTTGTCCATAAACAAGAAGCTGTTTATGTCTCTGCTGGAGATGTATAATTGTCGTATGGGGACTTTTTACACACCTATAGGGGAGATGGGACTCGCGCTCCATGAGATGCACGCGGTTTCCAAGCTTCCTTGGGGAGACGAAGCATTTGAAGAGTATACTCCCACTAATGAGGAACTCGAGGATTTGGAACGACGGTATCCTGGCTTCGTGGCTCTTTACCAGGAGATATTGTGCCATTATAACACATGCCATCAAGTAACCCGAAAGGATGGTAACTCAAAAGGGAATGATCCCTATACCAAGGATTGGGTGCACTATCTCTTCCCGGCAGATGCTTCAGGTCGAGTCACCTCTCGTCGCCCTCGATCTCGGGAAGCGGTTAAGGACTTGGTGTCGTCGGCTAAGAGAGTGGCCACCACCAGTGACGGCTTAGGGAGCAAGACTGACACTTTCGGTTACTTTTACCAGGATACTCAAGAGCTATCTGAGAGAGCGCTTCTGGCAGGATTTTTGATAATCTGGCTACGAAATTGTGTAGTCTCGGGAGGAGCCGGTTCTATTGAGAGAATTAGTCGTAACTTCATCCTTCCGGCTGTGAAGTTAGTTTTGCGAATCAGGCTAGCTCTCCTTCCGGCCATGGTGTGCAGCATACACCGTGGCCTTCGTACCTTCACATCTAAAGTCATTGCTCCCGACGTGACTAAGGATTTTGAACGAACTGAGTTGCCCTATCACTATTTGATGGGATGGCTGCTGATACATTACCCGTCTTTGATGAGGCCGGGCTCTGAAGACGGTGTGACTGATGATGACGCATTTATCTTCCGCTATCGTGACGAGCCTTGGGAATATGAAACCATGCGGGCTTGTCGGATGGCATTGGCGAGGGCAGATAAGTATCATATTTTTGTATCCGTCCCTCGTTTTACTGCCAGGGACATAGAGACTGTACATATTGACGGTATCGCGCCCCCTCAGCTTCTGGATGGCCAGATGCTCCTATGGCTGCGTAACATTCGTCCCGCACATCTGGTGTATTGTAGTCGCAACACTGTCTTTCTGGAGCCTTATATGCCTAGCAGGTTTGCCCGACAGTTTGGATACAGCCAACTTTGTCTGGACAGCCCCAGTTCTTGTCTGGGTTATGAAGGTAGCCTTCTTGATGGTACCAGAGCTTGGCAATATTATGATTCGTTCCATACTTGTACCATTTTCTCGGTCCCAGCTATTAAGGAGTCAGTAGAGATCTTGTATATGGCGGCTTTGTATCATGTTATGGCGAACAAACCCCCGGTCGGTTTTAACCCGGGTACCAGTTTTATTGTTGGTACCGGTCTGGAGGAAGGCTCTCAAGGGGCCAAAAAAAGAAAGACTAGAGCCGAAGCACCAGATTTGGACTCCGCTGCTGAGGGTGACGAAGGCAACGAGCATGATAAAGATGACTCTATCTTTCCAGTGGCCGATGCAGAGGTGGATCAACCGCCTGTTTCGTCAGATGAGACGTTGGGGGATCACTCCCTCGTTGCGCCTGGTCCTGCTTCGAAACGTAGCAGACAAGTTTCTCCTGTTGGCGGTGTTTCTCGATCTCGGAAGCTGGTTGCGACTAGGCACCGCCTGCTAGCCATAAGAGAAAGTGGAGAAGAAGTTACCCCTGCGTCAGAGGTAACAAAACTGATCTCGATTCCTTCTTCCCCCCCTTTTTTTTAAAGCTTCAATTCTAATCGTCTTCGTTCTTTCTTTTAGGCGTCAGGAGAAGAAGAAGAGCTTCAAGATGTCGAGGCGGTGACCCAGGATGACGGGGATTCCCACGAGCCTGCTCCTTTTCAAGATGAGGCAGATCAATATGTATCCTCCTTCAAGGTGACGGGGATAGAGGACATGACGGGGTTTAACTCGGGGATCGCGGGGGAGGGGACCACGCTAGTTGTGGATGAGCTGCAGCCTCCATACCCCTCTTCTGGTAAGATTAGCCGAATCTTGACCTGTGAGTAAGCCTATCTGCGCTATCATCACGTCCTTCGGGTTACATCGATTGATTGTTATTCTGGACATACAGGTCCTACCCCTCCGGTGCCGAGGACGGACGTCGTTGGGGCTGTCCCAACCGAAGGGGCATTGGTGGAGGAGGGTGTACCCCCTCACCGTTCGACTTGTCTTGATGGGCCTTCTGGGGGCTCGAGTTTAGCGGGCCAATCATCGGGGCAGCCGGGGCAGGAAACGATGATCCTTGCGTCATCCTCTGCTCCGGTGGCTCCGAGAATCGACCTTTCTGCCCTGCCGAGTATCCAAGCTTTCCGGGCGGCGGAAGATGAGTTGGCCGCTATTCATGCATCATTCTACTCGGACTCCGTTCCTCCGGTGGCGAGCTCTATCGTTATTTTTTCGACGTTACCGTCCCTGCTTCCCCTGACGCCATCCTCTGCTGAAGTTCTGGACGACGCGTTACAGGACGTGGTTGCCAGTTTTTATCGTCATTTGAGTAGGGGAATCGAGGCTGCTGTGGAGAGGGGAAGCTCCTTCACCTTGGCCCGATAATGCGCCTAGGGTCAAGTAAATATCCTTAGGGATCTTCCGGGTGATGCAGGGGTGGCTTCGCTTCTGGAGGCGAAATTGTTGGAGGCTGATCAGCTGGTGGCCGAGCTTCGAGTATTGCGGCAAGATGATTTGTCTGCTGTTATAAACGAGGAGCGGGGTTCCCTTATCGCTGTTATAGAGAGGACCAGAGCTGCTCGGGATAAGACCAGATCGGCCATCCTGAAGGATCTTAACGACTTATCTGATCGGTATGATCAATTGAGTTATGCGAATGAAAATATCACGGCTCGGGAGGAGTCTGTCTCTCGTGAGATTACTGAGACGCGGGAGCAGATCCTTGCGCTTCAGAGGAAGCTGACTTTAGTGGAGTCTAAACTTGATGCTGCCCGAAATGACAGGGGGCTAATTGTTCAGGAGGCTGACAGGGTTACTCAAGCTTCGACTGACCTGGAGACTGCCCTGAAGAAATTGGAAGATGACTGTCAGGCGCTCCTGGGCTTGGACAATGAGGAGCGGTTACTCCAGGAGGCCGAGCGAAGTGCTCGGCAACGGATTGAGCGAAGGAGCACCTCAGTGAGAAACCGCCTCCTAGAATTGAGTAATGCTGAAATGTAGTCGGCCTTTTTTTTTTTGAAAGGGACGTGGTCCCGAAAATATGTAATACTTTTTTCTTCCTTCAAATAATGAGTACTTTCCATTCTACCCTTCATTTGCATTGCTTGTTATACCTGTGATATTGTGGTGATATTTTTCCTCCGTATAGGGGATATATTTGTGGACCTGTTACCCATGGCGTACCTTAGTTTTAGGTAGAGATAACAAGTTTTGGTCAGAGTCCTTGAAGCAACCATAGCAAGGTGGTCATGGGTGCTCTTGATATGGAGAAAAGGAATATCGTAGAGCAGCTGGGCTCCTGGGGCATGCTGAGGTGGTAGATTTGTGCTGAGAAATTTAGCTGAGGATATTTGTGGGCCTATTATCCTTGGCGTACCCTGGTTTAGGATACGGATAATAGGATGAAGGGGAACCGACATACTTGCTCAGAGGTAACGAGGACATGGCAAGTAGGAAGGTTTTTTAAACGTAGAGTCTTCCTACTCAGAGGTAATGAGAACATGGCAGGAGTGAACTCGACGGAGGATATTGATGGTCAACAGAGGACATTTGTGGTCAACAGAGGACATTTATGGTCAACAGATGAAATTTTGTGGTCAACAGAGGACATTTATGGACCTATTACCCTTGGCGTACTCCGGTTGTGGGTACAGATAATAGGTCGAAAGGGGACCTACATACTTGCTCAGAGGTAATGTGGACATGGCAAGCATGAAGGTTTCTTCGACGGAGCCTTCCCACTCAGAGGTAATGAGGACATGGCAGGAGTGGGCTCAATAAAGAGGGGGTACATAGAACAACTCAGAGGTAGGAGGACATGGAAGTTCTATGTGAGGGGTGGTTTTTTTTTGGTGGAAGTGAAAACGACTCAGAGGTAATGAGGACATGGTCGTTTCGAAAATTTGTGGATCGATTACCCTTTTTGTGCACTGGAAGCGCGGGTAGTGGATCATAAAAGAGGATCTCTTCCAGGAAGAAAGTTCAGAGGTATAATCATACGTGACTTACTATCTGAAAGAGTGACCGGAATGTGAGTTCAGAGGCACCAGCGGGTACATAACTCGGTAATCTAGAATATTGAGAAAGTGTGAGTTCAGCGGCACCAGCGGGTACATGACTCGATAATATGAAATGTTGTGGATGTGAGTTCAGCGGTACTAGCGGGTACATGACTCGATAATCTGGAATGTTGTAGATGTGAGTTCAGCGGTACCAGCGGGTACATGACTCGATAATCTGGAATGTTGTGGATGTGAGTTCAGCGGTACCAGCGGGTACATGACTCGATAATCTGGAGTGTTGTGGACGTGAGTTCAGCGGTACCAACGGGTACATGACTCGATAATCTGAAATGTCAGTTAGACATAATATTTCTTCAGGAACTTGCCGTTGACGGGCAACATGAGCAAGTCTCCGTTTTGTTTTGCGAGGCGGTAAGCACCGTTGGAGAATACTGTCTCAATGATAAACGGGCCTTCCCACTTTGGCTGGAATTTGCCGGCGGTCTTGTGAGTCATGATCATCGGCCTCCGTACTGCCAGAACGAGATCGCCAACCTGGAATGTTCTGATTTTGACCTTATTGTTGAAGGCCCCGGAGATGCGTGCTTGGTATAGCTCAATTCGTTGCTGAGCCAAGAGGCGCTTTTCGTCTAGTGCCTCCAATTTCTGCAGTCGACGATGGTGGTTGTCGTCTGTTGTCAATTGATGTGTGAGGGCGACACGTAGTGAGGGGATCTGAGTCTCCAATGGGAGGACTGCCTCACTCCTGTATACCAGGGAGAATGGTGTATTCCCGGTGGTTGTTCGGACTGTGGTGCGATAAGCCCATAAGCATTCACCGAGCTTCTCGTTCCAGTCACGTTTGTTGGAGGAGACAAACTTCTTGAGGAGTTTGATGATTGTTTTGTTGAATGCCTCTGCCAACCCGTTTGCTGCCGGGTTTTATGGTGTTGAAGCGACATTCTGAATACGGTGCTTATCGCAAAATCGATAGAATGCGTGGCTTGCAAACTGCGGACCATTATCATGGATGATCCTTCGGGGCAGTCCGAAGCGGTAGATGACGTGATGCTTAAGGAAGTTGATCACGTTCGAGGTTTTAACTTCTGCGAGTGGGATAGCTTCCGCCCATTTGGAGAAGTAATCAGTGATTGCGAGTATGAAACGATGGCCTCGGGAGGAAGGTGGGGTGATTGGACCAATGATATCCATTTCCCATGCTTCGAATGGCCAGGACGCCACTGTCGGATATAGAAACTCGGACGGTTGGTGAATGAAGCCCGCGTGGACTTGGCAGGCTTTGCATTTTCTAGCATAATCTATCGTATCTGCCACCATCGTGGGCCAATAGTAGCCCATTCGTCGAAGGCGGTCTTGCAATTTAGGACCGGGCTGGTGGGCCCCGCAGACACCGTCATGAGCTTCTCGTACGGCTTCTTTGGCTTCTTCATTTGACAGACACCGAGGCAGTAATCCATCATAGGAGCGGCGATACAGTATTTTTGTCTCTGTATCGTAGAAGAATCTGAGAGAACGCCGTCCGATGGAAGTAGCTTCCTTTGGGTTCTCGGGCAGGATGTCGTAGACGACGAAGTCGATGAATGGTTGTCTCCAATCTGGGGCATCCTTGATCGTCTGTGCGGAATAACTCGCCATGAATTGCACATTATTTTTGGGACAGACCAGTTCGTGGCCTATCACATCCACTGATTGGCGATCATAATTCGGAACTGCTAGGGAAGCGACAAGACCGGCTAAGGCATCTGCTTCGATATTTCGGAGTCTGGGGACATGTTCGATAAAGAACCCCTTGAACGACGAGATGATGTCATTTGCTATTTGGTGATAAGGGATCATGACTTCGTGGCGGACTTCGTATGAGCCCCGGATCTGATTGACGATTAGCTGGGAATTGCCGTATGCTTCAAGGTATTCTATCCCCAGCTCTCTTGCAAGTTGGAGGCCAATGACCAGAGCGTTGTACTCGGCAACATTGTTAGAGCAGGGCTCGGTGAGGGAATAAGCACGATTAATCACCAATCCGGAAGGAGAGATTAGCACTACCCCAACTCCGACGACTATATTGCCTTTAGGTCCGGTCCTCGAAGCACCGTCGAAGAACATTCGCCATATATCATCGTGAGAGGTTGCATGCGAGTCGACGACCTCATCTGGGATCTCTTCATATATCCTGGAGGACTCCGAGCCCGGGTGGGCTGCTAAGAAGTCTGCCCGGGCTTGACCTTTGACTGTCTTTTGTGGGACGAAGATCATATGATAAGGGGACAGCAATATTGCCCATGTAGCGAGGCGAGAGCTGAGTGCCCCTGGTTTAGTCATGAGGACCCTGAGAGGGTTGACTCGTGAGATCACATGTATCGTTTGTCCGGTGACATAATACCGCATTTTCTGAATGGCGAATACTAGGGTGAGGCATTCCTTCTCCACCGCGGTGTATCGGTGCTCTGGTCCAATCATCATTCGGCTGAGGTAATATATGGCCTGCTCATGGCCTGCGTCGTTGTTTTGTGCCAGCAGAGCCCCGAGGGAGTGTTCCATTGCTCGTACGTAGAGCAGGAATGGTTTTCCAGGAATCGGGGCCACCAAAACTGGAGGATTTGACAAATATTCCTTGATGCTGTCGAAAGCACGCTGGCATTCCTCGTCCCATACGAATGAGACTCCTTTCTTCATTAGGTGCGTAAACGGTCGGCATCGCCCGGAGAGGTTAGAAATAAACCTCCTGATGTAAGCTAGCCTTCCTTGGAGGCCTCTGAGTTCGATTTCTCGGGGGACCCATCTCCATGATTGCTTTTGTCTTCTCAGGGTCTACATGGATACCCTTTGCAGTGATGATGAAGCCCAAGAACTTCCCGCTGGATACGCCCAGAAAGGACTTCGTAGGGTTCATTTTCAAATTGTGTGCTCGCATTAGGTCGAATACTGTAACACCCAGTTTTCCAAATGAGGATATTTTGGTTATTTTCAAAAAATGTAGAATTTAATTCGAATTATTATTATTATTTATAATTAATGTGATTTTTGAGTAATTTTTAGAATAATTATTTTTGGTGTTTTAGAGACTTTGACTTAAGTTGACCTCGTAGACTAACCTAGTGGCTAACCTAGGTCTTGACTAAGAGATTAGGATTTGAGAACCTAGGTTGACTTAAGTTCATGAGGATGAACTCATTGGGATTAATTTGGTGAAATTAGGAGTTAGTTTGATATGGAAATGGCTTGTGAAGTCACAAGTCATTTTATGACTAATAGGCTTAATGGCCCATAGCCCACACCCATTGAACCAAGCCCTAACCCTAGAAATTCTGAATAGCCTCTATGGTCAGCCCCTCCCCTATTTATATGCTCTTAAAACTAGGGTTGCCTCTTTAGGAAACTTGCCATTTGGAAGAGGTGAGTCCCCAACTTTGTAAATCCTTAGAAAATCCATTTCTTCTCCAAATTCCTTCAAAAAAATTGCATTAGGACCTAATGATAGTTTTCTTGTTGTTATTAATGAGTATTTTCAGGGAGCAAATAATTTGAGGAAGTTTGGTAGTTTGTGGAGCTCTTCCCATTTGGAGATTTTGACCCATTGTTCACCTATAGGTATAATCCTCTCTAATTTTTTTTAAATTCTGTAAAAATTCATTCTAGGTTGCCCTAAACCTAGCCTAACTATAGGAATAGGGTTTCCCAAATTTTTGTGTCGTTTCGTGTCTATTCTGGACACGTATCAGTGCATGTTACTAAGTGTTTGATGAAATGCCCCAATGGGCATTTCGTGTGATTTTTGGGGTTTTGTTTGAATAGAAAATTATATTTGGGTCTCGCTTACACATTTCTGTGGTTTGTGTCGTGTCTTAGTGTCGTGTCTAGGCTGCACGGTCACGTGTACACACGGTCGTGCACACGCGCGCGCGGGGGCTGTGCATGCCCTGCTGTGCGGGGCCATTTTCGACACGGACACGCGTCTCCGACGCGTGAAACTTGACACACATCATGGGGCAACATCTGTCACCCCGTATGTCAAGTTGCACAGGCCCACGTGGCATGTCGGACACGCACGAGCACGTGCACGTGTTTAGCGCTGTGCAGTTTTTTGTTAAAAACGTGCACTGATACGCGCGTGTCGTGTCATGCACACACGACTTGGACACGATTCAGGTTGTCCTATCACTAGCCCTAGACTAGGTGAACACGTGGACCAAATCTCGTGAGTCGTGTTGCTGTGTGTCGTGCACACGATCGACACGAACTCGTGCACGACGCTTGGCTATCGATGCACTGTTGGTGTATCATTTTGAACTGGACACATTTGTGTCCACTTTTGTGGACACAAACACCTCCCATAGCACGTGCACATTGTGTTTGTAAGTTACCAACCTCTGTAATTGTTTTAATTCGAATTTCATTTGTTTAATTATCATTTTCCTTTTTTTTTCCTAAAAAACTAGTATCAGTCCATTCCTGAATATTTCCAGTTCTGCAAATTTGAGTTTTGTCATCATTTTAAACCTAATTAACACTGTTAATTACATGTTGTTAAGTCCCTAACATGTTCATCTATGTATTATCTAGTTGTATGTTGAAATTGGTTTGAAATAGAGGTGGTTTGGATACAAAATCTGAGAAATTCCTATAGGATTCTTTGTCACTATTTTACTGTAATGGAGGGGGGGTGTTCACTGTAGAAACCTGAGTTTCATATGTATAACCTGAGTTTTGGTCTCAAAACCTGGGAAGGATTTTGGTGTTCCCAGTTTTTAAAACCTGGGACTGCTTAACCATTTTTCTGTGTGTAAAAACCTGAGTTTCACTGTTACTATTTCCTGAGATTCATTGGCTAAATGGACATACTGAAATTCTTACCTAGATTAATTCCCTTTCATGTTTGGAATGTGTCTAAACTTGAGTTCCAGTTTTTCCTATTGAGCTGTCTTTTAACTAATCAAAACCTGAGAATGAATACTGATTTTCCTTCCTTCCTGTACACTGTTAACTTCACTATTAAACTGAAATGTTAAGTTAAGCAATGATTGAACTGTTATTTTACCTCTGTAAAACTGAGTTTAAATCCTTGATAACCTATGATTCAATATATTGGCTGGGATGAGATTTTGTTCTCAGTTTTCATTACCTGAGTTTAGGATTGTATTGATTACTGAGAGTTATGTTCTATAACCTGAGATTAACTCTAATTTGAGAACTTAAGGTGTTCACTGTTCTTCCCTAAAAACTGAAATAAGAATCTGAATGTTTAATGTATTAGATACTGAGATTAAGTTTTAGAAACCTGAATTCTTCTTCCTTTCAAATCTGAGATTTTTATTGGACTGCCTGTTTTTCCCCTCACATATCACCCACTGCACACAATGTCACAATGTGCACAGGTTATCTCATGCCATGTCTCACACACCCTCCTGCCTACACTGTCTAACACACACACTCACATATGTACTCCTGTTTTTCCCCTCACACCCACATAGGTCTACACACCCTCACTCTCTTCACACACACACACAGGGTTCCTTAGCACACTGTTGGTACTCACATGTATATGCCACACACACACACTAGTATTCATGTGTTCCCTCTTTCTTATCCTATGTATATATATATATGGTTGAGACATATATATACATATATATATATATAGATATATATAGGTTCCTATAGATAATATATGTGTGTTAATGTGTATATAGGATATAATATACTATTTGTTATGATACAATGTATGGGTAATATTGTATTATATATTATGATATTGGTGAGATTGTAGAGTGACTATAGGGTAGATGTATTCTTAATAGATTATATTAATATAGTATTTTGTGTATTATTAGATATAGTCAATGTCATGTGATTTTGGTATGGTTAGGCATGGTATGCCTAGTTGGAACCTAGATTAGACTAGTTTGACTTAGGTTTGACTTGTTTGACTTCTAGGGTTGACCAGAGTTGACCAAGAGTTGACTTTGGCCTAGATTGACCTAGATTCATGTAGAACGCATTGTAGTGCATATTATTTACCATTCTGGACTCGTTGTGACTTGTGCTGTTCTAATAGGAGCCAGACACCACTCCTCGGACAGTATTTTCATCTCGGACTTTCAGTTAGCAGGCGAGTACATTCTCTGATCTTTTTATACTTACCTGGAATATATTCTTGCTCTAGATTACTCTACATGATGCTGACACGTATCTTCACGGATTAGTACTATATGGATCCCTTCCTGAGATGTTATCCCTTTACGGGTGCATCGGGTATTTCATGTTCATGTACTTTATCATGTGCATCAGGTACTCCTTGTACTCGTACTCGTTCATGTTTTTACATGTTCTCATGTGCTTTCACGTGCCTCATGTACTACTCATTACATGAGTTCACGTATCTTAGTTGTATTCATGTGCTTATAACGTAACTTGAATGGATCCTTGTGTACTGATTGGGGCAGGGTGAGTAGAATTGGTTATGTAAACACTATCCCAAGTAGCTGTATAAATGTGCCTCCTTATTTGTATTCATGTGCCCCCAAGCCGTTTACATAACCATTATGCTCTAAATCACGTAGCCACTTACAGTCTCTACTATCATGTATTTACTTTCAGTTACAAAATATCTCCTGTTTACTCGTGCTTCCTTTTCAGCATTTTCTGTATTTTACTCTATTGCATGATTTATACTCCTAACCTGCTATGAACTGTTTTGAGAGATATGTGCTCGTTCCCGTCCTGACTGGACCTGTTGAAAATTTTACAGTGAATGATGAGGTTCTGGTGTCTATCCCTCTTGGTGCAGCATTAGACATCACTAGTGACTTGGACCTGCTAGCAGTGGATGATACTTCTCTAGATTAGGGCTGTCTTTACCTTTTGGATCACTGTAGTTAGATTCTGGGATATTTCTGAGATATGTATTTATTTTTAGTCACTTAGAATTCTGGATTTGTATCTCGGTGATGTTACATTCCTGGTTGTTATCTATCTTTATCTTTCTATCTCATTCCTGTTCTATCCTAGATGTGGTTGAGTTATATTGTGTTATGTCACCCCCATTCGGGGAGTATAACTGTATATTACCCTTATCTGTTAGATGTTATGACCTAGGACAGCGTTTTACCGCTGACACTGCGGCGTAGGCTGGACGTACCCACGTCACGTGCCCTTATTCTAGGGTGCGGGTCGTGACAAATACCGTCCTTAGATCCTGCAGATGGTCTCCTTTGTAGCGGTTTTTAACGGCTATATCGTCAACATAGCACTCCACTGTCTTGCGTAAGTGGTCTCTGAAGATGATGCTCATCGCTCTTTGATAGGTGGCGCCGGCATTCTTTAAACCGAAAGGCATGACTGTGTAGCAGTACGTGCCAATCGATGTTCGGAATGATGTATGCTTTTCGTCGTCAGGAGACATTTTGATTTGGTTGTACTCCGAGAAGCCATCCATGAATGACATACGTTCGAAGCCGCAGGTATTGTCAATCATGATGTCTATGATAGGAAGGGGGAATTCATCTTTGGGGCACGCCTCGTTCAGGTTGCGGAAGTCGATGCAGATTCGAATCTTCCCATTCTTTTTGAGGACGGGTACTATATTGGCGACCCAATCGGGATGTTGCTCCTCACGAATGAAGTCGCTGGCTATCAGTTTGTTGACTTCAGCTTCGACCGCATCCATGATGCCTGGGCGAAAGCGTCGGTGTTGTTGCTTGACTAGCTTCGCATCTGGCCGAATGTTGAGTTTGTGAAGAGCAATGTCGGGATTTAACCCTGGCATGTCTTCATAGCTCCAGGCGAACACATCAATATATTCTCTGACAAGTTCTAGCAGCGACTCCCGGTCTTCGTCTGTTAGGCTTTTACTGACAAAAATTGGTTTTGGAGAAGATTCGCTGCCGAGATCCACTTATGTGACCTCATCTTCAGTAGGAGGTTCTCTCTGTTCGAACCGCTTTTTCCTTTGTGCGTCCAACTGCTGGGCCTACGGTTCTAGCTCGAGGATTTCGGGGATGTCTTCGTCTTCTTCGTAAGCGTCGGCGAATGCCATGTTGACTGTCATGACTTGTCTGAACACGTCTTCGATGCTGGTATCTGAGTCAGAAGTTGGTGACCCAGTTGAATGTGATATCCAGTCGCATTCTTCATCTGAACTCTCGGGGGTCGTAGTGGGCGTTACATACCCTAGCCCGCATCGAGTTTTGTTATAGTAATCCTGTGGTTTACCCACCGGGACTGGCGGCTTCAAAGGTAATCGTCGCCCAGTGCCGTAGTTTAAACCCGGCGTCGTCTCTAGATCATACCCCTGTTTTTGCATGAGATATTTGGATTGTGGGCTATACAGATACAGAGGCAGTCTCCCGGCATCTGACCCGAGGTCGATTTCCTTTGTGGTGGAGGGATGCTGGTTGTTTGTCCGGCCGAAGATGATTGGATGGTCCCCTCCCTCGATTATTCGGTAAGCGTCTTCTACTGGAGTAAGCTGGATCACGGTGTACACATTTGTCACTTGTGTGTGCAGGTGAGTTCCTATACCGTGTTCCATAGCATACATTGTACATAGCTTATTGAGCTCGGTGTAGTTCAAAGATAACCCTTTATTGATGAAGTAATGTATCTTTTCTAGGGGGATTACATCATCAGCGGAGGGAACATCAGTGTGGGCAGCCACATACTTGGCTAGTGGTTCAGTTGATGGAGTTGAGCGTGGAGTTGTTGGCAGACTAGCGACCCCCAGTTTGGCACTCGAGGTGGAGCGAGGAGTGGCCGGTTCGCTAGAAGTGTCAGACCTTGCGTCGGGGTGACGACCCTTCTTGGGAAGGCGTATCGTCAGTGGCCTATCGGAGGGATTGAGCTTCTTTGTTTGGGGTTGACCGACTCTCGGCAGTCTGATTGTCAGTGGTCCCGTTGTGGGTCTCGGCACTTGGCCGGACCTTGGCAGCCGGATTATCATCTGTTCCTCCTGCGCCGAGAGGCTGATCGCATCCTTCCGCAGAGTGGCAGTAAGGGGTACGGTCCTGCCTGGTTTGCGAGCTTGGAAGTAGATCGTCAGGGGTCCTTCTGACCCCGTGGCTGTCTCGGTATAAGCTTGTACGTCTCCTTCATCAAGATGCCTCTTTGACTTTTCGTATAGGCAGGAGTCTGAGTAGTAGGATTCGACCCCTTTGAAGGGATCGATATCAGCAAATTCTGTCTTTACGAAGCCGTGTTTGTCGACATATTTGAAGCACTAGTGTAGCGTGGAAGGCACGATCATATAATCGTGTATCTATGGGTGCCCCAAGAGGATGTTGTAAGAAGTGTCTGCATCTATGACGTAGCAGGTGACTTCGGATTGGAGATCGCCAATCTGACACTTCAGACAAATCTTCCCAATAGGGTAGCTCCTGTCCGAATTAAAACCGCTGATGGCGGTGCTTGTAGGTGTCAGACGATGCATTGGGATGCGGAGATGATGTAGCAGACCCTTCGGGATAATGCTTATGGAAGAGCCAGGATCAATGTGCATCCGATCCACCTTCACGTCGCCGATGTATCCCATGTAGTATAGCGGGCGATCATGTAGGTTGGTTTTGATGAGCATGTCCTGCGGAGTGAAGACGATGTTGGGCATTGCTCCCGTGCAGGCGCTGTCTTGGAGATCCACGGGTGAGTCCTCCCCGGTGAGGTTGGATTGAGCCAGATAGGCATCGGCATTTTGGAGTGCTTCGCTCAATGCAATACGAACATCCTTGGAGAGTCTTAGGAGTTCGTACAGTGACAATTTGGCCGGAGTGTTAGCCAATTGTGCTAAGATGTCAAAGTTGTAGGGCCTCTCTAGCCCTTGGGCTGTATCTTTTCGGAGAGATTTGTCGAAGCGAGTCTCCTTCGGCCTAGGCTTGTCGGTCGTCGAAGGCTGAACCGGTCCCGGAGCATCAGTTGTAGTGGGTTGATGATTTTCGGTTGGGTTATCAACCACAGGTTGGGATTGCGCTCTGGACCACGTGATGACGGCTGTAGCTTCCTCGTTGTCTGCGGAGATTGTGTGGCAGGTCCTGACTTTTCCACTTTTCTTTTTGTCGGTGGTAGATGGTGTGGGCCGAGTCACTTCTGACACCAAGTCTGGATGGATCCACATGACCTCCCCTCGTGATGTGGTGAGGGGTACTAGACCGGCAGCCTGGTCTCAGGGAGGTGGAAGATTGGTAATCTCTATTGTCGCCAGAGGGACGGGGATCACCCCGTCTGGAGTCTCCGTCGGAGGAAAGCTGCCGAATTGTACGGACACCATATTGGCCGCCACGGTTACCTCTTCGAAATCGATGGCCAGAGCGTTCGAATCGATGAGGTTCTGGATGTATCGCCTCAGCTGGTAGCAATCGTGTGTAGCTTGATGAACATAGCGATGATAATGGCAGTATTTCGGATTCTCCATCTCTGTCGGCCGCAGTTCCCGTCTTGGTGGAGGAAGCTAGATTCAGTCCCCTTGTATGAGCATGTCCAAGATGGGCTTGACGTGACTGTCTTCGAAGGAGTAATCGATTTACGGCCATTCTTTGTCTGCGGGCTTCGGCTCAGGTTTTTGTGTTGTATCGGACACCATAGCCTGCTTCTCCTTGCTGTCCCGATTGTTGGAGGGGTTACCCCCATTATCGTTGTTGGGACGCTTGCCCTTGCTTTCTCATTCCGAGATGTATAATCCCAGTTGGCGAGCCTTCTTCAGTCGTTCTTCGGCGCTTATGGCGCTGATGATGAAGGCCTTCCAATCTTTGAATTCACTTTTGCCCATCCAGAGACTGATTGTTGGCAGCAGTCTCTTTTGGCAGATCTCAATCAAAGAGGAATCTGGATTTCCGGAGGGCAGCTTCATGGCGGTTTGGCGGAACCGCTCAATATAGTTCCTTGTCAACTCCTTCTCCTCTTGGACGACGTCCATGAGGGTGGACATGGTGACGTCCTGCCCTACTTCGTAGAACCTCTCCAAGAACATGCGCTTGAGCTGGCGAAGGAGTGGATGCAGTTGTCCGACAGATTGCGATACCAGTCGAAGACGACTCCTTCCAATGCCCCAATGAATAATCGAGTGAGGATAGCATCATCATGGGGCAGATGGTCGGTGGTGACCTCAATGTAAATGATGTGCCGACTTGCTGAGGTCTTGCCATCATATGGGTTGATATTGAACGGCTTATATTTTGATGGAAATGGAACATCCCTCCATTCAGCAGGGTATGGTTGCCGTATTCTGAGATCTTGAGCGTTTTCTCGGGCATGGAACATGGCTCGGAGTTCCTGGACCTCTCTCCTTACTTCTCGGGTCTCATCTGTCGTGGTAGGGGCTATTATTTCGGGAGGATTGTTGCCCGGGTTTGGTGCCGCCGAATTCGAGTTCGCATTGACTGCGGGACCCGTGCTTGTTTGGCCAGGCGTCCCTCCTTGCAGAGTTGGAAGGGCTGCTTTAATCTCGTCTAAAGACTTGACCATAGCAAGTAATATGGCTTCGAGATTGTCGATGCGCTGGCGATCACTGAAACCACCTTGATTACTGTCCGTCATGAACACCGTCCTTACATGAGGAGTGATGGAAGGAACGGTGGAGGATGTGCCCTCGAAGTTATACCCATGTACCGAGAAGTCATCGGAATATGTGGGAATATTGTCTTCTGGTTCGGACTCGGAGGGAAAGTACCCTCAGCCTCAGAATTTACTTCATCTTGAGAGTCACGGATGTCCTCGGAGACATCAGCGTCTGTTGTACCTGATGGAAGAGTTGTTTGTCCGGGCTCGTCTCCTTGAAACATCGGATTGTTGCGGATGTTCGGAGGAGTGCTACCCCCAGTTCCCTCAACCCCCAGCGATGTGGATGATGAATTTCCCATCGCGGTTGATTTGGTCTTTGAACGGGTGTGTTGGAATACACCGGTAGAGGACAACCGTTTAGACGATAGTTTCTTAGCTGTAGTGGTTGATATCTTGGGACTGGAGATACTTGTCTTTTTCCCTCTTCCTTCGGCGGTGACCTTTTGAGCGGAATTGCAGGAGACAACAGGAGGTGCCTCATCTTCTGAGCTCGGATGCTGTAGCCTTTGGAAGACGGATGGCCGATCTTCCGTCACTGTCGCGTTGTTGCAACAGCAGTTGACGATGATTTGGGTGCAGGTATGTCCAAGAGAGGACTCCTTGCACGCCGACACTCTTTCTCTTTCCTTATGTTTGTGGAGGATCGCCTCCCGCAGGTCAGAGGAACCACTCTGTCCGTTTGTCGTCGGGGGCTAGACTCGAGCGGTTGTATACAACTTCCCAACCGAGGCCCGTGTGATAATCAACGGGACGCCCTGATAGTCAGAGGTTGGGACAGCTGACTGGGCCTGATGAGCCCGCGCTGCCCTAGACTTCCTCCTTTTAGCACTTGCGGGTGCGTAATAGGAGGAGTCCAAGTTGAAAGCCACAGAGTCTGGCTTATCATCCAAAGAACTATCAGGGTCAGGACCGCTTGAGAGACGGTCGAAGACTGATCGAGAGAAGCGTGGAATGGACGTTATGCGGCTAGGGTTGGGTACCGTGCAGGCTGTCTGCATGCGGTTGTCTTCTGCCGTCGGATGAATTGTTTTTGTGCGGCTAAGAGCCACGACCGTGCAGGCTGGCCGCATGCGGTTGGTAATTGTGGCCGCATGGGTTTTTTGCAAGCGATTGACTTTTCTGGCCGCATGGGTTTCATCCATGTGATTAGCAGCTGTAGCCGCATAAGTTATGCGGCTGACAGTTGTGGCCGCATGAGTTTTCTTCATGCGGCTGGCTGATGTAGCCGTATAAGTTTTCTCCCTGCGGCTAATATCCTTATGCGGCTCTGATCGCATAGAGTTCCTCCTTGCCCCTGCAAGTCCAGCATCATAGTGTTTTCTTCTGCCGGACTTGGGGACAGCAGGGTTGTCTATGGTCTGAAGTGGGGCCGCAGAAGAGTCCTTCTCACCGTCTTGAGCAACAGAGGGTATCTCGTCGAGGACTTGGGGAGGAGCAAATGATTTTGGCCTCCACTCTCTGCGAGCCTTTGTCGTGCGGGTACGCTTCTGGACCGGGCCAGCGCTTTCCTCGGAGAGCATCTCTTCAAACGCCTGTTGGTCGAAGCGGACGACCATCTTTTGTTGCGTAGAGCCAAGCTTGGCTGCATCTGATTGCGTCACCAACTCCTCAGTCATGGAGAAGTTCTTCCCCAGCAGAGTCGCCATCGTGTTTGCCATAAAATATAAAAGAACAGAACAATTATCGGAGGACCGGACTTTTACTTCACGTTACAAACTCGCTTGTACAAAGAAAGCCTAGGGACGAAAACCTAGGTACAACAGTCTAAGTACAATTGTTTATTTTAGATTCTGGGAGGTGACGATAGAGGCTCGGGAAGGCGACGACAGCCCTGTCTTACTTTTTGGACGATCGGTATGCAGCCTTGGCTCCTTGTGAAAAGATGGTTGGCGTTGATGAAGAAATGCTCTTCTTGCTCCTCTGTTGCTCTTCTGGCTTCTCTCTCTCTCTGTGTATTTTCTCTCTGACTATGGGGGAAAGTCTCTCTGTATATACGTATTTCTCTGTGATATCCTATATTGCAAGGGAATGGCACCCTGCTATTTATAATAGTGAGAAGTCATCGTTAGGGTTGCCAATGATTACATCTTGGAGATGGCGGCGGCCTGGGGATTGGTCAATCCAGGCCGTTCGTTTCTGATTGTGACGAATTCGAGCCATTAGGTGTAGATTACACCAAATCCCATTTGCAATTAATGCTGATTGGAATAAATCTTCCTTATAATGATCTTCTGATACTTGCGAATAAATTAGATCTATTCTTCTGCCATGTGTCCCAGATTATTGGGATTTGACCCAATCTTTAATGGCAGCAAATCTGAAAAATTAATCGGTTTAGGACACGTGTCCTAGGAGCTGCTGGGGGGATCTGGACCGCATGACGAGTGAGCCGCATATGAATTTAAGCCGCATATGGTTAAGCCCACGTGTCAGGGCTGCCTGGGCAGTGGCCCTCACTTGAGCCCTCGAACCACAGGGGAGTAATCCTTGTGGGCCGCATAGGTACATATTCGCCTGAGCCGCATGGACATGATCCTCTTGAACCGCATGAGAAGTCCTCGCTCGAGCCGTATGAGGCGTTCTTGGCCTGAGCCGCATAGGACAGATTCACTCTGAACCGCATGAGAAGTTCTTTGCTCGAGCCGCATGAGGATTTCTTGGCCTGAGCCGCATAGGACAGTTTTCCTCTGAACCACATGAGAAGTGAGCCGCATACGAACGCCCACGTGGCAAGGCCACGTGGCATTTTTATGGCTCTCGGGGTATTTGTGTCAGAGATCTCTTTTCTCTTCCCTAGAGATTTATCATTATGACAGAGTCATAATTGCCGGCTTTTGTGTCAGGGCTGTCAACTTTTCAGAGGGGTCAGCCGTCAAAGCAATTAATGCAGCATGGGTCGGAGGGGAGCACTGTCAGGCTACGTGTCTTCTGAGCCTCATGGAATGCCTCGGGCCGTATAGCTCCTTATGCCGCATGACTCCCTGAGCCGCATGAGTTTGCTGAGCCGCATGAATCTTTCCTGGCCGCATGAGTCATTTTCTTTAGTATTTTCCATGCTTCTACATAGTCATTGTTTCCTATTGATTACAGTTTATCATATTGCTAATATTTATCGCAGTAGACATGTATTGTGAGTGAGTCGGGCGGAGGAATACAACAAGTAAGCATGTGGTCAACGAATTGAATACAGACTCCCTATACATTGATTGCATAATATCAGTCATGCACCACACGTATGACTGACGGATATCCCAAGCCGTCTACATGATGAAAGTTGGTATTCTAAAACACACAGTACACGTGACTTAATTATAGTTACTCTATTGTCTACTATTCTTCTTTCGTCGAAGTCTACCTTCTTATTGTTATCATGTCTTAGTGGTATGTCATAGTCTACCTTCATATTGTTATCATGTCTCAAAGGTACTTTCTTATCATACAATGTCATGCCAATACTTATCTTCAGTTAAATTTCTTTTATCGTTCCTTCATGCTTGTATAATATATTGTGTAATGTAGTGTTATGGTGATCTTGCTCCAATCCTGACTGGATAACCATTTTTCAGTTGACAGATTCTTGATGACTATTCTCGATGACTTCTCTCTTACTTTGGGTTCCTTCGGGTGGAGTTAGAGCTATATTGGAGGCCAACCGTAGATTCTAGCTAAGAGTAGTCACATGTAGCGGGTTTGTATCTGTATACAAATTTGAATGTATCATTGGAATTATAATTAAAATAATTATTGTAAATGAGCAAAATAGATATATTTGTTGTATTTGAGATTTATATTGAGCCCAGACAGTGTACTATCGCCGATGCTGCGGCGTAGGCTGGACTTGGCCACGTATTCGTATCCCGAAAAGCGGAAGCGGGTCTTGACACGGGCCTCACCGCTTCCTTGGCAATTCCAAATCATGCTCATCATCTAGTCGACGTGATAGGCCATGAGCTAGTCTGTCCCAAAAACAATGTTCAACTAGGTACGAGTTACGCCACCCAGATAATCAATAACATACAAGACTGGAGACTCCCGTTCATCGACTTTGTAGTCTACGGAATTCTACCGGAGAATATGAAAGAAGCAACTTCAATCAGAAGGCATTCTCTCAGATTCTTTTATGAAACAGAAACAAAAATTCTATATCGATGATCCTACGACGAACGACTGCTATACTGCCTATCAGATACAGAAGCCAAAAAAGCCCTACGCGAGGCTCACGATGGCATTTGCGGGGCTCACCAACCTGGCCCAAAGTTGCAGGACCGTCTCCGCCGGATGGGCTATTACTGGCCTACGATGGTAGCAGATGCGGTCGATTACCGTCGGATGGGTCGTTCTCAATCACCATCAAGCAGAGAACATTCCAAGTAGTCAATCTTGTCTTGGTCGTTCGCAGACCGATGGTCATGACTCACAAAACTGACGACAAATTCTAGCCCAAATGGGAGGGCCCATTTGTCATTGAGTCCGTATTCCCCAACGGCGCATACCGGTTCGTAAAACAAAATGGAGACTTGCTTATGATGCCCATAAATAGCAAGTTTCTGAAAAAGTATTATGCTTAAAGACATGCTTGTACTTCCTTAACTACTAAATCTCCTAGAGTGAATTCACATCGCATCTCCTTGGGTGGCAAGTCACGTATACTAATACCTCTGAACTTTTACTCTAATGCTTTCCTGCCGCCGGAGTCTGCCAGGTTTCTTTTTGTTGCCTCTGAGCAAACTGCCTGGTTTTGATTATCGTATATCACGTCCATATTACCTCTGATATAGACAATCTCCTAGCTTAACACATGTACCCAATCTGGGATAAAGCCACGGTGTTAAGGACATAGAACCTATCAATTCCATATTACCTCTGTTAGGTTTTGTTTCAAAATCTATTACTTGCACCACCGGTACGTAAAGGATAATAGGTCCACAAAAAATATCGTTCAAAATCTATTACCCGCATCACTGATGCACAAAAGGGTGATAGGTCCACAAAAATCGTTCAAATCTATTACCCGCACCACTGGTGCGCAAAAGGGTAATAGGTCCACAAAAATCGTTTAAATCTATTACTTACACCACCAGTGCGTAAAAGGATAATAGGTCCACAAAAAAATCGTTCAAAATCTATTACTTGCACTACCGGTGGGCAAAAGGTTAATAGGCCCATAAAAAAATCATTCAAAATCTATTACTTGCACCACCGGTGCGCAAAAGGGTAGTATGTCCACAAAAAAATCATTCAAAATTTATTACTCGTACCACAGGTGCACAAAAGGGTAATAGGTCCACAAAAGTTCCCTAGTGGGATGTCCTTTGCCAACCACAAATGCTGTATTAGACCCTCTAGTACAAGCACCCCAGATAACATAAGCAAAGAATGAAGTTAATCTACACTTTTAGTTATGGGACTACATCCCCAACAACAACAAAAAAGAAAGGTGGAAGACCCGCTACAATTACGACTGCTCATCAGCAACACATAGTTCAGTGAGTATCGCCTCAAGCTGCGCCATCGAGCGGTCGATCTTCAATTTGGCCCGACGTTCAGCTTCTTGGATCAGCTTTGCAGCATCCTCAAGATATGCATGAGCCTGCCAATTGTCCTCTACTTTCTTCAGGGTACCCTCCAGAGCAGCAGTGGCACGTGTGACCTTGTTGGTGTCTTCACAAATCTGCTCTCTCTCTCTCTCTCTCTCTCGACGAGTAGCTTGGAGCTCAGTCTCCAGGGATGCCAGCTTAGCCTGGAGTTGTAGGATCTGCTTATTGGTTTCGGCAATCATGCGGGTCGTCGCCTCCTCTCGAGTCAAGCAATCCTTCCCCTTACGGCTTAACTTGTCGTACTTTAGAGACAGCTTTTGAGGGTCTTTCTCTAAAGCGGGTTTGGTCATCTCCCGTACGCCCTTCACCTTCTCCAAGGCTGTTAGGAGGAACGCACGCTCCTGGTCCACCGCAAGGGGCATGTCAACTTGCCGTAGTTTCTGCAGTTGGGCCAGGTGCTGATCAGCCTCTACCTGTTTATTCTTAAGAAAATCAGGCATCCCTTCTCTACCCGGTAACGTCCTCAACAGTTCAACTTAGCTGCGGGCACAATGACGGGCCACGGCAAACAATGTTCCTCTCTGTAAAGTAGGATCGACCCCTATCTTAAGTGACAGTAAAAGCTCTTAATTATATCCTTTGATGATTCGTCTATATTCTCCAAAGAAGAGAGCGTCAAAGGAATAGCAGCCGAGAGAGCTGAACGTGTTTAGGAAGGCGACGCATCAGAGCTTGACGACCTTGTCAAAAGGGAAGCAAATTTCGAGCGATGAGATTCTCGTGTAGCAGTAATTTCTTCCTCTGCACCACGAAGGAGCCAGTGACTAGGCAACTCAGAAAGCTCAATTTTCGGAAAAGGGGTAGCATCAACTGACCTTGCGTCCACTAATGCGGGCGTAGAAACCACAACCTCTGCTACCGGTATCTCCATGATGCATACCGCCGTACTCAATTCGGTGGAGGGCCCCTCGACTTGAGCCCGAATGGAAGGAGGTACACTTTTTCTGTGTATAGGGTCAACCCCGGCGTCCTCTTCTATCCCTTCCTCCGTAACCATGTCCTTATTGGTTAGAATATGACATAGCTTACCAGGGGAGGGCGGCAGAGACTGGGGCTCATCCAGAGTAATGATAGCTCCTTCCGCTACCCCTATATCCTTTGTGACCTCAATGGCAGTACTTAAGCCGTCTACGTCTTCCTCGCCAGTTCCAGTCGCTCCGGAAAGGGACGTAGCTGTATCGACGCCAGTTTGTTGAGACCCTGCAATCCCAAGATCAGGTCCCGTAAGGCTGGCACCTTCCCTAACTGGGATGTTTGTAGTCGGCACCAGAGGGAGAAGCTCATGGGCAACATCGAACTACGGATGGTTTATTCCCTCCGATGCCTGCAAAGAGGGACATTCAGATAATGTCCCAAGAGTAACACTGGGGTTGATCATGAAAAAGCTTACCCTCGAGTTGGTTTCGGCATCACTACCCCTTCCTCGACGACAGGCCCACGGACCTTAATCGCGACCCGCTTCTTAGAACGAGGCATGTCGGTAACGGAGGGACCATGCATGTTCCACTTACGCAAATGACTTGGTACAGGAGAGGGCGAGCACGCCACCATAGGAGTTGCAGGGAGCAACGGATCATCAGAGTCATTCTCCAACTCCGTACTAGTTGAACCAGAGTCGGAAGCCTTCGCCTTTCCCCTTCTTGTCCTCTTGCGAGACTCCATCTGTCGTTCCTCCAATTTAGTGCCAGTAATAAAACTGGTATTTGGATCGAAGTCGCTGGAGGGCCCATTCACAGATACATGGTGAAGGCACACCATGTATAAAATGCACCCGAAAGTCTTAGCGTCCGGCAGGTAGAAGTTGGTCTGGGTGTGGATCGTAGAGTAGTAATGTCAGTCCCGAATGCCATCCAAGACGCTGCCCTCAAAACCCAGGCAGGGACTGGGGTTGTCCAAAAACAATTGACTATACCCGAATTACCGAGAGTATCGACTGGGTAGGTAAGGCTCTAGGAAAGCGATATTGCGATTGCGGTACACTAGATGTGAAGGGCAGATATTCTTTAACCAGCAAAATATCTTCTCAGGCAGGATCTGAGAAGCTATAGCATTATCATGATACGGGCGGCCCATTTCTTCATCGGTAAAAGACGGGACCGACAGAAAAAAAAGAAATATATGTCCAGTCGTGCGAGCGCAGCTCGGCAGTCGGGTACAGTAGTGCAGGTGCAAGGCATGTCTCGATACTGATAGATAAAGGCATCGCCACTCGTCGCGTTACCCTCGGGGCTAGGTCGCCTCAAAGAGGGCAGTGCATCAGCAGCCATCCCATCAGATAATGGTAAGGCAGCTCAATCCGGTTGAAGGCCTTCATGGTTTTACAAGTATTGACTTTCGTCGTAAAAGTACGAAGACCTCGATGAATGCTGCACACCATAGCTGATTCTCTCAATAGAATTGGAGCCCCCCTGAAACCATACAGGTCCTTGGCCATATCATTAGGAACCCGACCAGGATAGCCTTATCGGACAAAGGTTGGGTATCATGATAGAATTAACTAAATGAGTCGCTCAAGCTCCTGAATCTGTCACCTGCAGCTCTGCCCTGCTTGGTGCCTCGCACCTGAGCATCCACCCCCTCCTGAGTCTGAGGGCTCCGAGGGACGACCCGGCCTGAGGCTCCAAGGTTGAATAGGTAACTAATCCAAGCCTTGGTACGAGGAAGGTGTCCTTCAGAGCTATCATCTTTTTTCTTGGACATCTGCTGACATGTGTTATGATAACATAGCACTTTCCATTATACAGCAAGAAACCCGGGGAACCGTCGCTCTAGTTCCTCAAATTCTTCATTTGTTGGGGTATACTCCTTGTAAACCTTGTCTCGCCAGGGCAACAACTTGGAAACATCGTGCATCTCGTGGAGAGCAAGCCACATCTCTCCACCAGGAGTAAAAAAGGTCCCCGTACGATAGATATACATCTCAAGGAGGGCTATGAACAGCTTCGGGTTCATAGATAAACCGTAATAGGTGCCCCTTATGGCGTAGTAGAGGCCGATCCGCAACAGAGTATCCCTATATTCCGTCAAGATCCAGGTCGTCAGGTTAACCCGCAGAGGGGAACGATGCACCCAGTTTAGCAACGACAACTTGTCTGCGGGGTATGACCCTTTACGAGCAATCCGATTCAAGAAAATGTCAACCTCGAAAAATTGGATATTGGAATTCAGCTTATGGATAAAACTGCCGAGGGCCAGTCCAACAACGGAGTAGCTGATTGTCTCCTTGACCGCGACCACTGTCCGTGCATGTTTATTATAGCAGATATGGCCTATAAAAACTCCCTATTGATCCTGGGTTATGGGACCCGGCATTTTTCTCTCAATGGACACCATGTTGAACCCTGATAAAGGAAAGTGGCATTCCATCTGGGGTATGTGAATCGCTACCCCATGGGAAGAGAAATCCTAATTCTCAGATATTTCTATTATGTGCGGGTCCGAGATGGTCAGGGCGTCTCCAAACAAAAACATAGGCTTCGAATGAATGTCGCCCAGTATCCCAGAGTTCATCATGCCGAGTAAATAAAAATACGACTGGCTCTAGATCTCCTTTAACCTGGCTTCAGATTGACCTCTGGTAATTTGAGCCGACACATCCTTGACTATATGGTCAAATCTGACACCTAGAGCGACCTGAGCATACCCTATCAAAACCTCCCCCAAAAGCGCCATAGGCAAAGTCACTGCAAAGGTCAAAGAAAGAAGATAGTCAGAAGAAATCAAAGGAAATGGGTTCCTTTTCAACTATGTGGCTTAATCAGGCAAAGCCTACGCGGCCTGGTTACGAAAAGAGCACATGCGGCTCAAATCAGGTGATGCATATGCGGCCTAGTCGGGCAGAGCCTATGCGGCCTGGTTATGAAAAGAGCGCATACGGCTCAAATCGGGGAACACATATTCGACCTAGTCAAGCAGAGCCTATGTGGCACAGATATGGGGCGAGCACATGCGGCTCAAATCAGCTGGCACATATACGGCCTAGTCAGACAGAGCCTATGCGGACCAGATATGGGGTAGCACATGTGGCTCAGTCATATGACACCTATGCGGCTCAGTCTATACGGTCCAGTCACACAGAGCACATGCAGCCTGGCGAAACAGGGAACACATGCCCCATAGAAGCCCGACTGTGCGCAAAAGGCGTTGAAGCCAAAGCACAGCGGTGATACGTGGTAAGTCCCGCGCATAAAGAATGCTACATGGCCATTAGAGTTCAAATGTTTATTCTTCCACCATCCTTACCCTTGATAGGAGTCTGTACGTATGGATGAAAGGAGGATGAGTCCGCAGTTCTAGACGAAGAGGCAGGCCCCTTTCCTTTGTCAACAGCGCTTGTGGATTTGGAAGCTTTGGGGGCTATGGCTATCTGGAGAAGACGAAGAGTAGGAAATAGAAAACGAAAGAAAGACGAAAGATAGCAGGGGAAGTTCTCTTACTGCTATATGGCCTGTATTTATAGGCCATCAAAAAGCGTAAACGGATGGACGCCTCTTTGTTTATTGCACCTATTAAAGATAATAATGATCCTAAAGATTTTATCCTTTATAACTGTCATGTTGATCTCGAAAAAGATAGCCCCAATCAGAGCTTTAAATGCGGCAGTGACAGCCTGGATAAAGACTTCCCTGCGGCTCAAAATCATATGCGTATCTCCATGCTTCTTATTCAAAGTATTCCAAAATTTGTAATTTAAAAACTTTGAAGGGGGTCTTGTAGAAGCATAAAAATACCGACCGCATAGGCATTATGCGGCCTAGTTGATTCAGGCCGCAGAAGGAAGGCTCCTATGACAACTCTGCGGTCAAGTTGATTCGTGCCGCAGAAGGAAGGTGCCTATGTCAACTCTGCGGACTAGCTGATCCGGGCCGCAGAAGGAAGGCTCCTATGACAACTCTGCGGTCAAGTTGATTCGATCCGTAGAAGGAAGGCTCCTATGTCAACTCTACGGAATAGCTGATCCGGGCCGCAGAAGGAAGGCTCCTATGACAACTCTGCGGTCAAGTTGATTCGGGCCGTAGAAGGAAGCCTCATATGTCAACTCTGCGAATTAGCTAATCCGGGCCGTAGAAGGAAGGCTCCTACGATAACTCTGCGGCCAAGTTAATTCAAGTCGTAGAAAGAAGGCTCCTGAGACTACTATACGGCCAAGATGAAGCAGGGATGTCATGCGGTCAAGGGAAACTGTGACCTACTTTTGAGTCGTATGAGCCTTATGCGGTTCAAAATTCTCCAAACTCCGTCAACAGTTTTTATGGTAGGACACGTGGCAAATTGACAAAGTCTTGAACCACCCAGATATGTTGTAACAAAAAAATCTCAACGGACACCCAGCTAGCCGCTGAAGGTCGGGTCTTGGTGCACTGTTACGGCCACATAGCTACTTAACCACTTATGCGGCCCAAAATATGCCTCATCCAGAAGCCTCTATAAAAAGTAGGGTATCACACCCATGCAAAGGGAAGGAAATTTTCTCAAGAGCAAAGATTGTGTCTGATTGTCCAAGGAGTAAGGTAGAGTTTCTACACTTCTTCCGAGCCCCCACCGTCACCCCCTCCAGAATCAAAACTACACAATCGTACTTAGATTGTTTTCTAGGATTTCTTTCTAGGCTCCTTTTTGTACTTGCGAAGTTTGCAATCAAATCCAATTCCTCTGTAGTTCTTGTTTTGATAATTAATGGCAAAAAAATCCTATACTAGAAAAAGATATTAATATTTTTTTGATTTTTGGAGTATTTGTACATACATAAGATGGGTATGCTGGGAGCTCAAATAGAGCATTACAGGCGGTGACAGAGCCTACAAACATAAAACGAGCTCTGATCAACGAGGTTGAAAATAAGAAAAGCAGAAAACCTAAGTATCGAAATTACAAAAATTCCGAAATAACAAAATTACAAAGTGTCCTGTGTGAATGGGAGCCCAGGGATGGGTATGCTGGGGCTCAGCCCGAAATGTGAGGCCCAACGAATCAAAAATCAAATTCAAGAATTTGAATTTCAAAAAAGGTTCTGGAGATTGGGTGCGAGCCCCGATGCATTGGGGGGTGTTAGCTCGTAGACCAATGTCGGAGCACTGTCCGAGAAGTGGGCATTCTGTCCGAGGAGGGGAAGGCGCATATATATATATATATATATATATATATATATATATATATATATATATATATATATATATATATATATCTGTGTGTGTGTGTGTGTGTGTGTGTGTGTGTGTGTGTGTGTGTGTGTGCAAACATATATATAGTTATAAAGAAGAAGAAAAAAGGGAAAGGATTTATTGTTCCCTTGCGGGAACAGTAAAGGGAATTGCCCGAGCCCCCATATATATCGAGAAAGAGGGAATGAGAGAAGTCGAAGAGAAACCCTAACTAATTCCCAACCACACCTGACGGCCAGCGCCCCTGCCTCTGCGCGACCTCCTCGCACCATTGCATACCGCGATACAACGTCGGACGGCCGTCGCACCGCCCATAATAGCTGAAGGGAACATCGGCAGCGGTTGCAACAACGCAACTTCGTGTCGTGACATCTCATCCACCGTTCAATCATTTTTTGAGCCGTTTTCTTTGGTTTGTCGACAACCCTACCAACTTCGTATCCCAATAAATATATTGCAATAAAATCTCTTACAAACCCATGAAAATCGACTCAAAAGTCGATATAAAAATTATTTCTTAATAGTTTATAGAACAGACCAACTACCCTAGTTTACGCTCAATTTTCTCCTAGATCATGCGTAATTTTGAAAATTGATTTAAAGGAGTTTATTGACAACATATAGGACAACAAAACCTTTCTTTTAGTTTTAATTAATTCGATATATACATCGAATAAAACCTGTTCGAAGTTGACCAAAAATCTATTTTCAAAACTTATAAATTTCTTTGATACGGGGTGTGCCCCGATAAACCGTGCGATGTGGTCGCGAACCGAAAGAATAGAAAGGTGTGTATCGACTTCGCGGACGTGTAAGCTTTGACGAAACTCGATTTTGTGGTGTGCGTGCGACGAATTCGAGGCGTATCCGTTAAAAATCACCGTATCGACCTCTTTGTAAACTAGCCAATTACTTTGTGCACGTTCGTCAAATTGAGAAAAAACTTGTGCCAATAGGACTGTATCATTTTTCTGGTCCTGTATGCAAAGTTTTGTTCGATTCTGAGACAGTTGACCGGATAGCCGTTTTGTGGGCCCCACGATCAGACTCAACGGGCAAATTTGTGCACGGCCCACCGGAATTCAACTTTGGATATATGGTTGGGTTTGCCTTGTCAAATTGGACCCATAAACATATAGTTTGATGACTTTAGAGACTATAGACTATGGCACATTTTTAGGTGCAAAGCGGGTCCAACGGCGGACACCATTTTGATCCGAAATTACCGTTTTGCTTCTGTGTCCAGAATTGGACTTATGGGTAGCCTTTCCTTACTATTTTATTTATTATGGAAATATTGGTAATATCTATTTCAGCATCCGTAGTCGTTTGCAGTAGTTGGACTTTTGGTGACTCATTGAGTGGTTAGTTATTGTGGTTCTACCCGCTACACCAGGTAAGTACACCTTGCCAAACTTTACAGTACTTATATGTTTTTCTATATCGCTATTCTACTATGTCTCACTTGGTACATATTTCTCTCCTATTTTATGTCATAGTTACTTTCTAGTTTTACGTGCACATAGATTATTACTCTTTCTTTTTCTTGTTACTAGCCATATTTTTCTATCGTGTTCCTGTCTAGTGATAGTATTGCTTAGCCTCTGTTGTGTCCCTTTCACATGATTAAGATGGACTTGACTTGTTGACTTGACTTGCCTTGACTTGACTCGTATTTCTAGACGAGGACCTTGTGATAGACGATGACTATACTTGACCACTCTCTGTTGTGAACCCCCACTGAGCTGCGATAGAGACATACTATAGGTTGTGAGCCCCCACTGAGCTGTGATCTATAGGGCCGTGAGTCCCCAATGAGCTGCGATTTATCCCGATTTACTCTTAGTCATATTTATCAGCACGATTCTCGATGGCATGCCACTTCCTTAGATATTTCATTCTTATACTATCCTGCAGTCTTTACTTCTTTTACTGTTTCATATCCTCCCTTGTATGTTATTTACTATACAATAGGCATGTATATAATGTATCTTGCAAGTCCCCTGAGGACCTGGTTATCTCTCCAGGTTATAGCCGAGCCGGTAGAAACGATGGATGGTAATGATTTGTATCTGCAGGATTCATGTATCGTTGGTGCATGGTTTCATTTTATTATTCTCTCGTACTGCATATTCTTATCTTGATATATTTTGCTTATTAGCCTAGTTTATTAGACTTGTGTTTCCTTTTGAGTCTATTCGGACATGTATGCTAGTGGGCTGCAGACCACGAACCATATTGTTCATTCTTAATGTTTTATTATTATATATGGATTGAGATTAGTTTTGACTTACCATGATTAGACCTAATGCCATAGTCCATACAGCTTATATATAATTGAGCTAGACTGGAGTCCTCTCGATGCGTAGCTGGAATGTATATGTATCCTAGTCCTATACGTATTTTTGGGCTGGGGTGTTACAAGTATGAAATACGATCGAGCCAAAATTCGCACGTACTGAACTTCGCGTACAACTGGTGCTCTCTGAGAATCTAAAGAACTACTCGAAGAAGCTACTCATACTCCGCTTCACTCTTGCTATAGACTAAGATATCGTCAATGAACACTATCACAAACTGATTCAAATAGGACATGCATATGTGATTCATGAGATCCATAAATACGGCTGGCACATTGGTCGCTCCAAATGGCATAACGAGAAACTTCTAATGTCCATATCTAGATCTGAATGTTGTTTTCGGGATGTCTTGCCCTCTGACTCTAATCTGATGGTACCCCGACCGTAAGTCAATCTTCAAGAATACTGCTGCCCCACTGAGTTGATCGAATAAGTCATCTATCTTTGGTAAAGGATATCTGTTCTTGCCTGTTACAGAATTCAAGGTACGATAATCAACACATAATCTTGATGTACCATCCTTCTTATTCACAAGAAGCATCGGGGCTCCCCAAGGCAATCTACTAGCATGAATGAATCTTTTGGTTCTGAGTTCTTTAATCATCTTGTACAGGATCTCTAACTCTGATGGTGCCATTCTGTAGACTCTCTCTGATACTGGTGCCATCCCTGGGATCAAATCAATGGTGAACTCTATGTGACGCCCCGATCCCGCTGAGTCTTTTCGTCCTCGTTTCGAACTCTGTGAGACCGTTTGTCCTCGCTAAGGCATGATGTCATGCAAGCCTAAGTTATGCTTGCACAAGGCCATGACCTGCAACAAGACAAGATAGACAAGGTTGACAATACGCAGCGGAATATATTGTAGATAATTGAAGCAGCAGCGGACATATATCAGAATACATGTATTGAACGTAACACAATGGTAACAAAAAATAATACTCTTTATTGATATTCTTTGAACAGATTACAAGCTTTCGTTTCTCTCTGATACAATGTTTACATTCTCTTAGAAACATTACAGATTACAATGATCCCATTCCCATACATTACATCCTTTTATATATAAACCAACTCTTGCAATAGATGTCCATCTCTTGGCATCTCTTATGATTTCTGGCCACTGAGGATGAGGCTCGGGCTATCACTTCGGACTATCTTCTCGATGCATATTGCACCTGCATACAGACTGATGGTGGATCAGTATATCAGCGAATAAGACTTCGTCCACTCATCCAGATAAATCGTCTTTTGTTGCAGAGCCAGCAATCTGATCTTTCTATTTATCTAGTGTCTTTGCGGAGCGGGGCACTACATAATTACCCACTGAGAAGAAGTTTTGTCCTTAAAACTTAAGGAGAAACTTACGATATCCTTAGCAGCGATAGTCCTCATCCTTCGCCATCATCAATCGATAAAACTCTCAATTTAGATCATATCAAAACTCTTGTTCAATAAAGCATTTAAATCTTAATCCATTAAATCGATAAAACATTTGCCGGCATCATAAATGTCACGCCTCGATTCGGAGAATCGTTCGCCTCCGTTTTGAATCACGTCGAATCATTCGTCCTCGCTAAGGCGTAATATCGTACAAGTCTGGAACTGCACTTGTACAAGACGTGTTCGTGTTCCTTTTATAAAAGAGACATTTTGAATAGAGATTTGCAGCGGTTGATAAAGAAATTTGGGCAACACAGATTTGATCTAAAATAAGTTTTTTATTGATATCCTTGAAATTACATTCATAAAACATAAGGCTCTCAAACAGCCGAGATGAAATGCCAAACTTGGCTACAACTTGCAGAAATATTGAAATGAGATACAACTTGTTCCATACATCATATCTCTTTATTAATAATGCGACAATAACCACCTTCAGCAAAATGCCTTCTTCTTCAAGTAAAAACTTCAAGATGTATGAAGCTTCTAAAGAGTCGGACAGCAAGCCTTCAGCGTCTAAGATTATCCACTAGGTTCCCGGCACCTGTTGAGACGAAGGTTAGTACATTGCCACATATGTACTGGTGAGCGGTCGTAACCGATCACACCATAAATCAACAGTAGTAAAATTTTATGAATGTTCACTATTGATTTGTGATCTTTCTATCTTGCCTTAGGGTCCATTAACAATTCATATATTTGATGAGAAATATAAGGAGCATATAGTGATGTTAGAAACATAAGCAATTCATATTGATCACCAATTTGGTTAATCTTACCCACGGTCGATAGCTATCCCTGTAAATATTTATGAATACCACTTACTCTGTCTGCATAAGACAATGTTAGCTATTCCACCTATCTATATGAAGGTCACTGAGTACACACCATCTAGGACATCTTGGTCGGATGGCTCCCTTTTAACGATGGGCAGCTAGCCCATCCGGAAGGTCTCCAAAAGACTGTGCTACTACTTCAGCACTTTGCTACTACTTCAGCACTATGTTCCTCCTAGGCCTAATCGGTTCCGTAGCCTCGGAGTACCGTTCGAGAAACTATACCTTGTATACAAGTTGCTCATGACCATGCATGTGAATGCAACTTAACTAAATAAGAAACATACATGCATGATAACAGAATTCAAGTACGTAAGCCACAGTTCTCATTCATCTTGTCATCTTGCCATCTTATCATCTTACCAACTTTCCTTCAGCCATAGGCTCGTATTTTCGTTCATCCAACTATTCATTTGTAATAACATTCTTTAGAACCGGAGTCCGATATACTTACCACCCAATACTTGGGTCTTTGCATCACTTGATCAACAATTTATATCGCAACATACGAGCATCATTCAATTTGTAACATAAGCCTAGTCATGTGATAGTTTATCTTTCATTATCTTTCCGAGTTATTACTAGGCATCTTTTATTAAGCACCGAACGCAATAACAAGTCTACCATTGTTATGTGCGATTAAGGATCATCGAAGGATCAAAGCCACTCATTTGTTGGTGAATTGCCGAGAGAAAGAGGTCTACCACGCAATGTCAAGCTCGGTTCACTGTATTAGCACCTACATTGGCACCAACATTTGGTCAGCATACTTCTTTTCTTTCTCTCAGTGATTCGATATGAAATACGTCGACATTGAAAGTAAATCCATGAAAACATTCAACAAAAATAATCACAAAAATGCACACAAAATCCAACAGCAAAAGCGACATCGAAAACTAGCAGGGCAACAGTCTCGGGGCAAGCGACTCTTATATAGAACTCTTTCCCCAAGACGCGCGCCACTGAATCTTGGACATCATTTCAAAAGAGTCCAATCCATAATGAGGAAAGGATCTCAATTTATTATCCCACGATCCTGGTAAGGTTTCCCCAAGTAAAGTTCCCAAATTCTCATCCGACTCAGCCATTCGACCACTAGTCCGCTCCGTGCTCCGCAACGGGATTCAGGGCATTATAATAAAAATATTTACGGACTTTTTGTAGGGAACGTTCATCTCATTATTGATACAGAGTAGGCAAAGGAATTTCGATCAGGAGAACGTCTTTGGATCAATATTTGGCCAGTGGATCGTGTTGCTCTGATACCATTTTGTCACGTCCCGATGCCGCATAGTCTTTTTGTCCTCTCTTCGGACTCTGTGAGACCGTTCGTCCTCGCTAAGGCATGATGTCGTACAAGCCTAAGTTGCACTTGCACAAGACCAAGACCTGTAATAAGACAAGATAGACAAGGTTGACAATACGCAGCGGAACATATTACAGATAATTGAAGCAGCAGCGGACATATATCAGAATATATGCATTGAACATAATGGTAACAAAAAATAATACTCTTTATTGATATTCTTTGAACAGATTACAAGCTTTCGTTTCTCTCTGATACAATGTTTATATTCACTTAGAAATATTACATATTACAATGATCTCGTTCCCATACATTACATTCTTTTATATACAAACCAACTCTTGCAATAGATGTCCATCTCTTGGCATCTCTTCTGATTTCTAGCTCCTGAGGATGAGGCTTGGGCTATCGCTTCGGACTATCCTTCTCGATGCATATTACACCTACATACAGACTGATGGTAGGTCAGTATATCAGTATACTGGTGATTGTGAACAAAGAGCTACATTTGTTTGAAACGATCACTGTTCATTTAGTGAGAAAATATTTTATTGTGATGTGATCTTGCTACTTTTTACCTATGTATATTTTATGCATACAGAGTCAGTTTACATCTCTTTTGAAAACATCTTTGAAAAGCCACAATTCATTTCTTTCAAGCGTACAAGGGACTGTTCAATTCAAGCACGATGACTATTCATTTCATGTGTAGTACGCATCGTGTTTCATGAACCATATCATTTTATTTGGGACAACAGCATTAGCATTCTTTTCTCTTATTTAAGACATTCTTAGGGTCAGATTACAAGCATGATTATCACATCTTTTTTTTGATCGGGACATAGCTATTCTTTGCAATAGGTTATTCTCTTTAAGCAAATCATGATCAGAAAACTTAAGCAACGAATATAAGACTTTTTTAGTGATTCTTACCATAGCCGGCGGTCCATCCCTGCACAAGACAAGGATTAGCATAAACATAATTAACCAACATTCTCATTTTCTGTTCGTCTCTGCATCGTTAGCTTTTATCATTCTTATTATAGACACATGCAGATTCGATTGGCAGCTATGACACATGGGTTCAGCTCTGCACCAATCAACATCTATCTATATGGTGATCCATGGATATTTCCATTATTAGCCACTGTGACACTTGGGTTCAGCTCGTCGTTAGTGGACATTGATGCAACACCCGAGGTTTCTTGTACCTCTAGGTGTCTAGACAATCTCTCCTAGGCCGATCGGCTCCAAGAGGCCTGGAAACCGTCGAGAGATCTAGTGACCTTGTATACAAGTTATTCGAGACCAATGAATGAATACAACATCTAGCAGATAAACTCTTTGAGAGGCAATTATTCATCTTTCTCTATGTCAATCTTTTTAACAATAGAGCTATGACTCTACCTTCTTTCTTTTCTGTGATCTCAGAGCCGAAGCTCCTACATAATTCTTTTTCTTTGAATATATACAAGTTTGCATGTACATGTCTAGCATTCAGAGCATATTTGAGGGATAAGCAATCATTTATTTCTTTGAAACATGATATCAGTTCTGTACAGATATAAAGTATCGTTCTACCTTGAAGGTATACAAATTCGGGACACATAAGCAATCTCAGTTCTTTTCTTGTTAACATGGAAAAAGTTCATTGTTTAAAGGCAACATCTCTACTTTAGCATGGCATCATCTCAATTGATTTAACATAGCAAAGGTTCTTTCTTTTTATCAGGCAACAATCTTTCTTTTAGCATACATGCATCAGTTCGTTTCTTATGAGCAAGCAATAGCTCTACTTCTTAGCATGCAGATTATCTCTTTTCTCGTATTAGTATAGCAACATGTGGATTCTCTTAAAGCATACTCAATGATTTACTATCTTGTTATTAACAATAGCATTCAATCAAAAACTCATATTCTTATTAGGCGTAAGCGAATCAGCGAATGAGACTTCGTCCACTCACCCAAATAAACTGTCTTCTATTGCAGAACCAGCAATCCGATCTTTCTGTTTATCTAGTACCTTTTCGGAGCGGGGCACTACACTCTATCTCTCTCTCTCTCTCTCTCTCTCTCTGGTGGTATGCCTGGAAGCTCTTGGAGAAATATATCAGGAAATTCTTCTACTACTCTGGAAAACTGAACTGCTTCTGCTACTGCCGTCCGCAAGACCGGTGGAGAAGGTTCTACTTCGCCTCTAGAAAAGGAAAACTCTTCTTTGTCGGGAATAACAAAAATAATCTTACCAATATGGCAATCTATTCTTGCATATTGATCCTTCAACCAATCCATTCCTAGGACCACATCATAGTCGACCATCGAAAATTCTATCAATCTAGCAGAAAACTCTCTACCGCTAACTACGATTTGACACGAGGAAAAGATTCTACCTACTCCCACAAGACTGTTACCAATAAGTATATTGAGCCTTACTAACAATGACTCGGGGTTCAGTCATATCCGTGTTGCGAATCGTACATATATGAATGCAATGCACCCGAATCAAATAATACTGATGCTGGAAAAGAGTTGACAAGAATGGTACCTGCCACCACCACACATAATGTTAATTCTTCTGCCACAGTCAGAGCCATAGCTTGACCCTATCCCCTTGGTGCTGGTCTCCTTTGCTGGTGAACTCTCTGCATGTTCTGAATCTGAACTTAGGCCTGAGCGTACTTTTGCGGCCTCTGTTACTAGAAAACTTGAGCCTGAGATGACAATGGCCTCGGAAGCTGGTGCTGCTGCTCTGGGACTGGACCTCTAAACGATGGACTAGTTAGGGTTGACGAAGATGAACTAGCTCTATACGGACATGACCCTATCATGAGATCTGATGGCCCACAAGCCAAGCACAATTCATGTGCTCTACGACACACTGAAACCACGTGTCCAGGCTTCCCATAATAAGTGCAGCCCATTACGGAAGACTGCTTCTGCCTCTGTTGCCGAGGGTACGTCGTTGTCGAGTGTTGAACCGACGAAACTGTGGACACCCTCCTAAGAGCTCTAATAGTCAAAGCACTAGCTGCCGGGACTGGTGCTAATGACTGAAATAACTGACCATGAGACCTCTTCCATCCTCCAGTTCGATCTACTATCCTCTATGATTTATATTCATGCCTCCTAGTTGCTCTCAAAATAGCATCAAAGGTCTGGTGCACAAACTGCTCCACTGCTAGAATGATCTCTAGGTGGAGTCCCTGCTGGAATCGCTGCACTCGGTCCAATTCGATCACCACCAAGTTGGCAGAAAATCGTCTAATCCTAGAAAACTCTGCCGCATATCCATCGACCATACTTTCCATCTGCTTGAGATTGCTGAACCTTGTCTACAGATCATATCGAGCTACTACATCAAAGTACTTCATCTAGAACTTGTCACTGAATACCGCCTATAAGACAGGCGTCGCCAAACCAACTGCTAACTTCGTCCACCAGCTGCGGGCTAAGTCCAATAACTATAGGCGCTCAACAGCCACCTTTTCTTCCTCTAGAATCCGAACTGCCACCAGAATAACCTCTATATCCTATAGCTAAGCATCGACAGCAATAGCATCTTCACTGCCATCAAAGAAAGAAGGGTTCAGGCGCTTGAACCTGTTGGCTGTATTGTTCCCTTGGTAACCAACTCTGCCCATGATGTCTTGTACTGTCTGGTGCAGGGCATCGCCCCGACGATCTTGTGATGCAAGCAAGTATCAGATGAGTCCCATCAGGGTTCTATTATCAGGCTCTACAGGCGAGGATGGCTGAACTGGTGGCTCTGGGTTTCCGGAATATATGACTCGGGATGCTACTCCAGAGTGCTGGGCTTGGTCCCCAGGTTGCTGTTGGTTCACTTGTTGTGCTCCATCTGGCTGATCGGTAGGACCAGGAACAATACCACGGAAGAAAATGACATAGAGAATAATAAGGAAGGACCAAGATTGATAAAGGATATAAGCATGTTATTAGGTCAAAAATAAGAAATTAGAAGGCATGAGTAGAGATCAAGGGCGAATACTGATTGAGGCATCTATTCAGTAAAATCCTCACACATCTTGATTTTTAAGACCTGTATGGGCCACCACTTAAACTGTGTCACATCCCAGAACTAGAATACTAGAGAGCGGAGGATAGACACATCCAGCTACGTACATTAAAGTACAATCTACCTCGTAATATGGTTACGACTGTCTAGATGCATGAGGGTTAAACTACAATCCATCAGTCTTTTATGGTTAAGAACAAGCCTACTGTCTCAATCTCAAGCAAGCAAATAGTTGTTACAAGATATTAGGTCATCAGACATACAAGATAAGGCGTCCCAAATATTACATATTCAGATGATCATGAAGCTAGTCAAACAAAATGCAAAGACTAGCAAGAGTTAAGTCATACATGATCAACCCTAGGATTTGTCAATCATGTTACAGCCCTTAGGCAAACAGAAATTTGTTTGCCATTAAAATCTTTTGAATGTAAATTTTAATTACAAACAGAACAGTGTTACAATATAGGACTTAGATGTAGTCCTAGGAGTACACTTTTGTTTATCTGGGCCCTTGTGTCGATGGAGCGAGTAGTAATACGTTGACACCATTGACGATCTGACGATGGTTCTCGGTTCTCTGAAGGTCTGAGTTGCTCTGGGTGTTGGAGCTTGAGGAGAGGAAGAAGACGTTGAGTGTCTGTATCTGCCTCTCTCACTGTGTGTATGAAGGTCTCTGTCCGTAGGTGTGTCTCCGTATGTGGAAGAAGGAAATGATCCCTCTATTTATAGCTTACAGGCTGGCTGCTCATGCGCGCATATATAGGATGCGCCTGTACGTGGGGATGCCATGTGGTTAAAGCTGCGGGAGGCACATGGATGATGCGCCATCATTTGTGGGTTAAATCTTTCATGCTACTTTTGTGGGCTGGCACGTAGCAGAGGAAAGGATCTTTCTGTTGCTGAGATCTTGGGTGATTAGCACCCTTTCATAGGCTAAATTGAGTCAAAGAACACGTGGTGCGTGTCCGTAGCACAAAGATCTCGAATTTTGTGGAGGGTAATCTAATAGGATGCACATGGGATTGGGAGCATGAGAAGACTTTGGCTCGCAACCTTCAGGAATTGAGAACTAGTCTGGGTGTATGGCTCTTGAGGCGCATGCAAGGCTTCAGTAGCGACCTGACTTCTGTCTTTTAGGGATCAGAGGAAGGTCAGAGGTGCATGGCTCTTGAAGCGCATGCAGAGGTTTGGATGCATGGCTGCAGAGGCGCATGCGAATGGCTGGGCAGCCACGTGGCTTGTAACCGCTGAAAGAGATTAATGATGACGCTAACGTCAGCGGCGCTTTATTTTTTGTAAAAGTTGTTGCTGCTCTGTCATCGAGGCATGGCTGCTGTCGTGTCAGGACTTCAGAATTTAATGTTCTTTGACGGGTGATGGGCTGTTGAGTGGGCACATTGATCTTACGTTCCACTAGGTGCATGGGTCCATGTTGATTAGGATATATGCTTTATTGGGCGCATCCATACAGGGCGCTTGGTACCGACAGACGCGTCTGTATGATGCACGATATCTGAGCGACGCATCCATTTGTATGACGCATTTTTATTGGTCCGACTGTTGCGTTCTTCGAGTGCTTTAAATAGCCGTTCTTGACTTGGCCGAATTCGAAGCGTCAGGTTCATCACCATAAATGCAAATTTATTGTACGAGATTCGGAGAGCCCGCCACTTGGCATATGGGTTTGATTTGCCCGACCTATAAATAGCGGCAAGGAGAGAGTTTGTTTTTTGTTCTCTCACGTCTTCCGGAATGAACTTATTTGCTCGAGCACATTCTGTCGACAAGATGCTCCCGAGGGTGAAGATGCGACGAATTGTCTTCATTCATGCACTTGAAGGTGACTGTTACATCCAAAAGTCGAAATCGAGGGCTACTGAGGCAGGCGGAAGGTGCATATTTCATCCAAAGATCGGGATGCTCGAGCCTCATTTTTGTTATTCCAGAAGAGCCGCAGATCGAAATTGTGGTGCTCCCATCTTCCTTGGACTTTGGAGAGCTCTTCCTCCTACAAGAGCGGGTGTTGCCCATTCTGGTTGTGTTGAAAGCTGCTCCTTTAGCCGCGGATCGGAGTTGCGGTGCTCTCCTCTTCCTTGAGCTTTGGAGAGCTCTTCCTCCCGCTAGAGTGTGGTTGATTGCCCATCCTAGTTTTGCTCAATAAATGCTTCATTAGTCGAAGCACTTAATCGGGTCGAAGTAGAGCGCATATACTGAGACTTCATGAGGCGCATAACTGAGATGCTGAAGAGATGCGCCTAACTGAGACGTTGAAGACACGCGCCTAACTGAGACGTTGAAGGCACTAGAGTTCGCCTATTTTTTTCCAAAGTATGATGAAAAGCGGCAAACTAAAATCTGCTGAGTCCGAGAATGTGACTTTCTTGAAACCAGCCTTTCTGTTTGGTGACCGCTTGATCTCTACTGAGGCGAAGATACTGAAGATCAAAGAAGACTTGTTCTTCACAACGAAGGGCATGGTCCTGTACATGCGGCTGTCTGAGCGTCAATTGCCACTGACAGCTTTCTACCGCTTGGCCTCCAAGAGGAGGATGCCATGGGAACTTACTCCTTCTCAAGGAGGGGCAGCGGGGGAACCCTTCGTACTGATATTACTTTAAATCAAAGAGATACCTTGGCCTCCTCGCGAGCCGGGGCCTCGTATTATTGTCGAGCTTTGCATCCTGGGAGCATTTATAGTGATGTTCCTTCCGATACTTTCGCCTTCGGTGCTTCGACCTTTGCGAGCCGGATGCTAACATCGAATGTTATGTATCCGAAAGGAGGTTCTCGGGTTGAGGGCTGGTGTCACCACGTGTCAAAGTGGGACAAGCTGACCCTTTGGGTCTTGATGAAGTTCAAAACTGAGCTGAAAGCGATTGGGCTGACCGCTGCTCTTCGTGCGACCCAGGCAGGTGTTGACCTTAATCGATATATGTTTCTTGCCCTCCTGGAGATGTTCAATACCCAGACTGACACCTTTTTTACTCTAGTAGGGGAGTTGGAATTGGCCCTCCATGAGATGTACGAGGTGTCCAAGCTTTCTTGGGGCTCGGAGCCATATGAGGAATATTTCCCGACGAATGAAGAGATTCAGGTTCAAGAAGACAAGGACCCAAAAATGGTAGCTGTTTTCAAGGAGGTGGCAAGCCACCATTACATGATGCAACGAAGTTAGAGGGGCGGGTCACAGCCCCATGTGACTGCTTGGAGAGATTATGTCTTCAAGCAGGACCTGACGGACCCCTCCAAGATTCAGTTTGTGACTCCACCGGGACTGAGTCGTACGGAGGTGACCTCCAAAATTAGCCGACTGGGCGAGAAGACTCCTCGTTCAAACGAGAGTGGTGCCGACGTACATAGTTGTTTCTGGCATTACGAGCACCGAATGTCTTCCAAGGCAGTGTTGACTGCGTACTTGATGATATGGCTCTGGGACCATGTGTTCTCGGGCGGATCTGGATCCGTGGAGAGAGTGAGCAGGAACCTTATTTTACCAGCAGTAAAACTGGTTTTTGGTCGTCCTTTGGCACTCCTTCCCGTGATGGTGTGTAACCTGTTGCGGGATTTGAGAGATTTTGCCGACAATATGGTCCACAAGAGGGGCAAGAAAGACAACTTTCCCCGAGCTGAGCTACCATTCCATTATTTGATGGGATGGTTAATTCTGCATCATCCGAACGTGATGAGCCCAGGCCCTGAAGAGGATCATATTGAAGGTGACGCCTTTATCCATCGCTTCTATAAGAGGAAGTGGTTGCACACTGGTGTCCCCGTCTGTAGGAAGGTTTTATCTTGTCTTCAAGGGTGGAAGATCACCAAAGTCAGTCCGGTCTTCACAGATTTTGAGGCTGACCAAGAACTGGAAGACTCCGGTAAAGATGTGATCATCCTGCCGACATGGGGGTTTCGCTGGCTACAGAGTATTCGACCGTCCCATTTGGTCTACCGCAAAAAAATAAGTGCTATCTAGAGCCGTATTTGTCGAGCCGGTTTGCACGCCAGTTTGGTTACACCCAGCTCATGTTAAGGAACCCCAGTAATAGTCTGGGGTTTGTCGGAAGTTTACTAGATGGATCCCGGAGTTGGCAGTATTACAATGCTGGATGCACTAGAGTTCGTTTCACTAATCCAGTTCACAACCCTCGGCCGCAAATCTTGCATTCGGCTGTGAAGCTGTATTGTGCCATGAACACCGTGTCCCCAGATTATAATAGGGAGACCAGTTTCATTGTTGGCACTCAGCTAGAGATAACAAAAAAAATATTGGCGGTGGCCCGGTCATATTGTCCACTCGAGATCGCGGGTTAACGGGCTGCTGCTGCAGCATCAACGGGGGGTACTCAGGAAGAGCCCCCAGCTGGAAAGAGGCATGCTGACGCGGGGGCCGGTTCGCCCACGCCAAAGAGATCGAGGAAAGCGATGACTCCGAAGGTGGGAGCTTCGGGAGTTCTACCTATGACACCAACGAAATCAGCTCCTGCTGATGTAAAGACGTCCCACATAATCTGTTTTGTTCTATGTTTTCTGCGACTTATGTCCTCCTTTCTTTCTTTATTTTTTAGAAGGTGCCGAAGAAGAAATCTCGGGTTTTGAAACCGAGTATTAGTAGGCAGAAGGAGGTGGCGAGCTCTTCCGATGAGCGCATCCCTCCTACTATAGCGTCTCTCAGGGAAGGGAGCGCTGATGATATCGCTTCTGTGGAGGTTTCGGTACCTCCAGAATATGTTGAAAGAGAATCTGAAGATGTACTTGTACCTCTGGTTGTTGAGGTCTCTCGATTGATCCCTCAGGAGGGTGGCGTGGAGCCTCGACCGGGAGTAGAACTATCCATTGAGGGGGTACCTGGAAGCGTCGAGGCCTCAAGGGAAGTTGTGGGAATAGTCCTCCCAGACGAGGAGGAAGTATGGAGCTCGTCTTCTTCTGACGATGGCTCGCAAGAAGATGTTGATCAAGCTGCCAGAAAGATTGCGTCCAGTGGAGACGTCTCTGACAAGGATTTGCCGGATGGGCTTCTTTCTGGTCGTGGTACTGAGGCGCTAGTCGAACATGAGGCCTCGTGGTCGAGCCCTACTCCTGCCTCGAAAGTGGAGGTTGATATGGTAGGGTCGACGTCACTGCCGAGCCCTACACCCGTCCCTGTAGGGGGAGCTGATACAGATGATCCGACTCTGGCTTCGCGGGAAGTTGAACTGTCAGGGGCGACTCTTGTAGCTTCGAATGAAAGGGATAGCCGTCTTGCCCCGGCCGGGGACAATATCGTAAACCCGGATGTCGGGGGACCATCCGTCATTGGCCCTGATAATGGCAAGGGTCCTTTGGTGGAGGATACACCTCCTGCTCTTTCCACTTAGGGGATAATATCGACGCCCCATCCGGCTCCTTCCGTCCACTTGGTACCTCGGGCTAGTGACGAAGTGCAGGTCCCTGACGAGAGAAGGTCCGCTGAGATTGAGGTTACGGCCTCGCAGATTGAGGTCGGTGGGTCTTCTGCAGGTCTGCTGTCCAGAGTAGCTCCTCCAACTCCTGCTATGACACCTCAGGTGTTGGCAGACGCAGACGAGTATGTACAGTTTGTTGTTGAAGCAGTGTACAAGATGCTGCAGAAAGACGTATCAACAGTGCTGAATGCGAACGGGAGTTTCGCGACGGCAAAATCTATGGCATTCCCCTACATTGATTTAATACGTTCGCACTAGGGCCACGATCATATGGCTGAGATTCTAGAGGCATCGGTGCTTGAGCTCGACCAGCTTCTTCCTGAACTTCAAAGCATCCGGCGAAATGACTTTTCTGCTCTGATAAAAGCAGAAAAGGAGAAATTGATAGCTGAAGTCGTGTTGTCGTATCAGGCCACGGTGGCTGTCTAGGACCGTGAGGTGGCCGAAGCTGAAGCTGCGGTGGAGAGGCTATCTCAATCCACGCAGGAGAAGGTGGAGTTACGGGTCTCGTTGGAGGCTAGCATAGCAAAGGTCAATGCCAAGATTCGGCATCTTGAAGGCCAGCGAGCCCTACTTTGTTAGATGCTGAGCGAGTCCAAGCTGAACATGTAGCATCTAAGGAGGAGAAAGCGGCTTTTACCTGCCAGGTTCTTTCCCTGACCCACCAGCGGCAACAACTTGACGATAAGTATGAGACTGATACTGCCTCCGAAGCTGTAGAGGTGATGCGTCAAGAAGCCGAACGCCGGGTCTTGGCAACCGCAGAGACTTGGGCGAAAGACTTGAAGCATCGAATTGACGAGCTCTCTGCCAATCCCAGTGATGCTTAGGGATTGTAGTCTCTCTTTTTTTTATTATTTTTGTAGTTTGCAACTTCTGTTGGAGAAGTAATCCTTTACTTTTAAATAAAAGATAAAGAATTTTGTAGTGTGTTCATTTTTGTTGTCATGAACTGATGATTTGTGTGGACCTAATATCTTTTGCGTACCTTGGTTTTTAGGTACAGATAATAAGTTTAAGAGAACCGACATGTTTGCTCAGAGGTAATATGGACATGGCAATTACAGGGTTCAAATGACATAATCCTCCTACTTAGAGGTGTTAAGGACGTGGTAGGAGTGGCTCTGGGGGGATACACGAAACTACTCAGAGGTAATATGGACATGGAAGTTCTGCGATCAATGTACGGCAATGCGGGGGTTGTCTGTACGGGATGTTTACTCAGAGGTAATGTGGACGTGGTAAACATGATAAGTAGCACAATCTTATGCAGTATAAGATTCTGCTTTACATGGCGTAGAGGAGCAACTCAGAGGTAATGTGGACGTGGTTGTTCTTCTACTGAGGATGGAATGCCACGGAACAACTGGGTTCCGAAAGCATAGAATTTTGTGAAGGAGAGATGTACGTGAGCTCTGATGATCAGGTCTACTGACTCCCTTATTTGGTAAAGATGGAAGTACATGTCTGAAAGATGTCATGAGTAGTACTTCTTTAGGAACTTTCCGTTGATGGGCATCATGAACAAGTCCCCATTTGGTTGGGCGAGGCGGTAAGCACCGTTTGAGTATACCGTCTCTATGATGAAATGTCCCTCCCACATGGGCTCAAACTTTTCTGGTGTTTTGTGAGTCAACACCATCGGCTTCCTGACTGCCAGGACCAGGTCGCCTACTTGGAAAGTCCTCTGCTTGACCTTTTTGTTTAAAGCTTGTGATATACGGGCTTGATAAAGTTCAATTCGCTGCTGAGCTAGGAGACGCTTTTCGTCAAGTGCCTTCAATTCTCGCAGACGACGATGCTGGTTGTCTTCTTCTATTAATTGGTTTATGAGCACCACACGGAGTGAGGGTATCCGAATCTCGAAAGGCAGTACCGCTTCGCTCCCGTAGACTAAAGAGAATGGGGTGTTGCCCGTCGGAGTCTGTACCGTTGTACGGTAGGCCCAAAGACATTCGCCGAGCTTTTCGTCCCAGTCACATTTATTAGATGACACGACCTTTTTGAGTAGATTGACGATGGTCTTGTTAGAAGCCTCGGCCAATCTGTTTGCTGTCAGATTGTAGGCGGTTGATGCCACGTTCTGTATACGGTTCTTGTCATAGAATCTACTGAAAACATGGCTGATGAACTGTGGACCATTATCGTAGATAATCCTTCGAGGTATCCCGAAACGGTAGATGACATGGTGTTTGATGTAGCTGATCACCCTAGAGCTTTTCAATTTCGTCAGTAGAACTGCTTCTACCTATTTGGAGAAGTAGTCGGTGATAGCTAGGATGAAGCGGTGTCCCCTCGATGATGGAGGGGTGATCGGTCCTATAATGTCCATGCCCCAAGCTTTGAAGGGCCAGGAGGCAACCGTAGGATATAGTGGTTCCGACGGTGTGTGGATGAAGTCGGCGTGGAGCTGGCACGCATGGCATTTTTTAGCATAGTCGACAACGTCGGCTGCCATGGTTGGCCAATAGTAACCCATGCGTCGCAGTCGATCCAGCAACTTAGGGCCAGGTCGATGATCCCCGTAAGTCCCATCATGAGCTTCCCGAAGGGCTTCGGCTGCTTCTTCATTGGATAGACATCGAAGGAGAAGTCCATCGAAGGAACGTCGGTACAGCATTTTAGTAGCTATATCATAATAGAACCAAAGGGAACGTCTTCTGACTGAGACGGCTTCCTTGGGTCTTCTGGGAGAATTCCATAGACAGCAAAGTCGATGAATGGCAACATCCAGTCTCGGACATTAACATCGGTGCTTGTCGTCATGGCATGGGCCATTTGTGAGCGTAGGTTGTTTTTGGGACAGACCAAGTCTCGACCAACTACCGTGACGTAGTGTTGAGTCCCGAGGGGTGCCGCTAATGAAGCTGCGAGGCCGGCCAGAGCGTCAGCCTCTAGGTTTTATAACCGAGGTACGTGTTCTATGAAGAACTTGGTGAAGGTTGAAATAATATTCAATACAGCTTCATGGTAAGGAACCAGATCTTCATGGCGAACTTCGTACTGCCCTCGGTTTGATTAACGACGAGTTTTGAGTCGCCGTAAGCTTCCAGATGGTCCACCCCCAGCTGTTGCGCCAGCTGGAGTCCCATGATGAGAGCGTTGTACTCAGCAACATTGTTGGAGCATGGCTTCGAAAAGGAGTAAGTACGCTGGATGACCAGCTAATCGGGGAAGACTAAGACTACCCCCACTCCTACGATGATTTGGCCTTTGGGGCCTGTTCTTGAAGTGCCATCGAAAAACACCCGCCAGACGGAGTTTTCTTCGACAACGTTTGATTCTTGGACCTCATCTGAAATGTCTTCATAGAGTCTGGAGGACTCTGGGATGGGGTGTGCAGCTAAAAAGTCGGCTAGAGCTTGGCCCTTGACGACTTTTTTAGGGACGATGACCATATTATATGGTGTCAACAGGATTGCCCATGTAGCTAGTCGGGAGTTCAATGATCCCGGCTTCGTCATAAGAACCCTGAGTGGATTGACTCGGGAGATGACATGAATTGTCTGGCCCAAAACATAATGACGGGTCTTATGGATGGCGAACACCAAGGCTAAACACTCCTTTTCAACAAGGTTGTACCGGTGTTCGGCCCCGATCATCGTTCTACTAAGGTAGTCGATAGCTTGCTCGTAGCCCGCATCGTTGTTCTGAGCCAACAAAGCGTCGAAGAAATGATCCATGGCACGGACAAAGAGGAGAAATAGTTTTCCTGCGTCGGGTGCCACCAGGACTGGCGGGCTCGTCAAGTAAGCTTTGATATCGTCGAAAGCTTTCTGGCATTCTTCTGTCCAGACATAGGAGACTCCCTTCTTCATGAGCTTGGTGAAGGGTTGGCATTTTCCAGATAGGTTTGCTATAAACCTTCGGATGTATGTCAGACGCCCCTGCAGGCCTCGAAGTTCTCGGAGGTTCTTTGGACGGTCCATGTCAAGGATGGCTTTGGTTTTCTCGGGATCGACATGAATGCCTTTCGTCGTGATGATAAAGCCCAAGAACTTTCTGCTGGAAACCCCAAGGAAGGATTTAGCGGGGTTCATCTTGAGTTGATGCGCTCGTATGAGATCGAAGACTGTCTTTAGGTCTTGTAGGTGATCCCCTTTGAGACGGCTCTTGACTGTGATGTCATCAACATAGCATTCAACTGTTTTGTGAAGATGTTGACGGAAAATGGTACTCATAGCTCGTTGGTATGTAGCACCAGCGTTCTTCAAGCCGAAAGGCATCACTGTGTAGAAGAAAACCCCATTCGGAGTCCTGAATGACGTATATTTTGTGTCATGGGGAAACATTTTGATCTGATTGTAGCCCGAGTATCCATCCATGAAAGACATGCGTTCGAAGCCACATGTATTATCGATCATCACGTCAGTGATTGGAAGCGGGAATTCGTCCTTCGGGCAAGCCGTATTGAGATCCTTGAAATCGATACAGACTCGTATCTTCCTATTCTTCTTGGTGATGGGGACGACATTGGCCACCCAATCCGGATGTTGCTCTTCACGGATGAACCCGCTGCTCAGGAGTTTGTCCACCTCCTAACCGATAGCATTCATGATGTCAGGACGAAAGCGTCGTTGTTGTTGCTTTACAGGCTTAGCATCAGGCAAGATGTTAAGTCTATGTATTGCGATCTGGGGATCAAGTCCCGACATATCTTCGTAGCTACAGACGAAGACGTCGATATATTCCTTGGCCAATTGGACCAAAGACTCCCGGTCTTCTTCCTTCAGACTTTTGCTGATGAAGATGTGGTTGGAAGGAGATCCATCCCCAAGGCCAACTTGTTCGACCTCATCTTCGGTAGGGGGTTTGCGTAATTCAAAACGAGATTCCCACTGTGCTCCTAGGCGTTGAGCCTAAGGTTCTTCCTTAAAGAATTCTGGTATTTGGTCATCGCCCTCATTCTCTTGAGTTTGTACAGATGCTATGTTGACTGATAGCACCTTCCTGAGGACTGAGTCGATACTGGTATCAGAATCCCAAGTTGATGCTTCGGACGAATGAGAGTGTTCTATTTCTTCTACCTCCGAACTCTCTGGAGTTGTCGACGGCGTGACATAGCCCACCCCCCATCGAGTACGATGATAGTAGTCCTGCGGCTTACCTTTAGGTGTTGGAAGCCGAAGGGGAAGACGCCGGCCCTTGCCGTAGTTCAGGCCTTTGTTGCTTTTCAGGTTGTAACCCATCTTTTGAATGAGGTACTTTGTCTTATCCATGTACCGATAGACTTGTATTCTGCCGGTATCTGGTTATGGCTCGAGTGGCGGGAGGTCTTGATGACGCTCGACTTTGCCGAAGATGAAGGGTTCTTCATCCCGATTCCGCGGTGGGACTATAAAACAGACTCCTTGGGACGGGACTACTCGGTTTACATGATTGATGGTTGTTATTTGTGTTTGTAACAACCGTAGAGCATTATCTAGTGTATACATGGCATTCCAATGTGGAAGACTAGAATAATTGAAAGACACTCTATTATTGATAAAACACGAGATTTTGTCCCACGGGATTACATTAGCAAGAGAAGATGCATCTATATCAGCAGAGATGTACTCTCCTAACTCTTCATCTGTGAGCACCGGGGCCAGTTCGGGAGAGTTCATCGTCGATTTGATCTTGGGATCCGAGAGTGCAGTGTGGGCCTTCTCTTGCAGCTTGGATGATTGCAGAGGCTTGCCTTTGAGACGCACCTTCAGGGGTGCCTCGACTACGCCTTCGATGACAGGTGCCTTCCCCTGAAGTTTTGCCACCAGGGGAGTCGACATTTGAGGAGGTTTTTTCTTGAACCGTATCTTCAAGGGAGCTTCAGTAGGTGCTCTACCTAGAGAAGTCGGTGCTTTTCTAGGTAGCTTGATGGTCATGGGAGGCAGCATCTGAGGCGGTTTCCCTTTGAGTCGGATCTTCAAAGGAGCGTCGGAAATCATTTTTGGCTCCATGTTCGGCTCTGCCACTATTTCTGCTTCGTCGTCAGCATTATTGGCTTCCCCTTCGTCGAATGACTTGTATAGGGTAGCATCGGTGAAGTAGGCTTCGACCCCCTTGAAAGGGTCAATGTCCACGAACTCTGTCCGGATGATGTCATTGGTGGACACATACTTCATACATTGGTGGAGTATAGATGGCACCATCATGTACTCATGCAGCCGTGGACGACCCAGGAGGAGGTTGTATTTGACGTCGGCATCCACGACATAGCAAGTCACCTCGGTTCGGAGGTTACCTATATGACATTTCAACCGTATTTTGCCCAACGGTTCACTTTTGCTAGTATTAAAACCGCTGATTGTCGTATTGGAGGGCGCCAGTCGGTACATCGGGATCCCCAGTGTTGACAGCAGAGTCCTAGGGATGATGCTGAGGGAAGACCCTGGATCAATCTGAATTCGCTTTACCTTGACGGAACCAACATACCCTGTGTAATACAATGTCCTGTTGTGCCGGTTGTGCTTGAGCAGCATGTCCTGTTGGGTGAAAGTTATGTTGGGGATGACCTCATCCGCACAATGGCAGTGCACAAATATGGTCGGGAGATCCTCAGGCTGCTTGACCTGACTGATGAAGGACTCAGCATCCTTCAAGGCCTCACAGAGAGCTTTACGGGTGTCTTTGGAAAGACGAAAATGGATAGGAGTACCGGCAAGTTTTGCCAGTATGTCGAAGTTATGGGTCTTGGCTAGCCTCGAAGCATTCTCCTTTCGTAAAGGCTTGTCAAAACGGGCCTCTATATGCTTTTGTTTATTGGCTGCTGGAGGCTTGGATGGACCTCCTTCTTCGGTAGCAGGGACAGTGCAGGGAGGCACCACCTCAACGGCAGCTTCGTCGGGTTGGACGTTCAGCTGCGAATGGGTTTGTACAGGAAGAGCCTCTTCCGCGGAGGAAGAGACCATGCGACAAGAATTGATCTTCTTACCCTTAGCTTTGGAGGTAGAGCGTACCCCCAGTTGAGTAACCTCGGAGACGAGATCGGGGTGAACCCATAAGATTTCACCCCGAGATGTGGTGAGTGGGATGAGTCCACTCACGTTGTCACGATAGGTGGTAGGTTGACCACCTCCATTATTGCCTTTGGGATGGGGACGACACCATCTTGTGCTATGGTTAGCGGCAAGGTGTCGAATTGGAGCGACACCAGGTTAGCCGAGACTGTCTTCTCCTCATAGTCGACGGAGATAACATTCGTATTGATCATGCACTGGATGTAGTTCTTGAGGACGTAGCAGTCCTGAGTTGGATGTCCGACAAACCGATGGTAGTGACAGTATCTCAGATTGTCCACTCTCACAACCTCGTCGGGATGCTTCGGGTCCGACAATTTGATCTTATCACCCTACTTCAGCATCTCGAAGAGTTGCAAGGTGTCTTCGTCGTTAAAAGAATAGACCTCCTTTGGCCTCGGCACAAGTGGAGGCTTCTGAGTAGGTGCCTGTACACCTTTGGAGGCATTGACAGTCAGTGCCTGCTTCCCCTTCGTCTCACACCTAGGGTTGTTGGCAGTAGGCCATTTTCTTTTGTCTTCAATAGCAGGGAAACTAACTCCCAGAAGGCGAGCATTGGATGCCTTCTTTTCAGCTGCTTCAGCCTCAATAATCAATGAACTCCAGTCAGGAGGAGGAGTGGAGTTGATCCAGAGCTTGATCGCAGACAGCATGTTCATGCTGCAGGAGGGGAGGAGTGCATGTTCTGGCATGCTCGGGGGCAGCCTGAAGCAGGCTTGTGGGAAGCGTTCGATGAATGTTTGAACCGTCTCCTTCTCCTTCTGACGCACCTCTATCAGGGACGCCATTGTCATGTCTTTCCCGTCGTCATAGAAACGATCGAGGAAGAGACGTGTCAAGTCATCAAAGAAAGATATGGAGTTGTCAGGGAGACTGCTGTACCAATCGTAAGCCACTCCTTTCAGTGCCCCGACGAACAGGCTGGTGAGTAGCACGTCTTCATTCGGGAGATGTCCCGTTTGAGACTGGAAGTACGTCAGATAACGGCGTGGAGAGTCCTTCCCGTCGTATGGATTCAATGTTTGTGGTTTATATTTGGGAGGATAAACCACTTTGCTCCATTCGAGGGGGTATGGTTGCGGGATCCCCATCTTCTGGCGCTCCTCCTGTCTGTTCTTGGACTCGAAGCATTCACGCAAGTCCTGATCATCTCAATTACGTCTTTCATGGAGCTGGGAGTCGGAGAAGGTGGTGCAGCCTGGAGTTGGGCATTCGAAGGCTCCGACACACGCGGTGCTTCACGGCGATCTGTATCCAAGGATACCTGTTGAAGGGGTACACTTGATTCTTTATTGGCCCCTGTGTCAGGACCGGTAGAAGGTGCTCTGGCCAAAGTTGGCCGTATCTTGAACACTACTTGAGTCAGTGTCTGCATGGAGGCAGAGAGGGTTTTGAGTTCTCCCTCCAAGGTATCCATGTGCTGGACGAGATCTTCTGGCGACGCATCTGACTCCGTATCACCAGCTCCCATCATGTACACCGTCATGACGTGACTGAAAGTGGATGGATCGGTTGAGGCTTCGCTTTCAGTCTCGCTCTCTTGAAGAGAGACTTCCCCTGGAGCTTCGTCTTGGCTACCCCCAGCTATGTTCTGGAGGATACCTTCGTCTTCGGGAGAAGCATCAGCAAGGGCCTGACTACCTCCAGTTTTTTCTAGAAGGCTAGCTTCGTCTTTGGGATGAAGATCCACAGGGGCTTGACTACCCCCAGCTATGTTCGGGAGGCTGACTTCGTCTATAGGATGAAGATCCACAGGGGCTTGACTACCCCCAGCTTCTTCTGAGATCTTCTTTCTCCCCCGGGTGCCCTCAAACACCTCTGAGGACGGGACAATCGTCTTGGCCTTCCTCGACTGGCTCTTGGATGATGACAAGGTCGAGGAGCTGCCAGTCGCCTTCCGAATTGATGGGGAGTTGGAGACTACGTTGCAAGAAGCAACCTGTAGTTCTGGATCCTCTTCAATTGACACCCTCTTCCCGAGGCAATGTTGGAGAGGTGTTGATGATTGCAGCGGCTGGAACACAGACTGTCTTGGTGGGACTGCTCTCTTACAACAACAGTTGATGGTGACTACAACACAGGTGTACCCTGTGAGGGGCGCATTGTGCTTGTAAGTTGACTCTCCTGATCGGCGTTTGTGAGTGATCACATTACGCAGATCGTTGGAGGAGAGTGCCACCTTCACACCTCTATCAGTTGCATGGCAAGGCCAAGCGCCGGGGTGGTCAGGTGAATGCTGCACCCCCTGATCTGACGCAAAAGATGCGCCCAGATCAGTAGTGGGGGAGCAACATTGAAAGTGACGAGAACCAGCCTCAGACGCACAACCAATATAGGCGCGGGAGTTCAAGACCACTGAGTTTGCCTTGTACGACTTGGTTGCGAATGCAGCAGATGCGCCCAAGTGTGACAACGACTTTGAAGGTTGGCTCGTTTCTGGCGCAGAAGCACCCGAGTTAACCTTGTACAGTTTACCATTGGCAGCGCGCATGATTATGAGCGCAAGCCTCTGGCGCACTGTTGGCATAGCACGTTCGAGGCGCATGGCCCGTGCTGCCTGGACTTCTTTGTACCAGCCTGCTGGGACGCATAGTAATCAGAGTCCAAATTTTTTTTGCCACGACAGTGAGTGAGTCTGTCAAAGACAGATGCCTTCTGTGGCGCATCAGAGTTAATGCGCAGGACGTTAGTTGCGCCCCTGCTCCGTCGATGCATCTTCCTCGTCTGAGAGGAAGAAGGTTGGGGAATATGGTCGGCCCCACGCTTCCTCGAGAGATGCGCTGTACCGGTGGGCGCATCTTGGCTACTGAGGATGTCAGCAAGAAGGGTAGGCTGTATCGGCGCATCTCCTTCGGTGGTAGTGCCAGGAGCGTCGACCTTGCGTACCCAGGCTTGGCGAGTCTTCTTCGGCTTCGGCAATCGCTGCGAAGGACTTGCACTGCCTTCAGAGATGAACTCCTCATACGCCTGTTGATTGAGGCGTACTACAAGCGTCTTATGAAAGGAGCCGACCTTCACGTCATCAGATTGCGACACAGCTTTCTCGGCGGAAGAGAAAGAGGTCCCCAGCAGAGTCGCCAGCCTGTTTGTCATTAAAATCTTTTGATTGCAAATTTCAATTACAAATAAAACAGTGTTACAATATAGGACTTAAATGTAGTCCTAGGAGTACACTTTTGTTTATCTAGGTCCCTGTGTCGATGGAGCGAGTGGTAATGCGTTGACTTCGTTGACAATCTGACGATGGTTCTCGGTTCTCTGAAGGTCTGAGTTGCTCTGGGTCCTGGAGCTTGCGGAGAGGAAGAAGATGTTGTGTATTTGTATCTGCCTCTTTCACTATATGTATGAAGGTCTCTGTCCGTAGGTGTGTCTTTGTGTGTGGAAGAAGGATAGGATGCGCGCATATGTAGGATGCACCTGTACATGGAGACGCCACATGGTTGAAGCTGCGGGAGGCGCATGGATAATGTGCCATCATTTGTGGGTTGAATCCTTCATGCTGCTTTTGTGGGCTGGCACGTAGCAGAGGAGAGGATCTTTCTGTTGCTGAGATCTTGGGTGATTAGCACCCTTTCATAGGCTGAATTAAGTCAAAGGACACGTGGCACGTGTCCGTAGCTCAAAGATCTCAGATTTGGGAGAGGATAATCTGATAGGATGTGCCTGGGATTGGGCGCATGAGAAGACTTTGGCTCGCAACCTTCAGGAGTTGCGAACCAGTGTGGGCGCATGGCTCTTGAGGTGCATACGAGGCTTCAGTAGCGACCTGACTTCTGCGTTTTAGGGATCAGAGGAAGGTCAGAGGCGCATGGTTCTTAAAGTGCATGCAGAGGTTGGGACGCATGGCTGCAGAGGCGCATGCGAATGGCTGGGCGGCCAAGTGGCTTGTAACCGCCGGAAGAGATTAATGATGACGCTGACGTCAGAGGTGCTTCATTTTCTGTAAAAGTTGTTGCTGCTCTGTCAACGAGTCATGGCTGCTGTCGTGTCAAGACTTCAGTATTTAATATTTTTTGACGTGTGATGGGCTGTTGAGTGGACGCTGATCTTACGTTCCACTTGGCGCATGGGTCCATGTTGATTAGGACGTATGCTTTGTTGGGCGCATCCATACAGGGCGCTTGGTACCGATGGGCGCGTCTGTACGATGCGCGGTATCTGACCGACGCTTTCATTTGCATCATACGTTTTTATTGGTCCGACTGTTGCGTTCCTCGAGTGCTTTAAATAGCCGTTCTTGACTTGGCCGAATTCGAAGCGTCAGGTTCATCACCATAAATACAACTTCATTGCACGGGATTCGGAGAGCCCGCCACTTGGTGCATGGGTTTGACTTGCCCGGCCTATAAATAGAAGCAAGGAGAGAGTTTGCTTCTCGTTCTCTCACGTCTTCCCGAATGAACTTATTTGCTCGAGCACATTCTGTTGACAAGATGCTCCCGAGGGTGAAGATGCGACGAATTGTCTTCATTTATGCACTTGAAGGTGACTGTTACATATAAAAATCATAATCGAGGGCTTCTGATGCAGGCGAAAGGTGCATGTTGCATCCAAAGATCGGGATGCTCGAGCCTCGTTTTCGTTATTCAAGAAGAATAGCAGATCGGAATTGTGGTGCACCCATCTTCCTTGGGCTTTGGAGAGCTCTTCCTCTTGCAAGAGTGGGTGTTGCCCATTATGGTTGTGTTGAAAGCTGCTCCTTTAGCCGCGGATCGGAGTTGCGGTGCTCTCCTCTTCCTTGGGCTTTGGAGAGCTCTTCCTCTCGCTAGAGTGGGGTTGATCGCCCACCCTAGTTCTGCTCAATAAATGCTTTATTAGTCGAAGCACTTAATCGGGTCGAAGTAGAGCGCATATGCTGAGACTTCATGATGCGCCTAACTGAGACGCTGAAGAGATGCGCCTAACTGAGACGCTGAAGACACGCGCCTAACTGAGACGCTAAAGTGATATGCCTGACGGATGATGTGCCGGACAGAAGGCGAATGGCAGTTTGATGTGTCTGGCTGTAGTCTTAGGATTCTTTCTTTTTGTAGAAATTCTCCTTTGTAAAGCCTTTTTTAGACATGTAATAGACTTTTATATGAAATAAAAAATCCTTTTGATGTCTATACTTTTGCTGTCTTGCTGTGCCTAGTACTTCGTTTGATGTTCCCTGGCGCATATAATGTTAGGCGCATAGGAATTATGTCCTGTAGATGCGCCTGAAATTCAATGCTTACAAAATTATGTTTCAACACGAGCTAACACTTGCTCGATGGCTAAACGCCTCAAAAAAATAATTTACATTTGAGTGGAAGAGCAAAATAAGAAACCCACTCGTTGCTAGGATTATATCTAGTGTTCACTATCTGGCTGGAAAGCAGATAGATCATCGGGTGCTTCTCCGAAATCTGGCCATACAAAACCAGCTGGGTCATACTCCAGAAAGAGCAAGTGCCACAAGGGAGGTTCCACTTAGGAACTAAAACCAACATATAATAAAAAGAGAATTGATAAAAGTGCATAGTTAAATAACATGAGGGACTGAGTTAACATAAAACATAAGCTTGCAGTAGGAGGAACAAGAGGTGGAATATAATTCCCATGTTAATTATGAGACAATTCATTCAAGCATGGCCAATAAAGTCCTACGGCTTGCTATTGTTAGCTAACTAGGGTTATCACAAGCTTTATTACTAACAAGATGCAATAAGATGTTCCCGTAGTCACAAGCCCTGCAGACTATCCAGGTTATCCAGGCGAGGGTTACAAGAGTTATCAAGATTGCCGATGTACTTTAGTGCTTATGATTTAAGAAGTGCAACACATGACAGTATGCTGAAAATGTGCCCTACTCGTCGGCAGGTTACAAGTCTACAGATGTGGTCGAAATAACGGGATCGCCTGTAACTGGGAAATCTTTCTATATGAACTACTTGATCAATCTAGTCATTAACCTAGTCAGATTCATTATGAATCCCTGACCATGGTAATCAGGAATCCATGTCCTAGACATGATACAAGATGAGACATGTAGCTTGTACAAGCACAATCAACCACGGGATCAAGGCAAGAGTTACACTAGCAAGACAGGAATAGCCATCGTAACAGCAATCAAGATTATACATGTCATGTCAGGTTTACTTGTCATATCAAGAGTACTTATCAGGAGTGCGCCTCGACGGGCCACTATCAAGAGTAACAAGACGGGTTCAGGTTATCATGTCATGTTCATGTCAAGTTTTGATCATAGCCAAGAATTATTATGTTCAAGTCCAAGTCAGGGCTCATGTCCAAGTCAAGTTTGTGTTACAGCCAAGTCAGGTCATGCTCAGGTCGGGTCGAAGCTCAGGGTACCTGCATATAACAAAACATGGTGATACACTGGTCATAAGGCGCACAACAATTAAAGCGTACGACGAGAATGACGCCTGGCACTAGGTAGCGCGTGGCCAGAAGTACGGGGTGGCGTTGGGCCAAGTGGCGCGGGGCGATGCGCTAAAGAGTGTGCGACCAGGATGACGCGGCTCTAGGGAGCGCACATGCGCAACGAGATGGCGCAGTGCTAAAGAGCGCGAACACACTGCTCATCTACACCAAACAGACCGAAAGCAGTTCAAGGAACCCATGAACTAAAATGGCCATAACTTCCTCAAAACAAGTCAAAATCGGGACTTCCAAGGGTCTAAACTGGATAAAACGAGATTTTCTATAGCCTGGGATGACTGGTTTTAGGAAATACCAAGCTTTAATAGATCAAAACCAAGAAAAACAAAAAAAATCAAAACTTAGTGTAGAAGCATGGAAAATATAGGGTTCATGCGGATCACAACTGACCGCATGAGTACTTTGGGCCAAATTGGTCTGCATAAAGAAAAGCCGCATGACAGACTCGACATGCCCCCTGCGGCCCATCTTCACTATTTTGGTTTATATATTAAAAAGGAACCAGACTGATTTGAGCCGCAGAAGGAAGAGTTACTTATGCGGCCAAGCCGATCGGCCCTTCTGATAAAGCTGAACTGATAAAATTGACAGCTCTGACACTCTGACAAAAAAGAAGACGATAAGACGTGATCAGACAAAATGTTATGTCACCAGCCTGGATATTATCATGCGGCCAGAAGGACTGTGATCCGAGCCGCATGAACCTTATACGGCTCAATCTATGTACTGCATGCGGCCAAGGGTGACTACAACCTGAGTCTCATGAGCTTTACGCAGCCAAGAATATAGAATCTATGCGGCTCAAAAGTCCCCAAGCTACATGCGGATTAAGGGATACTACGACCTAAGCCGCATGAGTCTTATGCGGCCCAGCATGGCCGAACACTAAAAGACGTATGTGGCTCAAAATGACTCAAGCAGATTGATCTATCCTGCGATAGGACACGTGGCAGGCTTACCAAGTCTCAATCACCCAGATTTGCTGCAAAGAAATCTTAACAAGTCACCAGATAGCGGCCAAAGAGCGGGTCTTTGTATGCTGTTGTAGCCACATAGTCACATGGCCATTTATGTGGCTCAAGATATCTATTACTATAAATAGTAGGGTACCACACCCATGCAAAAGGCTAGCAACCTACGAAGGGCAATTTCTTCAAGAGCAAGGATCGTGTCAGATAGTCCAAGGAGTAAGGCAGAGTTGCTACACTTTCCCGAGCATCCGTCGTCGCTCCGCAGAATCAAAAACTAAACAATTGTACTTAGATTATTTCCTTGGATTTCTTTTCAGGCTTTTTCTTGTACAAGCGAGTTTGTAATCAAGTTCAATTTATTTATAATTTTTTTATTCTTGACATTTAATGGAAAACACGATGACTTCTCTGCTGGGGACTTCCTTCTCCTCTGGTGAAAAGTTGGTGACACAATTTGACTCGTCCAAGCCCGGCTCTACGCAGCAAATGCTCGTGGTTCGTTTTGACCAACGAGTATTCGAAGAATTGCTCTCTGAAGGGAGCGCCAGCCCGTCACAGAAGCGAGCCAACCCAAAAAGAACCTACAGGATGTCGAAGCGTAAAAACTGTTGCCCCCGACCAGGTTCTCGAAGAAGCTCCTTCTGCGGCCCAAGACGGTGATCATAGCTCTCCTGCGGCCTTGCTTTCGAATGCAGAGAACCCCGTTGTCCCCAAATCCAGCAAAGAAAAATACTACGATGCTGAGCTTTTGGGGGCACAAGGGAAATCTATACAGATGAGAAAGAGGCCGCATAAGAGAGATGAGCAGTCTGCATATGCGACAGCCAACTCTGGCCGCAGGTAGATGGCCCATGCGGCAGTCAACTTTGGCCGCAGGCAGATGGCCCATGCGGCAGCCAACTCTGGTCGCAGACGGATGGCCTATGCGGTAGTCAACTCTGGCTGCAGGCAGATGGCCCATGCAGAAGCCAACTCCGGCCGCAGGCAGATGGCCCATACGGCGGCCAATCCTGGCCGCAGATAGGGCGTCTCCTGCGGCCCTGTCAGAAGCTCTGTATTCTACCATCTCTCATGCGGGCCCGACCCCATGCGGTCCATTGATAATGTGGAATATGCCAATCTTGACTCTTCTTACTATGCGCCTTCGGGTGCTAAGACGAAGAAGTCTAGGACAGTGCGGGCCCAACAAGCCCAGTCAACTGTCCAAGCTGCTGACCGTCAGCGGGCACCGTTAACTGTTATACGGGCTCCTGATGGAAAGTTGTACAGAACCACCCGCGTCCAGTCCCCCAGGTCTAACAAATAGGGTGGGTCTCAAAGTCTCCCTCCAACGATCGAGATCAAGTGCTTTTACTATCCTCGGATCAGGAAGCAAACATGATACCTACTCACCTGTATGCTCGTGATACCCGAGTCCACAAATTAGATGCAAAGGTAGATCAGTCTGTTATCAACTTGGGAGAGGTGACTACTCATAAACGCAAGAAGAAAAAAGCAACCTTGGCATGTGATGAGCCCTTTTCGGGGCGTCATTGCACCCAAGTCATCATCAACTGCTGCTGCGATAAGTCAGCAGCATCTGAAGATCGATAGTCCGTTTTCCAACGATTGCACCAGCCAGCACCTGTCCGACAACAACTTGAGAAACAGGTGCAAATCACGCGAGACGAAAAATTTTCTTTCGTCTCCTATAATTCAACTCGGAAGGTTCTTTCCGACAAAGGGGGAAAGAAGACAGGCTCTTCCAGCGCGACAATCTCAGCCAGTACTGTATGAAAACTTTCGTCTGGAGGATTGCCACCGACAGCCACAGGGGGTGTCTACCTAGGCACTCGATCCAGAAAGAAACTTCCAACACCTGGGGGTGCATCCTCGACCTCCCTGGGGTTAGATGAAGCCGGGGGTAGCAGTCCCCTCAATGTATGCGACAACCCGGTGTTTTAAGAGCATACACAGGGGGTAGCGATCCACTAGAATTTCCTAGCAGATGTGGACGTCCCTGAGGGTGACCGCCTTCGCCAAGACGATGCGGCTTCCTGCACAGAGGGTAGCACCCCTTCCGAGTCCGAAGAAGAGGACATTCCGACGTTCTTCGACGATTTCTCTATACGAGGATACGACGCGGAGAGCACCTCTTCAACGGCCCCTTCTACGTCTACCCACGTACGGACAGTTTTTATGGCCGACGATGATCATGAAGGGCCTACTAATCGACCACGTCTAGAAGTACTTGAAGCCATGCTTCTAACCTTGGTTAAGTCAGTAGACGAAATCAAAGCTGTCTTACCGACTCAACCAGTAAGGATGCCCGGACAAACAAGCTTGGGACCTGTAAACCCCCTAAATTTTCTACAATTTTTTTTATAATAATTTGAGTATTAATTTTTGTACTTCGTATTTATACGTCGCGTACAATTTATAATCTCATATTTGCTCGTTGATTACGAATACGTACGAGACACATATTTTAATAAGATATTTTGATCGTAGATTTTAATTAAATAGGAGAAATAAGGTTTTAAAATAATATATGATAAATAACTTGTATTGCTTAGCATGATAAATGCATCGCTTCATTTTATTTATTATAAAGGCTAATTTGAATTATGGTACAAAACAAATAGTAATTATATTTCATGCCAACATTCTTTTGTATAAACGAAATTTGATTCATGTATTTAACTATATTTTCGAAATTTATATTAAATTATTTTATTGATTATGAAAATTGTATTTGAAATATTGTTGGTTTAAATAGTTGATTAAATATGCTATATTTAAATTAGAAAAGATTTTATTTGAATTCGAATTAAATGAGTGGAGGTTTTATGTTGATTTGGCTTTGAACAATTTAAAGTTTAAAGGCAAATTTAATTTAATTTAATATTTAAATTACTCCTAATGATTATCTAACTGGGTATTCCCACCTCCTATAAAAGGAGAGGTACTCCTCCAAAATTTTCTATCCACAACCAAACCGTGTATCGTGTCGGTGTCTCATCCACTATATTCTTATTTTACAAATACATTCTTCTGTCCTGTCCGACAATCCTGGACACACCAGCCCCGTGTCTCGCAGGACACGACATCGGCCCTCTTCCCCGTCGTTCAACCATCACAGTCATCCTCCCGCCATCACCGAAACAACCTGCTGACACCACCGCCATTAACAACCCACCACCGACACCACCACGTCATCATCACCGGTCGCCCTGTCGACACCGCCTTCTCTCCTTATCACCAAAACCCGCAACCAATCACCTACCACCATCAACGAACTCAGCCACCACAAGCGCCATCGCTGATTTCCCCACAAAATCCCAAGGAAATACCACCACCATCATCCCCGACAAGCGACCCCGTCTCCGGTACCAACCGTCCATAACCCCGTCAAGACCATCACCATCACCAAAAACCCACAAAGAAGAGGGAAAAGAGAAACCCTAACCTCGGTCGACCGCTGCTACCGCTTCCTCGACCGATCCTCCGTCGCTCGCCACGGGATCACAGCCGCGACCCCAGTCCTTCGCCGCCGATCATCCGTCGCCCCTCTCACATCTCCGATCCGCCCCAACCTGCGAGCACCACTCCGGCACAAGCCCCGATCCGCGCTCGCCGCGCGGACCCCCGCCGGGTCTCCGTCTCCGGTGAGCGCCAGGCGCACCCGACGACCCGCGCCGTCGCTTCCATCGCTTCCCACGGCCGCCGCCGCTCCAAGCCGGCACCAGCCCCAGCGGGTGGCGCCTCCAGCTGAACACCGCCCTCAGGCGAGCGCGCCGGCGTCGCTCCTCTCCAAGGAGCCCAACGCCAGCCGCCGGAGCAGCCCCTTTCCGCCGCGCCACTCCGTGCGCCCCGCCGCGCGCGTCCGTTCCCTCCGCCCATGTCGGGATCCCGCCGCCGGTGACCAAGGTGAAACCCTCTCTTGATTTCACTTCTTCTCTCTCTCTCTCTTTCTAATTTGGACGAAATGGGGGGGAGGAGAAGACCTAGTTTTACTAAGTTATTATTAATAATTTAGATTACTGTTATTATTTACTATTATGAAATATTAAGTTCATTATTGATTACTTATTATTATTATATATTATTAAGTTTATTATTATTATTAATTGATTACTGTTATTAATTATTATTATTAATTATTATTAATATTAATATTATTATTAGTATTATTATTTTAACTCATTTTATTATCATTATTATTATTACTGTTTTTACTATTATTATTATTATCATTCTTTCATTTATTATTATTATTATTATTATTATTATTATTATTATTTTAAAACTGGCTTAGAGTAATTAGTATTTTCACAAGTAATACCATTAGTATTGGTAAATTATTTTCATGAAAATATGACTCTTAACAAAAGTTAGGTTTCTGCCTTACCAAATTTTCTAGGATTGTTTTGTATTTGCCTAAAAGTATTTTTTTTATGAAATATAGATTTCCAACCTAAAATGTTATTTTACATAAACTTATCTTTAGCCTAAAACGAATTTTTATATATACAAGTATTTATACGAAACTATTTTCAAAGACTATAAATATTTTCAAAATAGTATCTGTCTCCACAAATTCTCCTCAAACAATCACCCATAATCGTGACTAATCATGACTAGTTCCTACTCCTAATTCCTCGTAACTTCAGGCCTGTACCTATCGACCATGGCTATCGGACCACTCGGAACTTGTCGCAACATCGCACCACACCAGGCCCACAACAGGCAAGATACCTTGCCATTATACTGTTTATTTTTAGTTTGTATTTTATTTACATATCACTGTTCATTTATTTCTAGTTCTTGATTACTGCCTGCTCAGTGATATTTACTGTACCTTGTTATTTATCCTTTGATTGCATATAGACCTAGAGTTAAGGGACCACCTCTAGTATTAGTGCATTACATAAACTTTGACACAGTTGTGCCACGAGATGTGTGAGATATGAGTAGCATGTAGTCTACGGACTTGCGTGTTGGCTGATCACTGATGCGTGCAGGACGTGCGTTAGGTCTAACTGTCAATAGTTGTATGTTAGAAGACTTGACGGTTAGTAGTGTTACATGGTCGTGGATGCGCCATGATAGGTACATTGGGTGGGAAGGACAGTTCCTCAACGTATGGGTCCGTATGCACTTTCCTATTACTGATACTGCTGGCCTCTGACATTCGATGAATGTTATGCTTTGAGGTCTCTAGTATCCTGATGGGACCATGCCTGAGTTACTGCTACTGAGCCAGATACCCATGCGTTGGAGGTTTGTTCTTAACTGCATGTTCACTTTAGTTTGGTTAGATTACCTTATTAGTGTCTTGTCACTTTCTTTGATTGTGGCATGTTTTATATTCAGTATTTATATGGCATGTTGATGTATCTTGTTACGTCCCTCTGAGGACCTGGTTATCTCGCCAGGTGTGTGTTCCGTGATTTCTTGCAGGTGCTCTAGCTAAGGCCATTCCTTCCTTCGTGGTGATTGCTCTTGGACTCGCCATTGCTCTCGCTTTGCTAAATTCTTTCATTGTATATTTTTCCATATTTAATTTGGTTGGTAGTAGACTTTGTCTCCGCCCAACTATTGTGTACATGACAAATTCAAAGTTACTTTTATATCATATTTATCTTTGTGGATGAGATTTAGTACCTTGGTTACTGCATTTTACAGCTTATGTATATATACGAGGGTCCATATACTTCGTATGTATACAGCTGGCATGATTACGTTCTAGTCCTACGTATTTTGGGACTGGGGCGTTACATGTTTTTGTGGTGGCCCATGCAGGTCAAGTTTGTCACTTCGGTTACGTAATTGTACCGATGTGAGCCTGCAATATAGGATTAGTGTCTAGGAATCTCATCCACAAGCTTGACCTCCTCCCTTGCTTCAATTTTCGAACTCTCGTTACCATCCTTGATTTGCATCCTGCTTGAACTCGTTCTACCGTAAATTCTTATTTTTTTTGTGCTTAGCGACAGTTAGGAAGACGACTACACTATTATATGCTCATAGGTCAAACACATGGCTAGAATGATTACATTGACAACTAGTGTACATTGGGGTCTTATTTTAGTTATAAAGACACTTTTCTAAAAGTATGATTCTAAGGATTAGTCAATTCCAAGTTGGGTAGTAGCATATTACCGCCTTTAAAGGATAGATTGAAATTTTGTTTGCCATTACAATACGGTATACACAAGAGGATAGCTAGATGGAGAACACAAATTTATGATCTTTTGGAAGTTGCAAATTAGTTTATGATTTATTTAACCGATTTGAGAAGCATCTTGAAATTGTGACACACGATTTACGATTAAGTTCAAATTGGGATATGTTAAAGTTTATCTCGAATTTATTAAAGTGTTTTAAAATTTTAAAGATATGATTTTGTGGAGGGTTTATGATTTTATGATTTAGTAGAGAGCTTGAGGTTTCAAACTTGTAAGCTTTACGATTTATAAATTATAAGTTGTTAAATTTTGAGATTTAAAAGTAAAAGTTTGGTTTAATATATTTTGAAGGATATGAAAGTCTTATGATTATGAACTATAAATTCACTTTGATCTAGAAGTTTCAAATATGAATAATAAAAGTCTTGGTAAAAGGAATAAAATGAGTATGTAGATTGAATTGGGATATACTAAAAGGTATCTCAAGGTCTTGAAGATTTTTGGTTATGATATTGTTATGACTAGGGAATGTGGTACATTTGATAAGATAAAGGCTATTTGAAATTGATTAAAAATTTTTTGATTATGTCATAAAATTATTTAGATTTTTATGACTACAAGTTTTGATTGTGAGGGTTTTTAGAAAATATGTTGACATATTGGAATAGGAATTCAATTTGATACAATTAGTACGGTTTTAATTGTGACAGGAGATTTTGAGTTGATTAAAATATTGAGCTTAAGTTTCGGATTGCTTTGTAGATATGATAAGAGTTATCTCAAGGGTTATTAGAAATAATCTAAAGTTTTAATCATTTTGGTAAACGATTTTGAGGAAAACATCAAGGAACTCCCATGTCATAGAAATAGACCCTATAGGCATTAATTTCCTATCAATTGCCATCTTCTCTGTGGCTATGAGTGATATGCTCAAGTGTAGTTAATCATCTAACCAACCATATAACTATATCTCAATCTTGACTTATCCAACCTTTCTTCGTGACCCTCTAACCATTGCAACTTTGAAATATGAGTCGAACGTTTCTTGATTGTATTCATCTATGAGACCATCTTCTCTCTAGAAGCTGCGTCCATAAACTGTTTTACTAGATTCCTTAATTAGTTTTACCTTATGCTCCCACATGATCTTCTTAAAATGTATGCATTAATATTCACTTCATCAACTCCCACTTTTTATTCTAGACCTTTTTGCATGCCTTACCGTGACTTGGATCTTTGGAGCACAACACTAGGCGTTTCCATCCAACCAATTTCCACATGCAAGACCTAGACGAGTCTACCTTCATGTAGGTATATCATGTCCCACTAAAACCCGCCTCCTTGTACTCTATTTTGATATGACTTTCGGGTCAAAAAGACTGAACTCTAATCCCTACCGTGAAACCAATATACTTCTTTTTTTAATTATAGATGAGACTCAACTTCGAGTCAATTCGTTCGACCCGATATAATCATGTTCTCCTTAAAATGCTTAGCCTTGTGGTATTTTAATTTCTTGACTCGTTGTTCCATCACCCTACTAGTTTAACTCTTGTAAATTGTGTAGAATACATCACGACCTAGCTAACCTTTTCCTTGTGGACCATATTGATAGCTTCACTTAGACTCTAGAATTTAGTGGACCCAAACTCATCTCGTCAACCAAATCGACTGTATAGGCCGAACTTCGGACAAGACTCAATTTTGAGGGATCTTGGACTATCTAATGTCCCTCATCATTTACTGCTTATATTTTGACTATCTTACGTTGCTATTATAATCTAGTTTTGCAAGCTTACTCTTATCGAGCTTGTTCATGACATATGTTTATTGTGGGCGCCCACTAATACATTGTCTAATCAGAACCGACGTATTATGGTCTGATCAACCATAGTGCACTTGGTTCGCTTTTGTATATTGTTCAACGTGGATAGAGACATAGTTAAACTTGGCCTTAGAGTCTCATCCACGACTGCCGTGGCAATTCTTTTGGAACTTATTTATTCGTCTTTGAACCACTCATTTGAATTCGATAACGCCTTCTTCAAATTCTTTATGTTTGCCTTCCGCCTGTTTTAGAAAGACAAACACCCGTACGTGATATTCCCTTAGTTGTCCACTGTCTATTCCCAAGATAGTTAACCAGTTACCAACCGATTTGACTGTAACCCCATCTTGAATTAATCATCCCCCTCGTGACACCAGATGCATTATCACGATTTCTAATCATTCTTAAGACTTAAGAATGGACCAAAGCATTGTCCTAATCAAACCTAAAACCCAAACGACCATGTTTTCTCAAGGAACCATACCTCCCAAAGTTCCTAAGTTGTTCCCTTCTGATCCACCCAATGCCTTATTATTCTTGAATTGTGTTATCATGATTGGTTTAGCTAGCGACCCTCGTCCATTACCATATTTGTGAATTATTTTCCTATCTAACAAATTCATGACTTTCTAATTGCACATTTATGCTAAACACCGCTTCCTTGCCTCGCCAAATAAATTGTTCATACTTTCTTATTCATTAAACTCTTGTACCCCACCTATTCCTAAATTTCGAGGACGAAATTCTTGTAAGTTGGGTAGGATGTAAACCCCCTAAATTTTCTACAATTTTTTTATAATAATTTGAGTATTAATTTTTGTACTTCGTATTTATACGTCGCGTACAATTTATATTCTCATATTTGCTCGTTGATTACGAATACGTACGAGACACATATTTTAATAAGATATTTTGATCATAGATTTTAATTAAATAGGAGAAATAAGGTTTTAAAATAATATATGATAAATAACTTGTATTGCTTAGCATGATAAATGTATCGCTTCATTTTACTTATTATAAAGGCTAATTTGAATTATGGTACAAAACAAATAGTAATTATATTTCATGCCAACATTCTTTTGTATAAACGAAATTTGATTCATGTATTTAACTATATTTTCGAAATTTATATTAAATTATTTTATTGATTATGAAAATTGTATTTGAAATATTGTTGGTTTAAATAGTTGATTAAATATGCTATATTTAAATTAGAAAAGATTTTATTTGAATTCGAATTAAATGAGTGGAGGTTTTATGTTGATTTGGCTTTGAACAATTTAAAGTTTAAAGGCAAATTTAATTTAATTTAATATTTAAATTACTCCTAATGATTATCTAACTGGGTATTCCCACCTCCTATAAAAGGAGAGGTACTCCTCCAAAATTTTCTATCCACAACCAAACCGTGTATCGTGTCGGTGTCTCATCCACTATATTCTTATTTTACAAATACATTCTTCTGTCCTGTCCGACAATCCTGGACACACCAGCCCCGTGTCTCGCAGGACACGACATCGGCCCTCTTCCCCGCCGTTCAACCATCACAGTCATCCTCCCGCCATCACCGAAACAACCTGCTGACACCACCGCCATTAACAACCCACCACCGACACCACCACATCATCATCACCGGTCGCCCTGTCGACACCGCCTTCTCTCCTTATCACCAAAACCCGCAACCAACCACCTACCACCATCAACGAACTCAGCCACCACAAGCGCCATCGCTGATTTCCCCACAAAATCCCAAGGAAATACCACCACCATCATCCCCGACAAGCGACCCCGTCTCCGGCACCAACCGTCCATAACCCCGTCAAGACCATCACCATCACCAAAAACCCACAAAGAAGAGGGAAAAGAGAAACCCTAACCTCGGTCGACCGCTGCTACCGCTTCCTCGACCGATCCTCCGTCGCTCGCCACGGGATCACAGCCGCGACCCCAGTCCTTCGCCGCCGATCATCCGTCGCCCCTCTCACATCTCCGATCCGCCCCAACCTGCGAGCACCGCTCCGGCTCAAGCCCCGATCTGCGCTCGCCGCGCGGACCCCCGCCGGGTCTCCGTCTCCGGTGAGCGCCAGGCGCACCCGACGACCCGCGCCGTCGCTTCTATCGCTTCCCACGGCCGCCGCCGCTCCAAGCCGGCACCAGCCCCAGCGGGTGGCGCCTCCAGCTGAACACCGCCCTCAGGCGAGCGCGCCGGCGCCGCTCCTCTCCAAGGAGCCCAGCGCCAGCCGCCGGAGCAGCCCCTTTCCGCCGCGCCACTCCTCCACCGCGCCACTCCGCGCGCCCCGCCGCGCGCGTCCGTTCCCTCCGCCCATGTCGGGATCCCGCCGCCGGTGACCAAGGTGAAACCCTCTTTTGATTTCACTTCTTCTCTCTCTCTCTTTCTAATTTGGACGAAATGGGGGGGGAGGAGAAGACCTAGTTTTACTAAGTTATTATTAATAATTTAGATTACTGTTATTATTTACTATTATGAAATATTAAGTTCATTATTGATTACTTATTATTATTATATATTATTAAGTTTATTATTATTATTAATTGATTACTGTTATTAATTTTTATTATTAATTATTATTAATATTAATATTATTATTAGTATTATTATTTTAACTCATTTTATTATCATTATTATTATTACTGTTTTTACTATTATTATTATTATCATTCATTCATTTATTATTATTATTATTATTATTATTATTATTATTATTATTATTATTATTATTATTATTATTATTTAAAACTGGCTTAGAGTAATTAGTATTTTCACAAGTAATACCATTAGTATTGGTAAATTATTTTCATGAAAATATGACTCTTAAAAAAAGTTAGGTTTCTGCCTTACCAAATTTTCTAGGATTGTTTTGTATTTGCCTAAAAGTATTTTTTTTATGAAATATAGATTTCCAACCTAAAATGTTATTTTACATAAACTTATCTTTAGCCTAAAACGAATTTTTATATGTACAAGTATTTATACGAAACTATTTTCAAAGACTATAAATATTTTCAAAATAGTATCTGTCTCCACAAATTCTCCTCAAACAATCACCCATAATCGTGACTAATCATGACTAGTTCCTACTCCTAATTCCTCGTAACTTCAGGCCTGTACCTATCGACCATGGCTATCGGACCACTCGGAACTTGTCGCAACATCGCACCACGCCAGGCCCACAACAGGCAAGATACCTTGCCATTACACTGTTTATTTTTAGTTTGTATTTTATTTACATATCACTGTTCATTTATTTCTAGTTCTTGATTACTGCCTGCTCAGTGATATTTACTGTACCTTGTTATTTATCCTTTGATTGCATATAGACCTAGAGTTAAGGGACCACCTCTAGTATTAGTACATTACATAAACTTTGACACAGTTGTGCCACGAGATGTGTGAGATATGAGTAGCATGTAGTCTACGGACTTGCGTGTTGGCTGATCACTGATGCGTGCAGGACGTGCGTTAGGTCTAACTGTCAATAGTTGTATGTTAGAAGACTTGACGGTTAGTAGTGTTACATGGTCGTGGATGCGCCATGATAGGTACATTGGGTGGGAAGGACAGTTCCTCAACGTATGGGTCCGTATGCACTTTCCTATTACTGATACTGCTGGCCTCTGACATTCGATGAATGTTATGCTTTGAGGTCTCTGGTATCCTGATGGGACCATGCCTGAGTTACTACTACTGAGCCAGATACCCATGCGTTGGAGGTTTGTTCTTAACTGCATGTTCACTTTAGTTTGGTTAGGTTACCTTATTAGTGTCTTGTCACTTTCTTTGATTGTGGCATGTTTTATATTCAGTATTTATATGGCATGTTGATGTATCTTGTTACGTCCCTCTGAGGACCTGGTTATCTCGCCAGGTGTGTGTTCCGTGATTTCTTGCAGGTGCTCTAGCTAAGGCTATTCCTTCCTTCGTGGTGATTGCTCTTGGACTCGCCATTGCTCTCGCTTTGCTAAATTCTTTCATTGTATATTTTTCCATATTTAATTTGGTTGATAGTGGACTTTGTCTCCGCCCAACTATTGTGTACATGACAAATTCAAAGTTACTTTTATATCATATTTATCTTTGTGGATGAGATTTAGTACCTTGGTTACTGCATTTTACAGCTTATGTATATATACGAGGGTCCATATACTTCGTATGTATACAGCTGGCATGATTATGTTCTAGTCCTACGTATTTTGGGACTGGGGCGTTACAGGACCCGCCGTCAACGCAGACTCCAACACGACCGCTCCTCCTTTGGGTGACAATCCTTTAGGAGCATCCGCTCCTTCAGCTGCAGATGAAGCCAGAAAGACAAGGAAGGAAGTCCAGGAGCTTCGAGCAATGTTCAATGCCTGAGACTCCTTCCGAGACCTCAGAATATGGCAGCCGTATCCCGTTGCATGGAGAGATGTTCCTTTTCGCCATGGTAAAAACCATTTCATATCGATTCGTATGACGAAAAGACCTCTACTAGTCGGTACATGACGTATTTTAAGGTCACAACAGACCACTTGTCGTATAGTGACGCCATTCTGACATGATTATTTATCGGAGCATTGGAGGGAATCGCGTTCGACTGGTACCGCAACCTTTCGGACAACTGTATCCATTCTTTTGACGGCATCAAGCACATATTCCTAGAGATATTCTACGAAGTGGGACATGATGTGATAATGTTGTCCCTCATGGACGTCGTTCAGGGGGAGAGGGACCTAACAAGGAACTATATCGAACGATTCTGCCAAACTGCAATGAGATTGCCTCAAGGAAATCCCGAACGCTCCTTGATTGAAATCTGCCAGAAGAAGTTGCTCTCCGCAATCAGTCTCTGGATGGGTGAAGATCAGTTTAGGGATTGGATGACATTCATCATAAGTGCCACCAATGCGGAAGCGAAGTTAAAGAAGGCTCACCATCTGGGATTACACATCCCGGATGGAGAGGACAAAGACAAACGTCCTGGTACCACCCCCAACAATAACAACAGTGGCGGCACCTCCAATAATCGGGACAATAAAGGCAAATAGGCCCTGGTCGCTAGTACGACCAAGAAGCCTGAACAAAAGCAGACAGAAGTTCAGTGGCCTAAAGTAAATTACTCATTCGAAGATAGTCATGTCAAGCCCATCTTCGACATGCTCTTGCAAGGGGACAGTATCCAACTCCCTCCACCATGGCGCGAGCCTCGAGCGGCGGAGATGGAAGACCCAAAATATTGCTACTTCTATCGCTATGTTCATCATTCCACTCATGACTGCTTTCAATTAAAGCGGTACATCCATAGTCTTATTGACTCCAAAGCTCTGTCGCTAGATTTTGAAGAGGTTACCGTAGCGACAAACATGGTATCAATTCAGTTCGGTGACTTTCCTCCAACAACTACTCAAGACGGGGTAATACCTATCCCCCGGGAAATGATGGAGGTTACTAATCTTCCCTCCGTCCGGGACCAGACAACTGGCTTGGTACCTCTCACCACATCACGAGAAGAGGTCATGTGGGTGCACCAGACTTAGTAACCAAAGTTATCCAGGCAGTGTCATCTCCAACCAACAAGAAGAAGGGCAGGAAGTCCAGATCCTGCCATACAATTTCAGCCGAAGTTGAGGAGGCGGCAGCTGTTGCCACCCGGTCCGGGGCACAAGTCCAGCCCACTCTGGGTAGTTCAGTTGAAGACCCTCAGCTGGCAACGATGCATGCCACTGATGTTCCAGGGCCATCTCAGCCTCCGTCGACGGACAGGTCCAAGCCGAATGAAACCCGTTTCGACAGGCCGTTTCGTAAGGATGTACCTCAGGGATTGGAGAGATCTTACAACTTTGACATATTAGCACAACTGGCTAATACGCTGACAAAGTTGTCGTTATACGAGCTACTAAGGCTCTCCAAGGATCTTCGTGTCGCATTGAGCGAAGCACTCCAGAATGCCGACGCCTACTTAGCCCAGGTCAAACCTACAGGAAAAGACTCGTCAGCAGATCTCTAGGGCAGCAATTGTGCAGAAGCAATATCCAACATCGTATTCACCCCACAGGACATGTTGATCAAGACCAACTTGCATGATCGCCCCTTGTACTACACTGGATACATAGGCGACATCAAGGTGGATCGGATGCACATCGATCCTGGCTCATCGATAAGCATCATCCTGAAAGCTTACTTCAAGTCCTCGGCATCCCTATGCACCGGCTAGCGGCGACCAACATTGCCATTAGCGGTTTCAACTCGAGAAGGAGCCACCCTTTAGGAAAGATCCGATTGAAATGTCAGATCGGCGACCTGAGGACGGAGGTTACCTGCTATGTCAAAGACGCAGATACATCCTACAATATCCTCTTGGGGCGTCCGTAGATACATGACTATATGATCGTACCATCCACACTCCACCAGTGCTTCAAGTATGTCAGTAGGCACGACTTTGTGAAGACGAAATTTGCGACATCGATCCCTTCAAGGGGGTTTAGTCTTATTACTCTTCGGAGGCTTGTCTATATGAAGAATCCAAGAAGCACATAACTGACGAACTGGAGGCCATAACTGGGTCAGAGGAACCTTTGAAAATTCATCTCCAGGCCAGTAAACTTGGCAAAGCCGCACCCCTTGTCGCAACTTTGCATAAAAAGGTACCCGGTTCTCCCGTCCCAGTTGCACAGTTGGAACCGATGGTCATCCGACTCCCGAGATCCAGCCAGGAGACAAAACCCGTCATAGGGCCGATGGTGATCTGATTGCCGAAATCCAATCAAAGGAGACCGGAAGATGCAAGGCCCTCTGGGGAGCCGATGGTGATCCGATTGTCAAGATCCAGTCAAAAGCAATCGAAAGACACGAAGTCCTCTGTCGAGCCGATGGTTATCCGTCTTCCTAAGATGAGCCAGCAACCAAGTATTGATCTGAGACCCTCGGGCAAGCCAATGCCACAAGCAGAACACTTGGTAGTCAAGTTGCCCAAGACAGTGTCCCAACCTCCGGTCACGCAGGGGGTAGCTGAAGAGGAGGCAAAACTCGTGAAGTATCTTGTTGCAAAGGTGGATAGTCCCTCTCCCGATGATGTAATCCCCATGGACAAAATTTCTTATTTCATCAATAAGAGGCTGTCATTGAACTATCCTGGGTGTAATAAACTTAATTTGATGTATACTGTAGGGCACGGTCGGGACATTAATCTGCACACACAGGTGACAACCGTCCATACCGCAAACCGACTTACTCCCATTAGAGGTGCCTACTTTCTAGTCCCAGGCAGAAGAGAAGGAGATCGCACGATCATCTTTGGCCGAAAAGAAGGTCCTCAACCTTTCATGCCTCAATAGTTTGATCTCGAACCCGATGTTGGAAGATTACCACTCTACCTATATAGTCCTCAAGCCAAGTACTTCATAGAAAAGTAGGGGTACGACATGGAGGCAACCCCAGGTCTAATTCACGGCAACTGTCGACGATCGCCTCTGCAGCTGTTAACTCCGTCTGGAAAACCTCGGGATTATTACGGTAAGTCCAAATGCGGCCTCGGTTATGTTACACCAGCAACAACGCCCGAAAACTGCGATGAGGAATACGAGTCGCATTATCACTCATTCGAATCACCTACATACGATTTCGATTACAGCATTGGAGGTATATTTAGACAGACATTATCTGTCAACATGGCATCCGCTGACATTGAAGAGAAAGACGAAGATTTACTCGAACCTCTTGAATTGGAGCCATGGGCCCAACAACTTGATGCACAATGGGAGAAGCGCTTCGAACAAAGGGACCCTCCCACTGAAGACGAAGTCATGCAAGTTGATCTCGGTAATGAATCATCTCCAATGCCAATCTTCGTCAGTAAAAGCCTGATGGACGACGAGCAGGAGTCGTTGTTGCAACACGTCAGAAAGTATATCAACGTTTTTGCTTGGAGCTATAAAGACATGCTAGGGCTAAACCTCGAGATCGTACTTCATAAGCTCAATATTCAATCGACGCAAAACTAGTCAAGCAACAACAACGAAGGTTCCGTCCAGACATCATGAACTCCATTGAAGCAGAAGTAAATAAGCTTATAGCTAGCGATTTCATCCGCGAGGAGCAGAACCCAGACTGGATAGCTAATATAGTACCAGTTGTCAAGAAGAACGGAAAGATCCAAATCTGTATCGACTTTTGCAATATGAATGCGACATATCCTAAGGATGAATTCCCTCTTCCCATTACCGACATAATAATCGATAATACGTGTGGCTTTGAGCGCCTGTCCTTCATGGATGGCTTTTCATGATACAATCAAATCAAAATATCTCCTGACGATGAGAAGCATATGTCATTCCGAAAACCGATCGGTGTGTATTTTTACACAGTCATCCCCTTCGGCGTAAAGAACGTCAGTGCTACATATTAACGAGCTATGAGCGTCATCTTCAGAGATTACTTGCACAAAATGGTAGAGTGTTACGTTGACGACATCGCCGTCAAAAGTTGCTCCAAGAATGATCGCTTACACGATTTGAGGATAGTGTTCGACCTTATACGAGTGCACAATCTGAAGATGAATCTCACCAAGTCCTTCCGGGGTGTGTCCAGCGGGAAGTTCTTGGGCTTTGTTATTACTTCCCGGGTCATTCACATAGATTCCGATAAGACAAAGGCAATCCTGGAGATGAGTCCACCGAGAAATCTTCGTGAACTCCGCGGCCTTCAAGAAAGACTAGCCTACATCAGGAGGTTCATATCTAACCTCTCAGGGCGATGTCAACCCTTCATACAACTCATAAAGAAAGGCGTCTCTTTCGTATGGAATGAAGAATGTCAATGCGCCTTTGATGACATTAAGGAATACCTATCGAATCCACTGGTTCTGGTAGCCCCGGTCGCCAGAAAGCCTTTCCTGCTCTATGTACGAGCGCTGGAACACTCCATCGGCGCCTTGCTAGCACAGAACAATCATGTGGGGCACGAAAAAGCTATCTATTATCTCAGCTGAATGATGGTAGGACCGGAGCATAGGTACACCGTCGTGGAGAAGGAATGCCTTGCCTTGGTGTTCGCCATTCAAAAAATACGACACTATGTGTCAGGGCAGACCATCCATGTTGTCTTATGAGTTAATCCTCTCAGGGTTCTCATGACCAATCCAGACACACTCAGTTCTCAACTAGCCACATGGGCCGATACTGTTATCCTCCTACGACATGGTTTTCGTTCCGCAGAAGGCTGTCAAAGGTCAAGCCTTGGCTGACTTTCTAGCAGCCCATCCAGGCTCAGAAACATTCAAAATCTATAAAAAAATCCCAGACAAAGTCGTTAACTCAAACATGAATTAACATGATGACGTTTAGCGAATGTTTTTCGAAGGTGCTTCAAGAACGGGGCCCCAAGGTGATATCATCACTGGAGTCAGGATAGTATTAATTTCTTCCTCCGGATTGGTGGTCAACAGGGCATATTCTCTCACAGAATCCTGTTCAAATAATGTAGCCGAATATAACACTTTGGTCATCGGGTTCGACTCGCAAAAGAAGTGGGAGTCGAATACCTAGAATCATATGGCGACTCGAAGTTGATTGTTAATCAAATCCGAGGCTCATACGAGGTTCATAACGCGGACCTGATTCCCTATCACCATACAGCAATTACCATCATTGCAACCTTAGAGGGGTTCTTTGTAGAGCATATTCCTAGACTCCAGAATATTGAAGCCGATGCCCTAGCAGGCCTCGCTGCTTCTTTGGCGGTTCTAAATTATACTCATCATCTAGTCGATGTGATAGGCCAAAAGTTGGTCTATCCCAAAAATAACGTTCAACTGGATACAAGTTACTCTTCCCAGATAACCATTGACGTGCAAGACTAGAGACTTCCGTTCATCGACTTTGCGGTCTACGAAATCTTGCATGAGAATATGAAAGAAGCAACTTCAATCAGAAGGTGTTCTCTCAGATTCTTTTATAACACAGAAACAAAAATATTATATCGATGATCTTACGACGGATTGCTGTTAAGATGTCTATCAAATACAGAAGCCAAAGAAGCCTTACGCGAGGCTCACGAAGGTGTTTGTGGGGCTTACCAGCTTGGACCAAAGTTGTAGGACCGTCTCCGTCTGATGGGCTATTACTGGCCTACGATAGTAGAAAACGCAGTCGACTAAGCAAAGAAGTGTAACGCTTGTCAGATCTACGCAGATTTCATACATCTGCCATCCGAATTCTTGCACCTAATGGTAGCCTCTTGGCCATTTGAAGCATAGAAAATAGACATCATTGGCCTAATCACCCCGCCGTCGTCCAAAGGGCTCCGGTTTATACTTGCAATCACCGACTACTTCTCCAAGTGGGCGAAAGTTGTTCTACTGGCAGAGGTAAAGACATCAAACGTAATCAGTTTCATAAAATATCACATTATTTAACATTTTGGACTACCACGGAGGATCATTCATGACAATGGTCCGCAGTTCGCAAGCCATGCCTTATATCGATTCTGTGACAAGAATCGAATTCAGAATGTAGCTTCAACGGCATACAACCCATCAGCTAATGGTCTGGCCGAAGCCTTTAACAAGACCATAATCAAGCTTCTCAAGAAGTTCGTGTCCTCAAACAAGCGCGACTGGAATGAAAAGTTGGGCGAATGCTTATGGGCGTATCGTACTACAAGTCGGACGGCTATAGGAAATACACTGTTCTCTCTAGTGTATGGGAGCGAGGCAGTTCTCCTATTGGAGACTCAGCTTCCCTCACTTCATGTGGCCCTTACTTACTGGTTGACATCGGACGATAACTACTACCGACGACTACAAGAATTGGAAGCTTTAGACAGGAAGCGCTTGCAAGCTCAACAAAGCATCTAGCTCTATCAAGCACGCATCTCTCGGGCCTTCAATAAGAAAGTCAAGCAGAGGATATTCCAAATAGGCAATCTCGTCTTGGCCGTTCGCAGACCGATGGTCATGACTCACAAAATCGCTAGCAAATTCTAGTCCAAGTGGGAGGGTCCATTCATCATCGAGACTGTATTCTCCAACTGCACATACCGACGCGTGAAGCAGAATGGAGACTTGCTCATGATGCCCATAAACGGCAAATTCCTGAAGAAATACTATATCTAAGGATATGCTGGTACTTCCTCAAACCACCAAATCTCCCAGGCCATCGAGTTATGTACACCAAGTACCTCTGAACTCACACTCTATTTACTCCGAGTGGATTCACATCGCATCTCCCTGAGCGGCGAGTCATGTATGTTGATACCTCTGAACTTCCACTCTAATGCTTTATCACACAGGAGTTTGCCCAGCTTATCGTTATCTCTGAGCAAACTTTCTGGTCCTGATTATCGTGTATCACGTCCATATTACCTCTGATACCGATAGTCTCTTAACTTACCTCCTGTACCCGACCCGGGATAAAAGATATGGTGTTAAGACCACAAAACCTATCACGTCCATATTAACTATGTTGGGTTTTATCTCAAAATCTATTACTCGTACCACCAGTGCACAAAAGGGTAATAGGTCCACCAAAAATTTCATGATCATCGTGTGTCACGTCCATATTACCTCTGATACCGATGGTCTCTTGACTTAACACCTGTACCCAACTCAGGATAAAAGACATGGTGTTAAGACCACAAAACCTATGACGTCCATATTACCTCTGTTAGGTTTCGTTTCAAATCTATTACCCGTACCACCAGTACACAAAAGGGTAATAGGTCCACAGAAGTTATCGTAATCTATTACTCGTACCATCGGTGCACAAAAAGAGTAATAGTCCACAAAATATCATTCAAATATATTGCTCGCATCTCTAGATGCACAAAAGGGCAATAGGTCCACAAAAAGTCCCCCAGTGGGATATCATTTATCAAACACAAATGCTGTATTAGGCCCTCTAGTACAAGCACCACAGATACGACAAGAAAAGAATAGAATGAGTGTATTCTATTTATTCAAAATCAGTTACATTCATAGGATTACATCTCAAAAAAGAGAGGAAAGAGCTAAAGAAAAGTCTACTACTCATCAGAAACGCATAGTTTGGTGAGAATGTCTTTCAACTGTGCAGTTGAGCGCTCGATTCTCAGTTTGGCTCGACGTTCAGCTTCCTGGGTTAGATTTTCAGCATCCTCAAGATGTGCATGAGTCTGTCTATTGTCCTCTAACTTCTTTCGTGCACCCTCTAGAGCAGCAGAGGCTCGTGTAACCTCATCAGTCTCCTTGTAGATCTTCTCTTTCTTTACGAGTGGCCGGGAGCTCAGTCTCCAAAGATGTCAGCTTGGCCTGGAGCTGGAGGAGCTACTCATTAGTTTCGGTCATAGCTCGAACGGTTGTCTTCTCACGAGTCAAGCAAATCTCTCCCTCTCGGCTCAGCTTGTCATATTTAAGAGACAGCTTATGGAGGTCCTTCTCTAAGGTGGGCTTGGTCTTCTCCTGTATAGCCTTCACTTTTTTATGACTGTTATGAGAAAAGCACGCTCATGTTCTACTACAGTCGACACATCGACTTGTCGTAGTTTTTACAACTGGATTAGGCGCTGATCAGCCTCTGCCAGCTTATGCTCCAGAAGAACGGCCGTCCCTTCTCCACCCAGAAGCATCTTCAATAGGTCAATCTGGCCTTGGGTGCAATAACGGGCTACGGCAAAAGAAGTTCTTTTCCTTGAAGTAGCTTCAACCCCTAGTTTTAGATGACGGTAGAAGCTCTCGACTATATCCCTTGATGATTCGTCTAGATTCTCCAAAGATGACGGCGTCGAAGGAATATCAGCCAAGGAAGCTGAAGGCGTGTGATAAAAAGGCATAGCAGAGCTTGACGACCCTATTAGAAGGAAAACAAACTCCGAACGACGAGACTCCCGTACAGCAGCAATCTTTCCCTCTGCAGCCCGAAGGAGATGAAGACAAGGCAGAGCGAAGAGTTCAATCTCCGGAGAAGTGGCAGCTTCAACCGACCCTGCATCCACCGATGTTGGTACAGGAACCACCCCTACTATCGGCACTTCTGGTATAAGCGGCTCTGAACTTGGCTCAGCGGAGGGTCTTTTGATTTGAAGGAGAGGAGGTTCACTTCTTCTTTTGGTTAGAGATCCGCCCCGACGTCTTCCACTATCTCCTCCTCCACGACTATGTCCACCAATGGCAATGAAAGAGCAGCACCTATAGATCCAGAACAACCGACAATCTGCTTGACTCGAAGGATATGGAGAAAGAGCAAATGAACCTCCTTGTTGGTAAGAATATGACATAGCTTACCAGGGAAGGGCGGTGGAGACCGCGGCTCGTTCTGTACAGTCATAATTCCTCCTATTGCCCCCATATCCTCCTCAAAAGTAGTACATGAACCACTTGCATCTGCCATTCTAGCCTCGGGTGACCCGAAAGGAGATGTAGCTGGGTCGGTAGCGACCAACTGAGACCCCGCAGCCTCAAGATCTGCTTCTAGAAGGCTTGAACCTTCTTCGACTAGGGTGCCCGTAGCTGGAGGAATCTCAGAGGCAGCATCGGGCTCTGGAGGGTTTATGTCTTCCAAAGCCTGCACAAAGAAAAAAGAGGGAAACAATAAGATAAAGTCGCAAAAGTAACATGGTGGTCGGTCGAAATAAAATTTACCTCTGGAAGGGTTTCGGCGTCACTGCCCTCTTCCGCGATGTCAGGCCCTCGATTCCTAAATGCAACCCATTTCTAGGAATGAGGCCTGTCAGCAACGGAGAGTCCACGCTTACTTCGCTTACGCGGAGGACTCGGCACAGGAGAAGGCAAGCGCATCACCGAAGTACTTGCAGGGAGTGACAGATCGTTGTACTCATCCACCTCTTCCGTATCAGTAGAATCAGAGTCAGACACTTCAATGGCCTTCGCCTTCCCTGCCCTATTCCTCTTTTTGGGCTCCTCGCATTTTTTTGCCAACTTAGTACCGATTATAAAACTGGTACTTACATCAAAGTTGTGGGGAGGCCCGTTCACGGAGACATGGTGGAGGGCCACCATGTATGAGATACGCACTGAGCCTCCGGTATCAGGTAGAGAAAAGCTGGTTTGGGTATGGATGGTACTGTAGTAATGCCAGGCCCGGATGCCATCCAGGACGCCGCTCTCATAACCCAAACAGGGACTCGGGTTGTCCAAAAACAATTGGTAGTACCCAAATTGTCGCGAGTATTGGCTGGGTAAGTAAGGTTCCAAGAAGACGACGTTACAGTTACGGTACACCAGATGTGCAGGACGGATATTCTGTAACCCACGAAACATCTTCTCGGATAGGATCTGGGGCGCGACCCCGCCATCAAGGTAAATATGCCTCATCTCCTCATCGGTGAAAGGCGGGACCGACACAAAAAAAGAGTAGATGTCCACCCATACGAGTGCAACACGGCAGTCGAGCATGGTTGAACAGGTCCAAGGCATATCATGGTACTGATAGATGAACGCATTGTTGGTCGTCACGTTCCCCTCAGGGCCATGTCGCATCAGAGAGGGGCAGTACATTAGCATCCACCCCATCTGGTAGTGGTAGGGCAGTTCGATTCGGTTGAAATCCTTTATAACGTCACGAGCTATGGTTCTGGCCATAAAGATATGAAGGCCCCAATAGATGCTGCACACCATGGCTGGAAGTAGAGCTAGCCTGCCTTCGAAGACCAACTTGACAGCAGGGAGGATCACGTTGCGGCTGATTCTCTCAATAGAACCAGAACCCCCCGAGACCACACAAATCCTCAGCCATATCATCAGAAACCCAGCCAAGATGGCCTTAACAGACAAGAGTTAGGTATCTTGATAGAAGTAGCTGAATGTGTCAGATTGGCTTCTGAATCTGTCACCAGAAGCTTTAGTCCTCTTGGCGCCTTGTACCTGAGCATCCACCCATGCTTGAGTCTAAGGACTCCGAGGGACAACCCGGCCCGAGGCCCGAAGGTCGAACAGGTAACTGATCCAAGCCTTGGTGTGAGGAAGGTTCCCCTCAGAGCTTTCATCTTTTTTCTTCGATATTTGCTGACAAGTGCTATGATGACATAACACTTCCCGATAAACGGCAAGGAAGCCGGGGAACCGCTGCTCTAATTCCTCAAACTCCTCATTCATGGGAGTATACTCCTCATAAGCTTCGTCTCCCCAAGACAACTTGGAGATGTCATGCATCTCGTGGAGGACAAGCCACATCTTTCTAGCAGGTGTAAAAAAGGTCCCCGTACGACGGTTGTACATCTTGAGGTGTGCTATGAACAGCCTTGTGTTCATAAGAAGATCGTAGCAGGTGCCCTTTATGGCATAGTAGAGGCCGAGCTGCTGCAAAGTATCCTCACACATCGACAGAATCCAGAGTGTCAAGTTGACCCACGGAGGGGAACGATACATCCAATTCTGCAGCGACAGTCTACCCGTGGGATAGGATCTTTTGTGAGCAATCTGGTTCAGGAAGGTGTCGGCTTCAGAGAACCGGTTATTAGGCCTCAGCTCATTTATAAAACTATCGGGGGCTAGTCCAACGACAGAACAACTGACTAACTCCCTGGTCGCAATCGTCGATCGCACTCGTCTATTATAATGGATATTGCCTACAAAGACACCCTGCTGGTCCTGAGTTATGGAATCCGTCATTCGCCTCTCGATAGGCACCATGTTAAAACTTGACAGGGAGAAATAGCGTTCCATCTGAGGAAGGTAAATCACTATCTCGTGGGAAATAAAATCCTAGCTCTCAGATAGCTCCAGTATGTGGAGGTTCGAGTCAGCTATAGCATCTCCGAATAAGAACGCAGATTTCAGATGAGTGCCCCCCAGTTTCCCAAAATTCATTATGCTAAGTAAGAAGAAGAAGGATTGGTTTCTGATCTTCCTCAGTCTGTCTTCATGTTGACTTCGGGTAACATGAGACGACACACGTTCGACTATCTGGTCAAATCTCACACCCAACGCAGATTGGGCATATCCTATCAAGAGTTCTCCCGATGGAGCTGTGGACAAGGTCACTACAAACGACAAAAAGAAATATAGTTAGAAGAAAATAAAGTTCATTCTTCAGCTATGCGGCCTAGCCAAACAGAACATATGCGGCCTATTATGAGGGATGCGTATGCAGCTTAAGAACATGAGATGCATGCGGCTCAGTCGTACAGTTCTGTTAGGCAAAACTCATGCGGCTCAATCATAAGGCACTTACACAGTTCTGTTATGCAGTGCTCATGCGGCTCAATCATGAGGCATTTATGCGGTCTAAGTTATACAGTGGTCATGTGGCTCAATCATAAGGCACTTATGCGTCTCAGTCATGAGGCGCTTATGCGGATCAGTCTTGAGGCACTTATGCGGTTCTGTTATGCAGTACTCATGCGGGTCGATTAAGGAATCACTTATGCGGTTCAGTTATAAAATACTTTTGCGGCTTGGTTAGGGTCAATTATGTAGCACTGATGCGGCTCAGTCATGAGGCACCCACGCGGGTCAGTAACGCTTATGCGGCTCGGCCCATGCGACCCCATCATACAGAACATATGCGGTCCAATGAGATAGGGCATGCATCGATCATGCCTGAAGCACAGAGGCGATACATGACAGGACCGCACATAAAATATGATATATGGCCATTCAAAATTAAGCTGTCGTTTTTCTACCATCCTTACCCTTGATGGGGGTTGCATGTCGGGATGAATGGAAGGAGAGTCCCCAGCTCTCGACGGGGAGGCGAGTCCCTTTCCTTTGGCCGCAGCACCAGTCGACTTGGAAGCTTTTGGAGCCATGGCTAACTGGGACAATGAAGATGAAGGAGAAGAAGGTGAAAGAGAAAAATCTCTCTTCGAATGACACATATTTATAAGGTTTTCGAAATAGCATTATTTCGATTCTCGAGTCCATTAAAGATAATGATGATGTTTGGAGATTTTATCCTTAGTAACCGTCAACTTTATCTCAAAAATAGAACCCAAATCCAAAACCAAATCAAGATATTAAATGCAGCAGTGACAGCTGGCAGTCTGGATGGGATCTTCCTGCGGCTTAAGATCTTCCTGCGGCTCAAAATGTCCCTGCGGCTCAAAATGTACCTGCGGCTCAAGGTCTCTCCTAACTCGAAGACTCCCTGCGGCTTAACCTATCTCCATGCTTCTTATTCAAAGTATTTCAAATTTGTAATTTAAAAACTTTGAAGGGGGTCTTATAGAAGCATGGAAAATATGGGGTTCATGCGGATCACAACTGACCGCATGAGTACTTTGGGCCAAATTGGTCCGCATAAAGAAGAGTCGCATGACAGACTCGACATTTTCCCTGTGGCCCATCTTCATTATCTTGGATTATATATTAAAAAGCTACCAGACTGATTTGACCCGTAGAAGGAAGAGTTACTTATGCGGCCAAGCCGATCGGCCCTTCTGATAAAGCTGAACTGACAAAATAGACAGCTCTGACACTCTGACAAAAAAGAAGACGATAAGACGTGATCAGACAAAACGTCATGTCACCAGCCTGGACATAGTCATGCGGCCAGAAGGACTGTGACCCGAGCCGCATGTGTAAAACCCCTATTATTTATTTATTTTTTTATTATTTGATTGGACTTAAAATGAATTTGTATAATTTATGATTTTATTTATATTCTTTTTTGATGACCCGGTTTGGCCAATTCAGCCCGAACAGGGCCTGAACAAAATTTAAGCCCATGTGAGCATGTGGGGTGACCAAGATGGCCATGTAGGAATATTTCATGTGTGTACAAATATTTTTAAATAATTTTGAGACTTGTTGAATATTTATTGACTTTTGGTACAAAATTTATATTTTATTAATAAAATAATATTTTACAAGATGGTATAATTTTTTGGACCCACACATAGGTGAGCGGTAAAGTTCACCCATTGGGACGATTATTATTATTTTATTATAATTTAAGTTATTTCATGGAGATTAAAATATGTTCATTCTATTTAGATATTATTATTATTATTATTATTATTATTATTATTATTATTATTATTATTATTATTATTATTATTATTGAGATTGATTTATTGTAAGATGAATATATATATATATATATATATATATATATATATATATATATATATATATATATATATATATATATATATATATATATATATATATATTTTATATATATATATATATATATATATATATATATATATATATATATATATGTAGATATATTTAAATATATTTGGATATGTGATATTTAAAGTGTTATTTGTATTTAAATGATTTTTGGATATATATATATGGTTATATATATAAAAGATTTGATTTGAAATGAAAAAGAATGAGGAAAAGGAATAAGAAAAGAAAAAGGAAAAGAAAAAAAAAGAAAAAAAATAAAACTAAACCCACCCACGTGAGTGGGCGGGCCACCCACAACACAAAATTTTGCTACAATAGCAAACCCCACGAGCTTTTCCCGCGAGCAAGCAAATGGGTCCACACAACTATTTACAAAGTGTATTAGTATTAGGTTTTGTCCCAAGTTATTATAATTATAACTTTTTCCACAAGCCTCTAAACCCTAAACTTCCAAAACGAAAGTTGAGGCTGATCATACCCTCTTCGCCTACGAATTCGTTTCACCAGCGACGGAGCTTTGTGTCTGAAGAACGGAGCATCGAAAGTCAGCCCTTCGTCATCCACAGAGCAGTTTTTCCACTCAAGGTACCCTACTTCCCGATGACGTAACTTTCTGCTCGTAACTCCGATTTTTGATCCGTAAAATGTTCTGGAAAGTAGACTTGACCCTCTTCAAGATCCCCCAGGTGGATTTTGACATGGCCATCCAACTTCCTCGAAAAATCGAGATAAAGTTGGAGAAAAACCCACTTTTCTGAATATTAAAAACTGTTTTGAAACACCAACTTGTCGGCCACTTTTCTCGCTGTCCATTAAACTTTCGTAAAAACTAATTGAAGGCAGTCAAAGACAACCTAACCGAGATTGTAACGCACCTTTTGGATTCACGTTTCATCTAGTATGTAGAAAGTTACACGTTGTTAAAGTTTTCCGAAAAACTGTAAATTTTGTTTTCAAAAAGTAGAGAAACACTCCGATACGGCGTCTGTTCCGACAAACCGGGCGACGTGGTCGTGCACTATATGCATCAAAAGGTGCGTATGGATGTTCTCGACGTGTGGAAACTGACTGAACTTGATTTCATTGCATGTGCGCGAGAAATCAATGAGTATCCGTCGAGATACCCCGTATCGACTCTTTGCAAATTAAGTCACAACTTTGTGCACACTTATCATATCGCGATGAAACTTGCGCCATTGGACTCAAAATATTTTTCTGGTCCTGTGAGCCAAGTTTGGTCCGATTCTGAGACCGTTGATCGGGACGCTATTTTGGCGGGCCACAATCCTACTCAACGGACGATTTTGTGCACAGCCCACCGGAATCCAAAATTGGACATACCGTTGGGTTCGTCTCGTCAAAATAAATCTTTAGACATGTAGTTTGACGACTTTATAGACCGTAGATTCTGGCACGCATTTCGGTACAAAGCGGGTCCAACGGCGGACATCGTTTTGACCCAAAATTACGATTTTGCTCCTGTTCCAGAATTTGACTTTTGGACAGGCGTTTCCTAGGCATATCTTTTATTCCAAACTCGTTCGTGATGTTTGTTTCAGCATCCGGAGCTTCTTGTAGATTTTGACTTTCGTGTTGACGATTCTGATTGTTGGATTTTACTGCTTCTCGCACCACCCGCAAGCAAGATACATTGCCTTATTTACTGTTTATAATTAGATACATCTTTATTTATTTATTACTGAATATTTATTATCTGTTTTTAGTTGGATCCATAATTTGATACTTTTAGTTCACTTTATTTTGCTTTCAGTTATTTTTCCTTCTTGCCTTTTTTGTATGCATATGTGTAGGAGCGTAAAAAGTGCTTCAAAGAAAGAGTCATCTCATTCGTAAGTGGCCTGCTTTATGCCTAACAGAACGGATAATTTCTTTACGCCCAAGACAAGGCTAATTGTATTACGCCTAAGCAGATTAATCACTTTACGCTTGGGTCTGCACCGGTGATTTTACGCCAAGGATTGAGCAGCCTCTTTCACACTGGACAAAGGCTATCAAATCTCGCATTTAATGCAGACTTTGACATGAAGATATCAATGATGGCATTTACCACAGAGTTCAATGGAATTTGTCTCATACAAAGACCATTGTTGTCGTTTATAGAGATCGAGCTACTTTACGCTCACTGAATGGTTTCTTTTACGCACGGAGGTTTACATGAGTCCTTACGCTCATAAAAAACAATGTGTGCGTGAAGTCTATTTGAGCCATTTTACGCTCAAGGTTATTCAATAACCACTTTACGCTGAAAACCTATGACAGAGCTAGTTTACGCTCATCCTTTTACGCCCTATTCGTTCTGGCCAGTTTGGAACGTGGTGTGCCTACGTGGTCTTCATGCCACATTTTTCGAAGAACGTGTGTACATGTATCCTATTCTTACTGAAATGATAGAACACGTGTCAGCATATACAGAGGATGATTCTGATCGTGGAGGGCATTTGTTAGCGTAAAGACAGATGTTGATGCTCTTTTACGCACGAAAGCCCCAGTCTATAAATAGACTCATTTTTCTCATACAACAGAGACAGACAGACAGAGAGAGACAGGAGAGAATACAGAGATCAGAGCTTCGAGATTTTGATTCTCTAGAGCATCCTTCTTCAACTTTTCTTCCAGAACAAAGTGAAGCAAAGCAGGAAAGCATTCGGCCTCGCCATCAGTGCCCAAGTACGTCGATACCTTTCTGGTGCATTAGTTCTTCCAAATTGTTCTACTTCAAGCAGTGATCTTCATCATCATCATATGGTCCAAGGAACAAAGTGATCATTTACGAATCAGACTTCCATAGCAATACTTTCCCAGAATTGAATTTGTACTTCTTGTACTTTTTCTTCTTGTTTTTGTTTTCAAAAGCCAATTCCTCCAAGGCATTTGTTAATCGAAACAAAAATGGCGACTCTGCTGGGGACGACCTTCTCCTCTGATGAGGAGGTGATTGTTCAATATGATGATGTTTCGGTCGGTTCGACCAAGAAGACTCTGGTGGTACACTTCGACCAGACTGCCTATGAAGAAATGCTCCGAACTGGGGGTGGTTCTTGCCATTCTAATGTTCAAAAGTCTCACAAAGTACGAAAAGTTTGGATCCCAAATCCAAAGAGATTTCTGATCTCTCTGCTGCTTCTGATGACAAAGGGATTCTTCCCACTCCTGTCGTAGGGGCTCCCGTTCATAACGAGGCAGTCCCTACTTCAAAGTTGCACTCGAAGTGTGACGATTTGTCTCCCGTTTGTAACGGTGAAGATAACCAGGTTTCACGCCCACTGCGTAAAAATCAAGTTTCACGCTCAGTAGGTAAGAACCAAATTTTACGCTCAATTCATAAGAATGAGACTTCCATTCGTAATGGGGCAGACTCTAAAGCTTGTGCTTCTGGGTGTAAGAATCAGTCTCCCGTCGGTGACGTGGTAGGCCCAAATAAATTACGCTCCTCGCGTAAAACAAAATCTCCCATTGGTAACGTGGTAGATAACAAGATTTTACGTTCCATGCGTAAAGATAAATCTCCTGTCTATGACAGTATAGATGAAATCTACAATGATGCTCACATGTCGAATGTGAATGTATCTAAACGTGTACAGCGTAAAAATATTGTTGGTACAACTTCTGTTCTACACCAACAACCTTCTTATACTGCTTTACGCAAGGTACCAAATTTATAAATCACACGCCAAGAAAATGGAGTCCTGCGTGCTAAATCTCAAGATTTACGCACACAATTCCAAACGCGTAGAAATGTACAATTTGGTTCTGCGAATACAGCCAGTAATCTTCTTTATACACAAGGGACTAAACGTTTTTCTACCCCCAATGTAATAAAGAAGAATACTTCATCCACTCCTTCTGACTTGCGCGAATTGCTAATGCAAAAGCGTAAGAATAGACAATCTCCGGTGACATTTCCCCAAGAAAAATATCTTTGTGAATACCACCAGGTTGTAATTAACTGTTGTTGTTCAGCTTCAAGACGATCGGTGTTTGATCGATTGAGTTTCAATACACCTCCACATCAAGCTGAAGACCAAGAACATGAGCTGCCATATGTGTCAGTCAACATGGCATCTCATACTAACAGAGGACGACGTCCAAGACGGAACACGTCCCAAACTCCAAGTCAACAACAGTTCAACAGGCTTCTTGATTCCTTTGAAGGAGTATATCAGAATACTCGATCAAGAAGACAAAGACAATTGCAGACTTCTGATTCAGAGGCTGGGGGTACTCAATCTCTTGAGTCTGACACCGATAGCGTGGATTCGTACTTCTATACAAACCCTTCTGTATCTTCAAGAGAGGTTGAATCCTACGTTGTTAGAGATGAACCAGAGACGTCATCTGCTAATATAGAACAACGTCTCACTGCTGTTGAACAATCACTGAAGGATATGCTTAATATGGTGCAAAGCATGCATCAAATAATTTTGAATCAGCAAACTGCTCAACCGACAGTAGTAACACCGGCACCAGTAGCAGCACAAACTCAAGATAGTCAAGGGGCTGAAATACCTTTGAACATTCAAGAGCTTGCTGCTAATCAAAATTCTGCATCTCCGGATCCTATCATTCCAGAAGATGTACCACCTCCAGTGGGGGTCATGGTGCATCCAACGACTACTCAGTCGAATGTGCTTCCTCAAACCAGCGAAGCCATTCAAGCAGTGCGTGAACTTAAAGCAGTTTGAAGTTTTAAGGCACAAAGATCAACTCCAGAGGCTAGGGATTAAGCAACCTTATCCTCCTCATTGCAATGATGTACCCTTTCCACCGAAGTTCAAACCACAATCTATGGTTTTGTTTGATGGAAAAGCATCTCCCAGTCAATATATCAACTACTTTGATATTATGACTGTACACTTGCAGAAAAATGATGCTCTTCTCACTCAAGTGTTCATCGGGTGTCTGTCGGGTTCAGCTTACGACTGGTATCGTAGCTTACCCGATAACTCTATTTCGTCTTTTGACGAATTCAAAGCAATATTCCTCTCCCGCTTCTATGAAGGAGGTATGGACATGAACATGTCCTCCTTGATAGAAATCAAACAAAAGGAGAAAGAAGATACTCGAACGTTCATTGAACGTTTCCGACAGGCCATTCTAAAGATGCCTCCTGGTATGCCAGATTCAGCGTTGATTGACACATGCAAGATGAATCTGCGACCATCTATTGTTGTCTTCACAGGTTCCTAATTCTCAGATTGGGCTTCATTTATCATAGCAGCAGTTTCTGCCGAGACCAATGGTAGGTTGGCTCGCGAACATGGGATAATTTTTGCTTCAGAAGATAAAGGGAAGAAAAATAATCCTGGTAATAATCCTGGCAATCGTAATGTGAAAGGAAAAGATACTCTTATGGTTAATCTTTCCAAGAACAAAACGACGTCAGGTAATCAGGAATCCTCCAGGTCAAAGGAAGAACACTCTTTTGACGAAAGTGATATTCCAGGGATATTCCAATGTCTGGTGAAAAGTGGTAAACTTCAGATTCCAGAACCAAAGAGGCCTAATGAGGTGAATCTGACCGACAATCCCAAGTATTGTATCTATCATAGATATATTAATCATCCTACCAGTGCTTGTTATGTCTTGAAAAAGAAGATCCAAGAGCTGATAAATGGTGGCGCCATTGCTTTAACCAATGATGACCATACGGTGACAACCAATATGGTTTCTCTTCAGTTTAGGGATTTTCCTCCACAGCAAGTCCCAGATGGAATTATACCAATTCCGAAGGCGACGATGAAGATTGTGAATATCCCGCCTGCCAGGGAAGAAAATACAGGATTGCTGCCTCTCACATTGAAGAATGGTGAAATCATGTGGGTACATCCTGACTTAGTGCCTGAACTGGAAAATGTAGGTAAAACTTCAAAATCCAAGAAAGGCAAGAAAGTCAAAACTTGTAACATGATTTTTCATATTATTTCAGATCCTGATGACTTGGATCATCTATGGGACGGCCTCCCTCTGGAAGATAGACTGAAAGGACTAAACATCTGTCCTCCAAGTCTAGCTCCTCCTACCAAGCTCAATCTTACTCATCAGCAGTGGCTAGCTATAAATAGTGTTCCTTTATACCGGGCACAACAAGTCTTTACTGCTTATGAAAAAGCTCCAACAAGGATTTCTTCTCGTATCCCGAATCCTTCTTCTCCCTTAACTACAGAGACGTATGTACTTCATTCTCCTGTAGTTGCAAAGATTCATTCCTCTTCCTGTGCTGAAACGCCTGTTCAAAGTCCACTGCCTATCCATTTGTATAGTCAGCAATCTGTTATTCTCATGAAGAAAATGGGTTACGACTTTCAAAAGGCAGAAGGTTTGAACCATGATAAAGGAATCCGTCTTCCTTTACAAATTCAAAATCAGAATTCTACCGCTGGATTGGGTTCTGAAATTCCTCGTAACAGTCCTCACAAGAAGAAGGCTAAAGGAAGAAAGACTAAATCCTGTAATATGGTACTTTTTTCTCCTGAGTCTGAGGAAGAAACTTTTGCTGGTACAAGATCTGGAAAAGAGTACCACAAAGACTATGAGGGATCCTCCAAAGAAGCAGAAGATGCAGTGGAAACGCTACCGGTTCAACCTTCTCCTGTTCCTGCTAAACCATCTGTGGTTGAAAAGGAGAAACAGAAGGCAGTACGCTTTGATATCCCATTGAAGTCTGCATCCAGTCAGGGGGTGATAATGAAGCCTTACAAGTTCGATATTCTAGCTCAGTTAGCCAATACTCCGGCTAGATTGTCTATATTTGAACTGCTTCGCCTCTCCAGAGAAAGCAGAGAGACTTTGAGCGAAGCTTTACTTCAAGCAGATTCATGCTTAGCTCAACTCAAGACTCCCGATAATATGCCAGTGTCCTGTCCACAATGTCATAGCGTGATGGAAGCAATTCCCAACATCATCTTCACACAAGAGGATATGTTATTGAAACACAATAAGCATGATAGGCCTCTGTGCTACACTGGATATATCGGATCCGCTGAAATTGACAGGATCTATATTGATCCCGGGTCCTCAAAATTCTTCAGAGTATGCTAAGACCCCTGAGGATTCCTACTAGTGAGCTCACTTACACTAGTACCACTATTGTTGGTTTTAACTCTGGTAAGAGTAAGCCACTGGGGAAGATTCGGTTGCAGATTCAGATCGGCGATCTTCGAACCATAGTAACTTTCTATGTTGTCAACTCGGATGTATCCTACAATATTCTTCTTGGAAGACCGTGGATTCATGAGCACAATATTGTGCCTTCAACTCTCCACCAATGCTTCAAATATGTGGATTCCCAAGGAGTTGTGAAAACTGAATTTGCTGATATTAATCCTTTCAAGGGTGTCGAAGCCTACTTCTCTGATTCAAAGCTTTATAAACAAAAGCATATGAAAGAGATATCAGACATGGCTGAAGAATCATCATCTGAGGATCAGTCTATCAATGAAGATCCACCAGAAGAACAACCCTTGAAGATCATGGTCAAGGGACGAATCCAACCTCAACTTGTCAATGATCAACCTTTGATAATCAAAGTTAAAGGAAGAACTCAAGCTTCATCTGAGGAATCAATAAAAATTCCTGCTAAGTGTCAAGTTCAACCTTTTATGATCAAAGTCAAAGGGCGTACTTCTGGTACGAATGATCCAGAATCACCATTGATCGTCAATATTGGCAATTCTATGCAGAAGACGGATGATGGTCCACCGTTGACTAATCCGAAGCGTAGCAATCAGACTGTAAATGATGTAAATATTGCTCATCTCTTTGATATCAATGAAGATTTCCTTTTCGAGTATATGGCTGTCAAGTTTATTGAGAGAATGGCTTTATCTTCTGATAATCAAAGTCATCAATATAAAGACAGCATAGATTCCTCATATGATGAATCTAGACAGATATTCTCAGTCAATATGGTTCAAACCGATGACGAATCAGAGCCATTTGAGAATGATCCTTGGGCTCAACAAATGGATACTCAATGGGAACTTTATTTTGAACAGCGACAGCCACCTACAGAGGATGAGGTTATCCAAATCGATGTTGGAAATAGAATTACGCCCAAACCAATATTCATCAGTAAGAATCTTTCTGAAAATGAAAAGGAAGAATTGACAAAACTTATCAAAGATTATATTGACATCTTTGTATGGAGTTATGAGGATATGCCAGGACTAGATCCTAAAGTTGCTACTCATAAACTTAATATTTTGCCTAACGTCAAACCTGTAAAACAACAGCAACGGCACTTTAGACCAGATATGATGGATACAATTGAAGCAGAAGTCAAAAAGCTGATCACTTGTGGTTTCGTTCGTGAAGAACAACACCCTGATTGGGTGGCCAATATCGTTCCTGTTATGAAGAAGAACGGAAAAGTCCGAGTTTGTATAGATTACCAAGATCTTAATACAGCTTGTCCAAAGGACGAATTTCTACTTCCCATTACTAATGTCATGATAGACAATACATGCGGTTTTGAACGTATGTCTTTCATGGACGGATTCTCAGTATACAATCAGATCAAGATGCATCCAGAAGGTGAGAAGCATACATCTTTTCGAACACCCCTTGGGGTTTTCTGCTATACTGTTATGCCGTTTGGTCTTAAAAACGTCGGTACCACATATCAACGAGCTATGAGCAATATCTTTCAAGAACATCTACGAAAAATAGTTGAATGCTACGTAGATGACATTGCTGTTAAAAGTCGGTCAAAGAATGATCACATTCAAGACTTGAAGACAGTTTTTGAATTGATGCGTCAACATCAATTGAAAATGAACCCTACTAAATCTTTCTTAGGGGTTTTCAGTGGCAAGTTTTTAGGATTTGTCATTACCTCTCAGGGTATCCATGTTGATCCTGATAAGGTTAAAGCAATTCTTGAAATGCGCCCTCCTCATAATCTGAAAGAACTCCGTGGCTTCCAGGGCCGTATTGCTTATATTAGAAGATTTATATCTAATCTTTCCGGGAGATGTCAACCTTTCTCCCGTCTATTAAAGAAAGGAGTATCTTTCGTCTGGGATGAAGCATGTCAAAATGCCTTCAATAACATTAAACAATATCTTACAAACCCACCTGTTCTGGTACCTCCGGTGATAGGAAGGTCATTTTTGCTGTACGTTCGGGCCTTGGATCATTCACTTGGCGCTCTTCTAGCACAAAAAAATGATATGGGTCATGAACAAGCAATATATTATCTGAGCAGAATGATGGTAGGAGCTGAACACAGATATACTCATGTGGAAAAGGAATGTCTAGCTTTGGTTTTTGCCGTCCAAAAGACAAGGCACTATGTCACTGGACAGACTATTCATGTCATCTCCAGAATAAATCCCATTCGGGTATTGATGAGAAGACCGAGCATTCTTAATTCCAGGTTAGCTACCTGGGCGATGTTGCTCACTCCTTATGACATGATCTATGTGCCTCAAAAATCAGTAAAGGGCCAAGCGTTAGCTGATTTCTTAGCTGCTCATCATGTACCTGAAACTTCAAAGTTATATGAAGACATTCCAGACGAAGTAGTGGACTGCAACATGGCTTTGAAAAATGACATATGGCAATTCTATTTTGATGGAGCATCACGAGTGGGACCTAAAGGCAATATTATTTCTGGGGTAGGAATTGTCTTGGTTTCTCCCGACAAAATGGTTATATACCGTGCCTATTCTCTTAATGAGCCGTGCTCTAACAATGTAGCAGAATATAATGCTCTATTGATTGGTCTCCAAGTAGCAAAGCAATTGGATATCGGATTCCTAGAAGCTTATGGAGATTCACAATTGATCGTCAATCAAGTTAGAGGGACGTATGAAGTCAGAAACCCTGATCTCATCCCTTATCATCAGGTGGTAGTTGAGTTGGTCCTTTCATTTAAAGGATTCTTCATTGAATTTGTGCCACGTTCTCAGAATGTAGAAGCTGATGCTCTTGCCAGCTTAGCTGCAGATCTGGCGGTCCCGATCCGAAGGCAAAATACAATTACTTTGTTAGATCGAGACTTGTTCTGTATGAAGAGTAATCTGCATATTGAACAAAGTTATGTTACAGAGGCAAGTTCCCAGCAGAAAGATTGGAGAACACCATTTATTGATTATGCAGTTCACAGAATCTTGCCTGAAGATCCTAAAGAAGCTGCATCAATTAAAAGACGATCATTTCGATTCTATTACGATCCGTCTTTACATATGCTATATCGGCGTTCATATGACGGACTCCTGCTGCGTTGTCTTTCAGAAAGCGAAGCCAAATAAACACTGCGTGAGGCTTGTGATGGTGTCTGTGGTGCCCATCAATCGGGTCCAAAGTTGTAAGATCGTATTCGAAGAATGGGGTATTATTGGCCCTCTATGATAGCAGATGCTGTAGACTATGCCAGAAGATGCAAAGCATGCCAGATTCACGCAGACTTTATTCATCAACCTTCTGAATTTCTACATCCTACAGCAGCCTCTTGGCCTTTCGAAGCTTGGGGTATGGACATCATTGGTCCTATTAATCTCCCTTCTGTCAAAGGACATCGGTTTATACTAGCTATAACCGATTACTTTTCAAAGTGGGCAGAAGCAGTTCCACTTGTTGAAGTAAAGACATCTAATGTAGTCAGCTTCATTAAACATCATGTCATTTATCGCTTCGGGATTCCTCGACGAATAATTCATGACAATGGACCACAATTTGCCAGCCAGGCATTTTATCGGTTCTGTGACAAGAACCGAATTCAAAATCTGGCTTCTACGGCTTATAATCCGGCTGCTAATGGTTTAGCTGAAGCCTTCAACCAAACGATTATCAAACTTCTCAAAAAGTTTGTCTCTTCTAATAAAAGAGATTGGAATGAGAAGCTTGGAGAATGTTTATGGGCATACCGAATAACAGTCCGGACTCCTACTGGTTTTACACCATTTTTACTGGTTTATGGTTGTGAAGCTGTCCTCCCATTGGAAATCCAGATCCCTTCTCTCCGAATCGCTATTGCTAATGAGCTAACTACAGAGAATAATGATCGCTTACGCCTCCAAGAACTTGAAGGATTGGACGAGAAGCGTCTTCAAGCACAACAGCATATTGAGCTATATCAAGCCCGTATATCTCGAACTTTCAATCGTAAAGTCAAAAAGAGGGTATTCAAAATTGGCGAGCTTGTGTTGGCTGTCCGGAGACCAATAGTGATGACTCACAAGAGCAAAGGGAAGTTCCAAGCGAAATGGGAAGGCCCGTATGTGATTGAGTCCGTGTTCTCTAATGGTGTTTATCGATTGTCAAAACCCAACGACGATCTACTCATGCTGTCGATCAATGGCAAATTCCTTAAGAAATACTATGTATAAAAAAAAGACAGGACAAAAATAAAACTTCTTTTATTATTTTTGTTCAAGATAAAAGATTAAGGACGAGGGCCACTCCCTTCCTTATTGAATACATAGTCAGCCAATGCAGAGAAGGTATTGTTTCCTGAACCCATGAAAAATTGGCAGACAGCCATCCTCAGTGCTTCTTCTTCAGGAGTTTTCCCTGGCTCTACTAGGAAAGCAAGAATATCCTGGGGCGGTTTGGGCGTAAAAGAACTGTTGCCTACTTCAGTCGGGCTTGTCACTATTGGCTCAGCGGGGCATGTCTCAATGACGTCCTCAATGTCCCTAGTGACTTCATTCTTTTGCTGGGCATCCTCAGAAGACATTCTCAATTGAGGAGAAGAAATGAGAATGAAAAGGTTACAGAGAGTTCTCGCCTATTTATAGAAGAGGATTATTAATGAACTGGTCTCTGAAATTGAAAACGACTTTTCATTTCCGAAAAGACCCGTTCGTTCACATTGCTAGGTTCATCCATTTAATTATGGAACTGAATCGTCCTTTCTTTTCCCGAGAAATATGTTGATTCGTTCGACATGTGTGCTCACAACATCTATCATTTTATGCCCCAGCCACCAAGGTTTGGTTAAGCTGACTTCTCGTCTCCTGGGAGAAAATTTTTAAATCTTCTATTCTTTATCAATTGATTAAAAAATAGGATTAGTTATTTATCATGTTTTCATAACCTCTGGATAAATGCTAAATCTACCTACTTTTCTTATCTATCATTTTCCATTTAACCTCTGCATAGAAATCAATCTAATTTTCTTTTGAGTTCCCACACACTGTCATGTCCATATTACCTCTGATAGTATTATGAACTCTAAATTAGAAAAGAAGATTTCATTATCTATTATGTCCATATTACATCTAGATAGATACAAATCATTGAGCATAGAAGAATTATCATTTCCACTCTCATATCATCATAAAAGTCTATTACATTTCTTAGACTTTTCTTTACAATAGAAATCTATTACATCCTGGATTTTCATTCTATACACCAAACAATGATCTAATAGAGATCTATTTTCTTCTCTGGATCTTCTCCGTCGGGTTCGTTATTGGTGGCAGTTCCTGACTGTCTGAGCTCCAGTGGCAACCAGAACAGCAGGAATCAAACTCTGGTCTTCTCTCTCAGACGAGAGGAGAACCCCAGAGTATGGCAGCCCGAAGGCGTGTTGCTGCCAATACAATTGGTGGATTAGGGGCAGCACCTCAAAGGAGATAGGAACGTATCCAGCATTGGGATACGATTCCTAGTTCTGCCGTGAAAGGAACTCTACTACCCGATTTCTCGGGGTAGAGTTGACTCCACCATCCAACTCTCCGTGAATAAAGGCTCTTCCTACCAACGGAGGAAGACCCCTCTATCTCACGAAGAGTTCTGAGTTGTCTGATTTGCGCGTCAAAGGCGCATGAGCTTCCTGATGCCGGTGTCAGAAGAACGCTCTTCACAGCGTCAAAATCACCAATGCCAGTTCTGAAAAAGCTCTTCAACCAAGCTTCTGCAGAAAACAAAGAAGAAGAAGTGTCATCAAATACGCTAACTAAAGACAGATAGCAAGCCACGATTTTACGCCAGTGCTTCAAACGAGGCTTTTACGCCAGTGCTTCAAACAAGGCTTTTTATGCCAGTGCTTCAGCGCGGCTTTTACGCCAGTGCTTCAAACAAGGCTTTTTACGCCAAGTGCTTCAGCACGGCTTTTATGCAAGTACTTCAGCAAGGCCTTACGCTCGTAAAATAGCTGTTTTCAAAAACAAGAAATTCGAAGACAGAAATTTACTTACGATCGAACTTGTCATTTGAGTCGAAAGGTTTGGCTCTAATGATGGTTGAATCTGCGCCTAATGATCGGCCATGCAAGGGAACGACGTTGAAAAGCTCTGCCATCTCTTATTTGAAGAACAACATCGCAGAAAGCTATCTTCAGAAGGATGAGTACGAGAATACATGAAACATTCTCGGCTATTTATAAAGACTGAAGAAGTTATTAAGATGAGCCTATTTCGGGAGAAGATCTTATTTAAAGGATCTTGTAACCATAAGATAGACACCACGTGTTGGTTTGTTTCTCGGGAATCAACAATCACGGAAGCAGTCAACAGAAGTGCATAAACAAATGCGCGTTCATAGATGGGGTTAAAACATCAAATATTTTATTTATAAAAGATGGGAGCGGATCCCTACATATAAAAGTTGCAGTACACAGAATATTATTATTCTTTGGGTTGACAAAGGGATGCACCCAACTCACGCATATTGTGAATCCCAGAACGACGCATCAGACGAAGGAATGCTTCCGCGTCACCCGGTCCCTCGTATGCAGTTGAAGGACCACCATCAATACGACTGAAGACCGCTGGGGTCAGCCCAAAGCACTCTAGAAGATTTTGCGCTCGCTCGTTCTCTATCTCGAGGTTAAGCCTGGCGACCGAAGTCCCCTCAACAATTGGCTCTTTCTTTGGCGCCATATCAACTATGAGGATGAACATTAAAAGTAAAGAGTTGGTCCTTATTTATACAAATTAAAATAACTCTTCACATTCCTCATCGGAAACCGCTCACTCGGGAAGATGAAGATACATTTGAAAGTTACGAAGAAAAAATTTATTGTCACGGTTAAGTATTGACCGACATTATTTCTTCTCTCTTGAACTTTACGCTGACTGTTGGATATCCCCGCTCTTACGCGGATGACTGTTACATATCCCGAATTTTGCGCTCATCAAATCTTAATTTTTACGCTGCTGTTCAAAGTGTTTCAAATTTTGGAGACATTTGAAAACTTTGAAGGGGGTCTTGTAGGAGCGTAAAAAGTGCTTCAAAGAAAGAGTCATCTCATTCGTAAGTGGCCTGCTTTACGCCTAACAGAACGGGTAATTTCTTTATGCCCAAGACAAGGCTAATTGTATTACGCCTAAGCAGATTGATCACTTTACGCTTGGGTCTACACCGGTGATTTTACGCCAAGGATTGAGCAGCCTCTTTCACACTGGACAAAGGCTATCAAATCTCGTATTTAATGCAGACTTTGACATGAAGATATCAATGATGACATTTACCACAGAGTTCAATGGAATTTATCTCATACAAAGACCATTGTTGTCGTTTATAGAGATCGAGCTACTTTACGCTCACTGAATGGTTTCTTTTACGCACGGAGGTTTACATGAGTCCTTACGCTCATAAAAAACAATGTGTGCGTGAAGTCTATTTGAGCCATTTTACGCTCAAGGTTATTCAATAACCACTTTACGCTGGAAACCTATGACAGAGCTAGTTTACGCTCATCCTTTTACGCCCTATTCGTTCTGGCCAGTTTGGAACGTGGTGTGCCTACGTGGTCTTCATAACACATATTTCGAAGAACGTGTGTACATGTATCCTATTCTTACTGAAATGATGGGACACGTGTCAGCATATACAGAGGATGATTCTGATCGTGGAGGGCAGTTGTTAGCGTAAAGACAGATGTTGATGCTCTTTTACGCACGAAAGCTCCAGTCTATAAATAGACTCATTTTTCTCATACAACAGAGACAGACAGACAGAGAGAGACAGGAGAGAATACAGAGATCAGAGCTTCGAGATTTTGATTCTCTAGAGCATCCTTCTTCAACTTTTCTTCCAGAACAAAGTGAAGCAAAGCAGAAAAGCATTCGGCCTCGCCATCAGTGCCCAAGTGCGTCGATACCTTTCTGGTGCATTAGTTCTTCCAAATTGTTCTACTTCAAGCAGTGATCTTCATCATCATCATATGGTCCAAGGAACAAAGTGATCATTTACGAATCAGACTTCCATATCAATACTTTCCCAGAATCGAATTTGTACTTTTTGTACTTTTTCTTCTTGTTTTTGTTTTCAAAAGCCAATTCCTCCAAGGCATTTTGTTAATCGAAACAATATGGATCTAGTCTTAGCGATCTACCTTCTGTTAGTGACCTTGGGAGGGAGAAGATAGTTAAATGTATGGGCTACCCCAATCCAAAAGCTGTAGTAACTGCGTACTACGGTAGTCGAGTCGCGAGGGTCACTAGCCTCGAGCTATGTGGACTGATGGGTCACGTGGGCCGTTAGCCTCGAGTTATGCCGGCTGATAGTATTGGTACTGATGTGTGCGTGTTGTGAGTTGTTACCTTGTCCTGGGGAGTCAGCCTTCACCTGCCCATACATCGATATGTCTTCTAAATTGTCTACTAGAAAGGTTAGGAGACCTTAGCAAATTTAATGTTCCAATCATGGCATAGAAAAATGTCACATCGCAGAATAGTAAGTTATCCCTTGTCCTTGTTTGGTTGTAGGGGTAGCCTACTATTTCGATGATGGGATATTGAGTCGTGTTATGGTTTGGACGCTTTTACTTTATCTTTATTTTATGGTGCATTTATATTCAGTTCATATGGCATGTTCTTCCTGTATCTTGTTACGTCCCTCTGAGGACCTGGTTATCTCTCCAGGTGTGTGTGCTTCTGTGATATTGCAGGTGTTCTAGACGAGGCCATGATCTTCTCTATCCTTTCGAAGATGATTGCACTTGGCTAGTCTTGTTATTTTATCTATTCATTCTTGTACCTTTTATTTGAGATAGTTGGTAGTGGACTGTCTCCGCCCAACGTATTGTTCAAAGACTTATTATAGTTGATTATATGATATCTTTTATTTTTCATTTTTGGATGAGATTAGATTACTCTTGGTTTACTGCATTTTACAGCTTATGTATTCATACGAGATTTTTATATATTGGAGTATACTTCGTATGTATACAGCTGGCATGTCGATGTACCTAGTCCTAAGTATTTTGGGACTGGGGCGTTACAGCATGAACCTTATGCGGCTCAATCTATGCGCTACATGCGGCCAAGGGTGACTACAACCTGAGCCGCATGAGCTTTATGCGGCCCAGAATATAGAATCTATACGACTCAAAAGTCCCAAAACTACATACGGATTAAGGGAGACTACGACCTAAGCCGCGTGAGTCTTATGCTGCCCAGCATGGCCGAACACTAAAAGACCTATGCGGCTCAAAATGACTCAAGCAGATTGATCTATCCTGCGATAGGACACATGGCAGGCTGACAAGTCTCAATCACCCAGATTTGCTGCAAAGAAATCTCAACAAGTCACCAACTGACAGCCAAAGAGCAGGTCTTTGTGTGTTGTTGTAGCCACGTGGTCACATGGCCATCTATGCGGCTCAAGATATCTATCACTATAAATAGCAGTGTACCACACCCATGCAAAAGGTTGGCAACCTATGAAAAACAATTTTTTCAAGAGCAAGAATCGTGTCAGATAGTCCAAGAAGTAAGGCAGAGTTGCTACACTTTCTCGAGCCTCCATCGTCGTCCCCCAGAATCAAAAACTAAGCAATTGTAAAAAAATTATTTCCTAGGATTTTTTTTCCAGGCTTTCTCTTGTATAAGCAAGTTTGCAATCAAGTTCAATTCATCTGTAATTTTTTTTGTTCTTGACATTTAATGGCAAACACTAAGATCTACAAAAATCCATCCATCAAAACCAAAAATACTAAGTTCTAAAGAGGCTTAGAATCATGCAAGGAAGAGAATGGAATAATAAAACTTGAGATCCATCATGGAGCAAGTTGCACTTGCCTAGGGTTTCTTGGGTGTAGGTGGAGAGGAGTAATGGAGAAGAATGAGAAATAAATGGAGGAGAGAGAAAGGAATTGACTTTTATATCAACTCTTCTCATCTCAAACCCAACAAAATAAACCAAACCAAGCCAAGCCAAGTTGAACCAAGTTGAACCAAATCAAGTCAAGATTAAACCAAGGCTAAGCTAAGCAAGACAAGTCTAACTACGGGTCACCTGACAAAAGTCAAAAAAATTCGTACACAGATACTGAAAATACGTATAACGGGAAACGGGAGTAACATGCGAGAACTACAAAGATGTTGGTACCCAGATGCAAAATATCACAGCTGATTACCCATTTTTCGAAGAAGAGCGACGCACGAAGATGCGTCATGAAAAAAATGACTCTGTAGTTTGTATTTGACTGTTAAACTTTTGTAGTTTGTTGTACTCGAATTATAACAGTTTGGGTTGAATAATTTTTGTGTCAAAAGTACTTTGTTATTTGCGTATCATACATGGATAACTTATTGCGTATCTTACTGCGTATCTCATTGTGTATCTTATTGTGTATCTTATTGACGACAAGTTTGCGTATCTTATTGAGTATCTTATTGACGGCAAGTTTGTGTATCTTATTGACGGCAAGTTTGCTTATCATATTGACGACAAGTTTGTGTATCTTATTGCGTATATTACTGATTCATGATAGTAAATATATAAGGACTGTCCAGTTTTTGGGCAATACTTACTTATAGCAAGTTTTGAGTAGGACTGCCAGTTTTCTAGCAGTCCTCTGTACATAGTGGACTGCCAGAAAACTGGACAGTCCTACTCAAAACTTGCTGTGAGTAAGGACTGCCCAGAAACTGGGTGTTCCATGCTCACAGCAAGTTTTGAGTAGGACTGTCCAGTCTTCTGGTAGTCCTCTGTACATAGTAGATTGCCAAAAAATTGGGCAGTCTTACTCAAAACTTGCTGTGAGCATGGACTGCCCAGTCCTACTCAAAACTTGCTGTGAGTAAGGACTGCCAAGAAGCTGGGCAGTCCATGCTCACAACAAGTTTTGAGTAGGACTGTCCAGTCTTCTGGCAGTCCTCCGTATATAGTGGACTGCCAAAAAACTGGGCAATCCTTCTCAAAACTTGCTGTGAGCATGGACTGCCCAGTTTCTGGGCAGTCCTTGTATATTGATACGTAAAGTTTGATACGCAATATGATACTCAATACGATACTCAATAAGATACGCAAAGTTTGATACGCAAATTTGATGTCAATAACATACTCAATAAGGATACGAATAGTATACATATAGGAAACGTATATGATACATATAGGATACACAAAATGTAATATATTTTTTCCATTTTATTACAAAAGTAGCATGTTTTCCTTCCTTTCTTGTGTACAAAATGTTACGACATTACACCAACATATCAGTCAATTAATACATCATAGTGGCCCTCCGGCCTCGGTATAGGTTCCACATAGTTCGTTATCTTCTTGTAGACATTTATAGCATCAGTGTAGGGTGTCGTTCAAGCGATCGATTCTTCTGGAGAATGTTTATACCAAACTGACATAGGGGGAGGAATAGGAGAGTGACCGATCAACAGCGGGATAACAAAGTGATTTCCGTCGAGTCCAATTGTATGTAGATTGGATATACTGTAGTCTGCCGGAGGAGCGCACATTGGGAAGAATGTATTATTGATGTCCTGGAAAAGAACGATAATTGGTATCTTGTACTTGTTAGCGAATAGATATGCAATAGAAGGTACGTTCAGGTAATATTCCGCTCCAGTAGTCTGGGTAGCGCACGGACTGCTTGTCAACAATTCTCCAACATCTTGTTGGCTAAGTAATTTGCTGTAGAATGGAACACGAGACTCCAACTCCTCGTATAGCTCTGCTCTAACCTGTCTCCATCCATCTTTAGCGGGGTAGCCTAGATGTCGTGCAAGCACATGAAATCCACAATGTCCATATTTGGGCACATCGTCAATAGACCAAATATATTTCTGTATGGCGGGCAAAAATGCACCAACGTACACATCAAGCGTGTTTGCAACACTAGTTTTCTTTTTCTTTCTATGAGTAGGGAGCTTGCTCTTCCTCTTCGGAATGACTACCCTTTCCACGCTTCTTTCAATATGCTCAAAAAGAGTGAGAGTTCTCTCTTAGTAGACTCGAGCTTCTTCTTCTGTGTTCTTGTAAGTCTTGTTGGCGGTCTATCCTTCAGAGCAATGATAACAGATGGCTCGTGCAGATGACTACTTGTCGGGTGGGCAAGTTCTTGGATTTTAAGCTCAATGGACTTCCTCTCAGGTTCTAGTGCGGCACACCATCTTGCATAAAGAAGTTTTATCTGTGGCATGGAAAAGAAATCATTGTGACTGTCCACCATAGGCATGATCGACATCTGTCTCCAACGCTGATCAACGACCACTATTGGAATAGGTCTACATTGACATCGATATTCGTTGATCTCGTACGCACAAAGGAGGATGAAAGAATGTCGATGTGTACAACCACATACTTCGATATCGAAACTGACTGAATTTGCCCGAGCAATCTCATGAAATAGTAATGTCAATACGTGGTGGGTCACTACATGGATCAAATCAGACAAAAGAGGTTCTTTCTTATATTGGTGCATTACAATATTGAGGCTCATCTCAAATGAAGCATTTATCTCGTTCACGTTCGAATTGGTCATTAGATTGATTGCTTCCCAAACTAACACAAAATCACCGACCGATGAACGCATATATTTTTTTAGTATTGAGTGTGATCCTTCTACACGGTTGGAAGTGGTCGTGCTGTAATGCTTCACCATATTCGTCCATGCCAAGACAAAATTTTCTTTATGTTGATCAAGCCATGTGTCTTTGATATAAGATAACATGTCAGGTTGCTCTTTTTCCACTTCTCTTTGAACATGTACCATGTTGCGTCAAAAGTTTCCTTAGTACTTGCTCGCCATACAAGGGTCCAATCGCTGTAGAATTCTTTGAAGCGGTCCATGTCAACTTTGTCGTCTACTTTCTCGAACTTGATCTTGCATTGTGTTTGAATATTTCGATTTATATGCCAAGTGCATAATAGTCTACGAGCATGAGGAAATACGATATCAATTGCATTTATCAAAGCATATTCTTGGTCGGTGACAAAAACAGACGGCTCCCTGTGTCCAGTGTAAAGTGACTTCAATTTGCTCAGGGCCCATGTATAGTCCTCTACTGTTTCATTCTTTAAGAAATAAAAGGCAACTGAAAATATTTTACCCGTAGAAGTGAACCCAACAATGTGAAAAAGAGGTATCTTTAATTTGTTAGTCTTGTACGTGCAATCAACAACCAACACATCGACGAATGACCATGCAAATGTGTGCAATTCGGATGGGACCAAAACATAGAAATGACTTCATTGCTCTGTGGATGTCTTCTATGGTATTCCATATAGTAATTTTCGGCAACTAACTTCAACACTTGTTGCATCGTCATTCTTCCTTTTAGAGTATTTGTTCTCGACCTCGATAGTGCATTGTAGATTGTCCTCAGAGTAAACTTGTTTTTATCATTCTTCTGATGCACCATAGAATAAATTTGTTTAGGACCAACTCCGAAAGTTGACAATTATGTAACTAACTTTTTCTCATCGTCATTCAATCTTCCGGCGTATAGATGACCAGTAAGTATCTCCGCCAGAGTATGATTATGCATCACTTTCCTCACTACAACTGTCCACTTTTCATCATTTTTGTACCCAACACTACCTTGAATGGACAACCACATTTCCTTGTCCCTGTCGCCTTCTTCGGGAATTTTATTGGAGAAAGTTTAGCTTTTTTATGATGAATCCTAAATGTCTCACCTCTTTTCACATCCAAGATATACAGTTTTACGATTCGGCCGGGATCATAATGACCTTAAAATGACAAAGATTGTGTTCGATTGCCTTCCAACTTCTCTGCACCATTCTAATGCTTCATCGTAAGATTCAAAGGCAATATCCGTCGAGAATATATTTCTCAAATTGATGCAAATAGGAGATGGGGCACCCTATGATAAATTTCCAAAAAAACTTAAAACAAAATCAACGACAAAACCAAAGACAATATCCAATTCAGGACTCACACTGCTGTTAAACTAGACTGTCGCATCTTTTGGCAATCCTAAGTACTTGATGGACTGCTAGAAAATGTGGCAGTCTAGTTGAACAGAAGATCAACTTTAGGACTACCACACTTTCTGGCTGTCCTACGTGCTTACTGGATTGCCAGAAATTGTGGCAGTCCAGTTAAGCACGAGATCATCTACTGGACTGCCACACTTTCTGGCAGTCCTAAGTACTTCATAGACTGCCAGTAAATGTGGCAGTCCAGTTGAACAGAAGATCAACTTCAGGACTGTCACATTTTCTGGCAATGCTTCAAATACATAGAACTGCCTAAATGTGTGGCATTCCTAGTGTCAACTACGCAATATTGTAGGTAGGTAGGGGACCTACCGAGAGTTCTTCGGAGGGAATGGTGTGTTCTTCAGAAGGACTGGACTGATCGATTGCTAGATTTGATGTCCTAAATTCTTCCATATTTTCTACATTGTGACAAAATATTCAATAATTTGGTAAGAACCGATTATTTAACAAATTTTGTCATCTAGTAGTCGAAAACATACCGAGTACTACGAATATTCGTTGACAATTATTCTAGGGTTTTAAGACAAGAAGAATTTGATAGGTGTTGAGTTGGGGACCACAAATGGGGATAAGAGGAATCGTTCTAGGGTTTGGAGAAAAGTGGAGAGAGTTTTGGAGAGGAAGAAGACAAAGAAAAAAATGACTTTTATACCAATCAATGGGATAGCCCTGATCAAATTTTTCAATGAAAAACTTGTAAATAAATCAAACTTTGAAATGGAATAGCCCTGATCACTTTTTGATGTGCCCTTATAAATTACCTATAAAATTCTATATCATCTACTAAAGGTAGAATTAATAGAAACTTATTATAAACAACGATTCACCCACAATGATAATATTCTATATGCATAAATCCAATCTAACCTAATACATAAGCTAAAATTTAATTGAGTTGTCTTATGCATCAAAACAGCATATAATATGGTACGGTCTAATTAATGAACTAGATTTAATATCAAATGAAATTATCATAATACAGATTAGCACATTTTTTATTTCTTTATGCAAAATAAAATGCACAAAATTTAGTTAGCAATTGAACAAATTTTCAAGACACGGACACTAAAATGGCTCGAGTCTACTGCATGAGAGAAAAAGCAAGTAGCTTCTTCTGAAGCAATGGTTAATTGTGGCGAACTCGCCTCTACTGGGATTCGAATTTCCGATCACTTGGGCCGCATGCATCTCTCTTAACCACTAGGCTATATATATATATATATATATATATATATATATATATATATATATATATATATAGTAGGCTTCCTGTACGGGATTAACTTAGAAAACAAAGTTACGGGATCATTAAACATACACGTTTTTTTTTTCAAATTTTCATTCTGTAGAAAAATTTAAATCTCCCAATTTTTAAAATCAAATATATCTTTATCTAAATAAACAAATTCTATCAATCAGTTTAATTTTTAAAATAGAGATGATATTTTTTAAATAGAGATAGATAAATTTAAATTTCTTTTTTTAAAAAGATAGATTTGTTTGAAAAGATAATCTCTTTCAAAACAAATCTATTTTAAAATATCAGTTTTAATTTTAATATTAATATTAATTTTAGTGTTAATTTTAATGTTTATTGTTAATTTAAATGTTAATTTTAGTGTTAATTATAACTATAATTTTATTTTAAATATTAATATTAAAAGGGTAAAGTGCAAAAAAATTTCGTTAAATTTTTGCTTTTTGTACTAAAAGATCCCATGCTCTTAACATTCCTAAAAGTATGCAATATGCACATTTTGTCTCCTTTACGTTAACTGGTGTTAATTGGAAAATCTAAAGAGGGACAAACTGCTAAATTTTTCTAATTGGTCTTTCTACGCAAAAGGTGTAGATCTAACGAGGAAGTTTCTACAATTTACCCATATTAAAATTAAAAATTAAAAATTAAAATAAATACTAAGATTAACATTAAACTTAAAATTAATATTAATATTAACATTAACATACATTAATATTAATATTAATATTAATATTAATGTTAATATTAATATTAACATTAACATTAACATTAATATTTCTAAATATATATTTGTTTTTTAAAGATAGATTTAATGATAGATTATTTTTTAGATTCGATTTGAAACATATATTATACATTAGATTTATTTTTACGAAAAAATTTAGATGTAAATATTCATTTATATTTAAATATATTTGTTTTGAAAGATACATGTTATATTTGTTTTTTAGGAAATATTTTGATTTTTTTTTGTTTAGAAAGAGAGAGACACGTATGTTTCTTCCTTTTCTCTCTGCTTCTCTCCGCTAAGAATTTGATTTTTTTAAATTATCTCGTAACTTTGTCCCATAAGTTATTCTCGTATAGGAAGGGGACTGTATATATATATATATATATATATATATATATATATATATATATATATAGGAAGGGGACTGTATATATATATATATATATATATATATATATATATATATATAGAACCACCCGGTTGATTTTATATTATGGAACCACCCTATCTTATATCACTTGAATTTGCATTGGGTGGATGAGATTAAAAGGTGGTAGGGCCTACACCTTTTAATCTCAACCTTTCACTTCAAATTCAAGTGATTTAACATAGGATAATTTTATAATATGAAACCACCGGAATGATTTTGGGGCATTATATATATATATATATATATATATATATATATATATATATATAACAAAGATTAAACATCGTAGACGACTTTAGAAACAATTTATAATGTTAAGTAAATGCCAACTAATGAGTTTACTAGCTGTTGAAAAGAAAAAATCGAGTCACTCGTTAAATCAAACTGAGAAGTTGGAAATTAGTTTTCTAGAAACATTTCAAGTTCAACTAAATCCACCATCCATATATTGATATGAAATAGACTAGCTTTATGGATTATCCTAGTGGTACTGGCTAATCTATGCACGTACACTTCTAAAGCATAAAAAAGCTTGATCTATGTATCATAAATCATCTATAGTGACTAAACAACAAAACAACCAAATAATGGAAGACCAAAAAAATTAGCACAGAGATCAATAAGACAACACCAAAAAGATTTGGAGTACATATGCATAACCCATATATAAAATTCAAGTGAATAACCAATATTAGAGATACTTAATTCCTTTTAACACTTTTTAGAGTCTGTTAAAATCATGAAAGATTTTAGAGCATCATATTGTCAAATATCATGACGAAGACAGAAATTAATGCAATGAAGAATTTGATAAAAGAGAGTGAATAATCTCCGTCACAGTTACAAAGTAACACGGAAAATTAAACATCAACAAAAATGTTTTGACCTTTTTCGCATCCGCATCTAACTTTTGTCGTTGTTAAACTAACAGTCTGGCCTCAAACTCCTAGAGCATTTCATGCTGATAACGTGTTATAAGAATGAGAGAAAAAGAAAAATGTTGGTAGTCAATTTAATCATCTGGACATTCTTATTGATAATATAATAGAGAATGAATATGATAGAGGTGGTTGTATATAGGGATAAGGACATCTGTTTGCCATTGATTATCGAAAGAACAGAACAGTTTTATGGAAGGACTGGACTTTTATTCACAATACAAACTCGCTCGTACAAAGAGAGCCTAGGAATAAAAAACTAGAAAAAATAATCTAAGTACAATTGTTTAGTTTTTCTGGGGGGTGACGGTAGAGGCTAGAAAAGTGATATCAACTCTGCCTTACTCCTTGGACGATCGGACGTAGCGTCTGCTCTGGCGAAGAAATGCTCTTTGTGTATGCGGGGGGTTGCTAGTCTCTATGCTCGGGCTCTGTGTGTGTGTGTGTCTTTACAAGGGAATAGCACCTTGCTATTTACAGGAATTTGTGATGAGTGGGGTGTGCAGTAATTGCGCCTTGAAAAGTGGACGGTTGGGGATTGGTTAAGATTAGCCTTGATCTGTTTGTTGGAAATCAATCTGGGCTGTTGCGTTGATTGCAATAAATCTGCATTGTTATGATTTGTTGGTTGTAATAAATCCGAGTGGATAAGCCTTAATCAATCTTCTGCCACGTGTCCCAACTGCCATTATTCTGCGAGCCGCATGAACGGGACGTCCTGGCAGAGCCGCATGAGTGTAGTATGGTAATTGAGTCGCATAAGGGTGGCCGTACAACCGAGCCGCATGAGGATGGCCTCACAACTGAGCCGCATGAGGATGGCCTCACAACCGAGCCGCATGAGGATGTCCTTACAACCAAGCCGCATGAGGATGGCCTCACAACCGAGCCGCATGGGGGTGGCCCCCACAACCGAGTCGCATGAGGATGGCCTCCCAACTGAACCGCATAAGGGTGGTCCCCACAACCGAGCCGCATGAGGATGGCCTTCCAACTGAAACGCATAAGGGTGGCCCCCACAGTCGAGCCGCATGAGGGTCACATAGGTGGTCCGCATAGAGAATTTCCTTGGAATTTGTGAATTGTGCCGGATATCTCAAAGATTTTTTCGTCTTTTGATGAACATGACGTATCTCTTCATTATGTCAGAGCCATCAGAACTGTCACTTTGTGTAAGAGCTTTTAATGGCAAGCTGCAAGGAGTAATTATGGCCAGCTGTAATCGGCCTGTTTTGAACCGCATAAGGCCACGTGGCTTTTTGTGAGCCGCATAAAAAAATTTTGAGCCACATGAAGCTTCCTGCATTTTGTGAGCCGCATGAAGCCTCCTTGGTTTTGAGCCGCATGAAGCTTCCTGGGTTTTGTGAGCCGCATGAAGCCTCCTTGGTTTTGAGCCGCATGAAGCTTCTTGGGTTTTGTGAGTCGCATGAAGCCTCCTGGGTTTTGTGAGCCGCATGAAGCCTCCTTGGTTTTGAGCCGCATGAAGCTTCTTGGGTTTTGTGCCGCAAGTCAAGGATATCTCGGTCAACCTTTGCACTCATTTTGTGGGCCCGGGTATTCCGAGCACACGAGTGCGTAGGTATCATGTTTGCTCCCTATTGTGGGGCTAGTAAAAGCACTTGCCCTCCATCTTTGTTGGGAGACTCTTGAGAACCACCATGTCTGTTTGCCAACGGGGGCTGGACACGGGCGGTTCTATACAACTTTCCATCAGTTAGCGGGACGCTCTGATAGTCAGAGGTTATGACAGCTGACTGAGCTCGACGAGCCCGCGCTGCCCTAGACTTCTTCGACTTAGAACCCGAAGGTGCGTAGTAGAAAGAGTCTAAGTTGGAAGGAGGGAAGAGAAGTTGGTGCCCTTTTCAAAGGAGGCAAGGGGGCTCTATTTATAGAATGGAGCGAGCCCTTTCTTCTTCTCCTTTCCGATGTGGGACTAAAAGCAATATTTTTTATGCTTCTACAAGACCCCCTTCAAAGTTTGTAAATTGCAAATTTGGAATACTTTGAATAAGAAGCATAGAAAGTAGAGTTGTTTGGGTATGGCAATCCTATCAGAGGTAGCATGGACATGATAGGTTTGGGTACTTCCGCTGGGGATTTTATGTGGAATTATCATCCTTGGCGTACCTTGGTTTTAGGTACGGATAATAAGTTGAGAGAGGGAACCATCATATTTACTCAGAGATGGTGAGAACATGGTAAATATGGGGTTGATGGTAATGAGGACGTGATGGGAGTAGACTCAGATGAGGATACATAGAACAACTCAGAGGTAATATGGACGTGGAAGTTCTACTTAACGGGTAATGAATGTCACGGAACAACTGGGTTCCAGAAGCATATGATTTTGAAAAAGGGGTGCATGTACTAGAGGACCTAATACAACATTTGTGGTCAACAGAGGATATTTGTGGACCTATTATCCTTTTTGTGTACTAGTGGTGCGAGTACGGATAATAAGTGGAGAGAAAACTAACATATTTACTCAGAGGTAATGAGGACGTGGTAAATATGGGTCTAAAGTAGAGCCTTCCTACTCAGAGGTAATAAGAACGTGGTAGGAGTAGGCCTAATGAGGATACACAGAACAACTCAGAGGTGCTATCAACGTAGAAGTTCTATGTATTGGGTGAAAGAATGCTATGAAACAGCTGGGCTCCAAAAGCATGTGATGATGAGAAAAGATGTAGATGTACTAAGGGACCTAGTACGGCATTTGTGGTCAGCTGCGTACATTTGTGGTCAACTGTGGACATCTGTGGTCAACTGTGAACATCTGTGGTCAACTGTGGACATTTTTGGTCAATTGTGGACATTTGTGGGCCTATTTCCCTTGGCATACCCTGGTTTTGGATACGGGTAATAAGTCGAGAGAAAACCAATATACTTACTCAGAGGTGATAAGGACGTGGTAAGTATGGGAGTTTTACCGAGGAGTCTTCCTACTCAGAGGTAATGAGGATGTGGCAGGAGTAGACTCAATGAAGGATACATAGAACAACTCAGAGGTAATATGGACGTGAAAGTTCTATGTAGGAAGGTGATTTGTTTTTGATGGAAGAGAACAACTCAGAGGTGACATCGACGTGGTTGTTTCGGGAATTTTGTGGACCTATTACCATTTTTGTGCACTAGTAGTGTGAGTAATAGATTTGAATGATATTTTGTGGATCTACTACTCATTGGTACACCGATGGTGTGAGTAATAGATTAGGATAACTTTTATGGACCTATTACCCTTCTGCACACCGGTGGTACGGGCAATAGATTTTGAGGCAAATTCTTGGCGGTAGAAAAGCTATGACCAGGGGGTACATAGATATTACCAAGAAAATTCATTCGAAGTAATTAGAGAGTAAGTTCGGTGGTACCTGAGGGTACGTAACTCAATAATCTGGGAAATTTGAAGTCAGAGTGTAAGTTCAGCGATACCTGCGGGTATATGACTCACAATCCGAGAGATAGTTGGAAGGTGTCATTTAGACATAGTACTTCTTGAGGAACTTGCCATTGTTGTTTGTTGGTATTAGGGCATTTACCCTTATCCTCTCCATTCGAGATATGCAGCCCCAGTTGGCGAGCCTTCTTCAATTTTGCTTCTGCGTTGGTGGCGCTGATGATGAAGGCCTTCCAGTATTTAAATTGATCTTCGCCCATCCAGAGGCTGATTGTGGGGAGCAGCCTCTTTTGGTAAATTTTAATTAAGGAAGAGTCTGGGTTACCGGAGGGCAACTTCATCGCGGTTTGGCGGAACCGCTCAATGTAGTTTCTTGTCAGCTCCTTCTCTCCTTGGACAACGTCCATGAGGGTTGACATGGTCACATATTGTCCCACCTCATAGAACCTCTCCAAGAACATATGTTTGAAGTCGATGAAGGAATGGATGCAGTTGTCCGGCATGTTGCGATACCAGTCGAATACGACTCCCTACAATGCCCCGACAAACAATCGTGTAAGGATGGCATCGTCATGCGACAGATGATCTGTTGTGACCTCAAAGTAGGTCACGTATCGGCTTGCAGATGTCTTCCCGTCTTAGGGGTTGATGTTGAACGGCTTGTACCGCGGAGGGAAGGGGACATCCCTCCATGCAGCAGGATACGGCTGTCATATCCTGAGGTCCTGGGAGTTTTCTCGGGCGTAAAATATTGCCCGAAGCTCCTGGACTTCTCTTCTCGCCTCCCTGGCCTCTTCTACAGCAGTGGAAGCCGACATTCCGGGTGGATTTTTGCTCGGGGTTGGTGCGGTTGTGTTTGAGTCCGCATTGACAGTGGGACCCAAGCTTGTTTGGCCAGGCATCCTTCCTTGGAGAGCCGGTAGAGCCGCCTTGATCTCGTCTACTAACTTAACCAAGGTATAAAGTATGGCCTCAAGAGTGTCGAGGTGCTGTCGATCACTATGACCGTCTTGATCATTTTTAGTCATGAATAATGTTCTCACATGAGGAGCAGTAGAAGGAACTGTAGAAGACGTGCTCTCCGAATCATACCCCCGAATAGAGAAGTCGTCGGGGTATGTGGGAATGTTCTCCTCCTTTTCGGACTCAGAGGAAGTGCCACCCTCTACATAGGAGGTTGCCTCATCTTGGTACTTGTGGACGTCTTTAGGGACGTCAGAATCTGCTACATCTATTGGGGGATTGCCTCTCCAGGTTGATCTTCTTGGAACACCGGATTGTTGTGGATGTTCCGGGGAGTGCTACCCCCAGCTTCGGCTACCCCCAGGGATGACGATGATGAACCTCCAAGTGTTGAAGATTTCGTCTTTGAGCGGGTGCGTTGATAAACTCCTCTTGTGGCGGCTGTGGACAACCGCTTAGATGGGAGTTTCTTGGCCACACTGGTTGAGATTGTCAGGTTGGAGGTATTTATTTTCTTTCCTCCCTTGCCGGTAGGGACCTTCTGCGTAGAATTGTAAGAGGAGAAAGGAAGCACCTCGTCTTCCGAGCTTTGTTCTAGGACCGGTCCTGGCTGCTGCAGTCGTTAGAAGACGGACTGCCGGTCCTCTTGTACTGCTGTCTTGTTGCAGCAGCAGTTGACAATGACTTGAGTGCAGTGATGTCCATGGAAGGACTCTCTGCACACCAAGGTTTCCACTCTTTCCTTGCGCTTGTGTAGAATCACATCAGGCAAGTTACTCATTTTGTGGGCCCGGGAGTCCCGAGCACACGAGTGTGTTGGCACCATGTTTGCTCCCTGATTGGGAGACTCTTAGGAACCACTCTGTCCGTTTGCCGCCGGGGGCTGGACACGGTCGGTTCTGTATAAATTTTCATCAGAGGCCCGCCTAACAGTAAGTGGAGCTCTCTGATGGTCAGAGGTTGGGACAGCTGACTGAGCTCGACGAGCCCGCGCTGCCCTAGACTTCTTCTCTCTAACACCCTAGGGCGCATAGTAGAAAGAGTCCAAATTGTGCCGCACAGAGTCTGGCACATCCTTATAAGAGCATCCGAGGTCAGGACCGCATGAGAGGCGGTCGAAGACTGAACCCGAGCCGCATGGAGCATATGGTCTGTGGGTGGGATTGGTGGCCGTATGAGCATTCATACGGCTGGCATCTGTGGCCGTATCAGCATTCATTCGGATAGATTTGGCTGCCGTATGGGCATACATGCAGCTGGCATTTGTGGCCGCATCAGCATTCATACGGCTGGCATTTGTGGCCACATCAGCATTCATGCGGCTGGATTTGGCTGCCGCAGGAACATTCATGCGGCTGGATTTAGTGGCCGTATGAGCCTTCATGCGGTTGGAATTGTTGGCCGCATGAGCCTTCTTCATGCTGCTGGCACCCTTATGCGGCTTCCTCCTGGACCGCATAGAGTCCCCATTTGCTTCCTCAAGTCCAGCATCGTAGTGCTTTCCTCTGCTGGACTTGAGAATAGCAGGGTCCTCTACGGCCTGAAGTGGGGCCGCATGGGAGTCTTTTTTGCCGTCTTGGGCAGTAGAAAATGCCTCTTCCAAAGCTTGGGGAGGAGCGAAAGTCTTGGGCCTCCACTCCCTGCGGGCCTTCTTCGTATGGGCGTGCTATTGGATCGGGCCAGCGCTCCCGTCGGAGAGCATCTCTTCAAATGCTTGCTGGTCGAAGCGAACAACCAGCATCTGTTGCGTGGAGCCAAGCTTGGCCGCATCCGATTGCATCACCAACTTCTCAGCAGTGGAGAAGTTAGTCCCCAGCAGAGTCGCCATCGTGTTTGTCATTGATTATCGAAAGAACAGAACAGTTTTATGGGAGGACTGGACTTTGATTCACAATACAAACTCGCTCGTATGAAGAGAGCCTAGGAATAAAAACCTAGAAAAAACAATCTAAGTACAATTATTTAGTTTTTCTGGGGGTGACGGTAGAGGCTCGGGAAAGGGATATCAACTCTGCCTTACTCCTTGGACGATCGGTCATAGCTTCTGCTCTGGCGAAGAAATGCTCTTTGTGTATGCGGGGGTTGCTAGTCTCTATGCTCGGGCTCTGTGTGTGTGTGTGTGTGTCTTTACAAGAGCACCTTGCTATTTATAGGAATTTGTGATGAGTAGGGTGTGCAGTAATTGTGCCTTAAAAAGTGGGCGGTTGGGGATTGGTTAAGATTAGCCTTGATCTGTTTGTTGGAAATCAATCTGGGTTGTTGCGTTGATTGCAATAAATCTGCATTGTTATGATTTGTTAGTTGTAATAAATCTGAGTGGATAAGCCTTAATCAATCTTCTGCCACGTGTCCCAACTGCCATTATGCTGTGAGCCGTATGAACGGGACGTCCTGGCAGAGCCGCATGGGTGTGGTATGGTAATTGAGCCGCATAAGGGTGGCCGTACAACTGAGCCGCATGAGGATGGCCTCACAACTGAGCCGCATGAGGATGGCCTCACAACCGAGCCGCATGAGGATGTCCTTACAACCGAGCCGCATGAGTATGGCCTCACAACCGAGCCGCATGGGGGTGGCCCCCACAACCGAGCCGTATGAGGATGTCCTCCCAACTGAACCGCATATGGGTGGCCCCCACAACTGAGCCGTATGAGGATGGCCTCCTAACGGAACCGCATAAGGGTGGCCCCCACAGTCGAGCCGCATGAGGGTCACATAGGTGGTCCGCATAGAGAATTTCCTTGGAATTTATGAATTGTGCCGGATATCTCAGAGATTTTCTCGTCTTTTGATGAGTATAACGCGTCTCTTCATTATGTCAGAGCCGTCAGAACTGTCACTCTGTGTCAGAGATTTTAATGGCCAGCTGCAGGGAGTAATTATGGCTAGCTGTAATCGGCCTGTTTTGAACCGCATAAGTCCACGTGGCTTTTTCTTAGCCGCATGAAGTTTTTTTGAGCCGCATAAAGCTTCATGTGTTTTGTGAGCCGCATGAAGCCTCCTTGGTTTTGAGCCGCATGAAGCTTCCTGGATTTTGTGAGCCGCATGAAGCCTCCTTGGTTTTAAGCCGCATGAAGCTTCCTGGGTTTTGTGCCGCATGAAGCTTCATGTTGATTTTGGGCCGCATAAAGAATTCCCTTCTTTCCTTGCGCTTGTGAATGATCACATCACGCAAGTCAAGGACATCTCGGTCAACCTTTGCACTCATTTTGTGGTCCCGGGTATCCCGAGCACACGAGTGCGTAGGTATCATGTTTGCTCCCTGGTGTGGGGCTAGTAAAAGCACTTGCCCTCGATCTTTGTTGGGAGACTCTTGAGAACCACCCTGTCCGTTTGTCGCCGGGGGCTGGACACGGGCGGTTCTATACAACTTTCCATCAGTTAGCGGGACGCTCTGATGGTCAGAGGTTGGAACAGCTTACTGAGCTCGACGAGCCCGCGCTGCCCTAGACTTCTTCGACTTAGCACCCGAAGGTGCGTAGTAGGAAGAGTCCAAGTTGGAAGGAGGGAAGAGAAGTTGGTGCCCTTTTCAAAGGAGGCAAGGGGGCTCTATTTATAGAATGGAGTGAGCCCTTTCTTCTTCTCCTTTCCGATGTGGGACTAAAAGCCATATTTTCCATGCTTCTACAACATCCATATTTGAATTTATCATAAATCACAACAAAGGATTAATTTTGCGAAATAGATTCTTTGTATAAACCTATGTGGACATCCTTTTAGGAAATTCAATGTCTGGCAACTAAATTTCAAGGGTCAAGTAAAATTTAACTATGCTAAATTATTATAATTAACAAATTGTTAACGAAAACTATAGTAATTGACAATTAAATGTCATGTCCTTTCAATTTTCATGTTTCTTAGTAATACCTTACCTTACAGGTGTAAAGGTAAAAAGTTACAAATCGATAAAAGTTCAGAGCATAATTTTGTTGTTAATCATAATTGTTTATCGATTCCTATAATCAAATTTTAGATTGTCCTGTAGTTAATTAGGAAAAATGGGACTGTAAACATTTTCTTATTTTCATGGATGATGACATCACTAAGATATTGATTTTGGGGATTTTGAATGATATCAACTTGCAAATTATAATAGTTTAAGATAACAACCTACACATATATTTGGAAGTTCAAATGGCAAAATCAGTCCAAATTATATAAAATACTTCAATGAAAGGTTAAACAAGTTTAAACTTTATTTCCCTTCATTTGAACATAACCATGTAAATTGCAAACCTACCCCCCTGTAGCCTCCCTTCCCGAATTTTTTTTTAACATTTTTATTATTATTTATTTGATTTAAATAGTAATTTTAGAATTTTATAAATAATTATTTAGTTAATTATTACGGTAGGTGACTTTAGCCATGGTTAAGATTTGGAGTACCAGACGACTAGAAATCGTGGCACGGATAGTGCAGTAGCGTGCTTTGACTAGTGTTTAGCCATGGTAGGGGAAAGCCAAGCCATATGAGTGTCCTAATTAGGAAAACCAGGCCAAGTTGTGACATGACTATAATAAATAGTTTAATTATTCGTTATTAATATTATTTGACGTCTAGGTGACCTAGTCGCACCAAACTAGTCAAACTGAAGCCGAACTGAGCCCAAGCCCATGTAGTCATGCGGTACGTCCAATGACATCTGTGTTGATGCATTTTTGGTATGCTTGTGTCGTATTCCATTTTAGTGATCTAAGAAATATTTCTCAATATTCTTAATTAAATAATATAAGTATTGTTATTAGTTGGTATTCATTAATATTTGTATAAAATAGACCTCGTACATTTTCTGGGATTATTAGAGGGTACGAAATGGTATATACATCATCTTTGGTTTAATAAATTTTGTTATTATTATTATTTTATTGGGGTTGTTATTTAATATTATTATTTTATTGATTATAATTAATGGTTATATTTAATTGTTATATTAAATTGTTATCATGTGATTTGTAATTTATGCATAAATATAATATATTAAATATTGCGTATTGTGTATGCATACGTATACATAATAATATATATTTATAGGTGAAGGTTTTGTAAATATATATATATATATATATATATATATATATATATATATATATATATATATATATATATATATATATATATATATATATATATATATATTTGTATTTATATATGAATATATTTATATGGATGGTTATGTGTAAATATATAGACATAGATGTGCATAGATATTTATACATATGGATAAATATATATTGATAATAGAAATAGATAAAGAAAATAGAAAAAGAACAAATAGTAATAAGAAAAAAGGGAAAGCAAAAAGGAAAGCAAACAAAAGCAACAGAAGCAATCAGGCCCAGCAAGTTGAAACTTTCCAGCCCGACCCTCAACTTCGGATAAACCGAGCAGTCCCGACCCTCAATGGAAATTCCATCAGCCGACACCATATATAGTAACGAGAAGGAAAAAGAAAACCAAACCTAAACCCTAAACTCGCGTCTCCCTTCCCGACTGGACGACCCACCAGACCAAGGCACGCCGTCGACCATGACCGTCGGGCGACCGCCGGAGCGCCGGCCAGGGCCGCCGCGATCCCCGCGCGCGCGTGAGAGACCGCGCGCAGAAGCAACAGCAGTTTCAGCCGCGGAGGAGACAGCTTCGTGACGACGTTTCGTCGTGCACGCTCATCCTCGGGACGAACCGATTCTTTAGGTACGATCACGATATGACCCCCTTCAATTCTGTTCAAGTAGAATTAATTCTAGTAGACTATACCAATCAGGAGATCGTCGCAAAAAACCCGAAAAACCTGTTCGAAAACAGGACCAATAACTGTCCAATCACCCAAGTTTGACGATCAATTTCGATCGATCTAGTATCATGTTAGAAAAACTATTTGAAGGCGTTTATTGACAACATGTAGGGCTTTGAATCCCTTTTTACGGAATTTGATTTCATCGACTACGTGCCAAGAAATCGGATTCCGAAGTTTCCCAAAAACTTGTTTTAAAAACTAGAAAATTGTTCGATACGACGTGCGTCCCGCCATTCCGGGCGACGTGGTCGCGAACCGAAGGCATCGAAAGCTGCGTAACGGCTTCGTGGTCGTGTGGGCTTTGACGGAATTCAAATTGGTCGCGTGTGCACGACAAACTTGATGTGTATCCGTCGAAATTCATCGTATCGTGCACTTTGCAAATTTCTTAATTACTTTGTGCATGCTCGTCAGATCGAGATGAAACTTACGCCATCAGGACCGTATCATTTTTCTGGTCCTGCATGCCAAGTTTGGTCCGATTCTGAGGCAGTGGAATCGGAACGCCGTTTTGCGGGCCCCACGGTCCTACTCAACGGACGATTTTGTGCACGGTCCGCCGGAATCCAACTTTGGACATACGGTTGGGTTCGTATCGGAAAACCGGATCCGTAGACATGTAGTTTAATGACTTTAGAGACCGTTGACTCTGGCACGTTTTTTGGTGCAAAGTGGGTCCAATGACGGACACCGTTTTTGTCCAAAATTATCGTTTTGCCCCTGTGTCCAGAATTGGACTTAAGGACAGGCAATCCTAGCTAATTTGACTATTCTGAGAACGTTGGTAATATTTATTTCAGCTTTCGGAGACAGTTGTGATGATTTTGACTTTCTGACTTATTGATTGGAGTTACATTGTTGGTTCTTCGTGCAACCCCCAGGCAAGTATACCTTGTCTTTCTACACAGCTTTATTTACATGCACCGTCTTTATTTATTATCCAATTTTCTCATATTATTGATATGTATCTTTCATATCCCGTTCATATATCGGTACCATTGATTTGTAGACCGTGTTCACAGTTAGCCTTGTGTCTTATTGGTCGTGCCTTGATTGAGTCATGCCTTCGTATCTTGAACCTTGAAGCTAACCTGCGAGTCCATAATAGGGACGAGGGTTAGTAGTTATTGGTCCACACCTGCGAGTCCACACAAAGGACGAGGGTGATGCTAGCCTGCGAGTCCACACTAGGGACGAGGGTTAGTAGTAGATGCTAGCCTGCGAGTCCACATTAGGGACGAGGGTTAGTAGCATAGGGTTTACGCCTGCGAGTCCACACTAGGGACGAGGGTGATGCTAATCTGAGAGTCCACACTAGGGACGAGGGTTAGTAGTAGATGCTAGCCTGCGAGTCCACACTAGGGTCGAGGGTTAGCAGTATAGGGTTTACGTCTGCGAGTCCACACTAGGGACGAGGGTGATGCTAATCTGCGAGTCCACACTAGGGACGAGGATTAGTAGTTGTTCAAACCTGCGAGTCCACACTAGGGACGAGGGTTTGAGTATTCGTTTCGGTTATCCGTTGACATCTTGATATGAGTTCTCTAGTCCTTGTTCAGCAGTTCATTTTCGAGTAGACAGTGTATAGATTCGTGCTTATTCATTACTCAGTTTTACTTGTTTATCATGTATTTTACTCCATGCATAATAAACTGTTAGAAAGGCTCGTTTTTATGTATCTTGCTAGTCCTCTGAGGACCTGATGACCTCTCCAGGTTTAGCGACTACATGGATTTAGTTAGCAGAGCAGGATGATAGAGGATTGCGATGTGTAATACAGGTATTTGCTTGTGATATTTTATTATCTTTTCGTGCTTTATATTCCATATCATGATATACTCTGCTTAGTTTATAGACTCATATCATCCTTAGAGTCTAATCGAACAATATGCTAATGGGCTGCAGACCATGACCCATACTTGTTCATCCTTGTTTATATGATTCATGTGAATTGAGATATAGTTTAGATTAGACATGATACCCATGACCTTGACAGCTTATACGTGCTCGAGTCGGGCTGGAGTCCGCTCGATACGTAGCTGGCTTGCTCACGAGCTCGTGTCCGAAAATCGGGTGCGGGTCGTGACACCCCCCCAACCTGTGTTTGGTAGAGGATAATTTATTTAATTTATGAGAATAAAAGGGTGAGTAATGGGAATTATAAAAGGTATGGTAAATATTGAATAAGTTTGGTCATTTTCTAAAAATATTCGAGCAAATGGAATTCCTACTTCCAACAGAAATAAACAGTGTTGAACTCATGTTTGGGTCCATGTCAAGTAGATTGGGTTCGTCATAGTCAGATTTGGGTCAAGGTCTAATCGGGTCTGGTTCAGGTGAGATCAAGTCGGGTATTAGTACAATCAAGTCAGGTTCTGATCCAATTGAATCGGGTTCGAATTAGGGTTCAGTCGGGTCTGTTTGGCTCCATTAAATTCGAGTTTGCGTCCAATCCAATCAGGTCGGGTTCGAGATCTAACCATGTTGGGCTTAAATCCAAGTATAATCTAATTTATATAAAAATTGAAAATGACGGGTTTCGGGGCCTATGAAGGATAAGTTATAGTCATAAATCACTTCAGTAAAGCTTATAAATATAATATAATTATCAAGATTCAACTGTAGCCTCCATTGTAATATTAGTATACTAGCTAGCTTGTCACTCGTGTCTCTCGACATTCTATCAACACTCCTCCGAATATTTTATTTTACCCAATAAATAACAAAAAATATAATACCAAATATAATTACATTCCAAATAAATCATGTCTATAAATGTTAATAACCCTAATCCTATAAATCAAGACAAATTATTGTTGGCTTATTGGTTAATTATAGTCACACATGATTCTGATAATCAACGTAAACTTTGGTCGATACACAAATAATACGCAGTTACAGGTACAAACACAAAACGTCTACTTCCACACTGCTACTAGTCATCGTCTTCGTTACGGATGCTGATCAAGACATTTTATTTCATATTTTATTATATATTTTTCACTTTCTTTAGTCTAAAAAAAATGTGAGGTCGATCGGATTGGCAACTGGCAATACTACTAAACTCTATTTTTAAAATAGCCTACATATCCACAAAAATATTCTACTCAATATTTCATACTAGCCAAAAAGTCCAATACCAATGAACCCAAAAAGTCATCTTTATTAAGAACACAAAAACTGGTCAAGAAACTCACCATAAGAGTTTGTCCAGAGTTCAGCCCGAACTCTGACCAAGTTCGGCCATGCAGTTCCTGAAGTTGTGGTCTTCCTAAAGATCTGCAACCAACTTTTGAATTATGAAAAATAGGCACTCGAACTCATCTGAGTTCTACCCTTAAAAATGCTATAAATAGATGAGAAGTTCTCATTCCAAATCACTCATTCATTCTTCTCTTCTCTATCTATTCCGAAGCATTCAAAGTGCTTTACATTTTCATATCCAGTCCTTTACAACTTCTAGCCAAGCCAAGTGTCATTCAGGTTCGGTCTAGAGTTTGGTTCAAGTTTGAAAAAAGGCTTTCCAAAAACGTTCAAGTTTTTAAGTTTCGCCTTATTGAAATTACGAGTCCTTTGAATAAAAATGCGTGGTTGTAAGGAGCTGCAAACGCTTCAAATTCAAGGGTTGTGTCATACTGGATTAACATTGAGGAAGAGTACTCGAGAATGGATTAGTCCTCTCAAAGAAAAATTAATACACATCGTTGTGTCATGAGTTTGCTTTACCGGTACTCTTTATATTAAGCATTTAATTTTTATATAGTTTGTTATTATCTGTGACACTGCTTATACATATATTTTATAATTTGGTGATTACCTTTCCGCTGCACACACACTCTATTCACCCCCTCTAGACGTGCTCAATGTTCCTACAAATATAACATAGTTTTCTGTATTAATTTGATGTTTCATCCCTTTTGTACTCTATTAAAAAAAGAAAAATTTTGAGTTGTCCCCCCACTTATTTTATCATAATTCAAGGTGCATTATCGAACTACCATAATACATAAAACACTCCACTTTTAACGAAAATTGTTAATGACTAACAGTCAACTCCTTTACTTATTTTGAGTTGTACCCCACTTATTTTATCATAATTCAAGTTGCACCCTACTTATTTGAAAATATTTTGGTCATACTTCAATGTGACCCCCACTTAAATATGGTTGGGGGTGGTGTAGTGCCCCGTCCCGCTCAGTCAACCGAAGGAAATCGAAACATCGACGGCGTTTGGACTTAGCCATGTAACGGCTACTCGAAGACCCGCTCGGTCGAGGTGACTCCTCGCTCAAGTGGGTGGCTTCGGTAAACTTACCTCAGCTTGGCCTTCGTACTAATAAAACGAAAGTTTTCAATGCATAAGTAGGCTTGATGATAAAAGAGACGAATCCACATAGCTAAGGGAATAATTCCAAGTCAGGTCGATTGAGTTAGAAAATGAACAAGGTCCAATGGTCGGCTTAGAATCGTTGCACGATGGATTTTGAAATGACACTCGGTTCTTCGTCCCATGGCTTGGGAGAAAGAAAAGTTGGTCTTCGCCACAAAGTTATGAGTTAGCCAAAGTCATAGGCGTCATCCGCATAAATGCTTGATAAAGAATGCACGGTCCCATCGTCCAAGGCTTGACATAGCCTTTGCTCGCCCCACGAGCTAAGTTGCATCGTGTGGCTTATGGCATAAGTCTACCCACCCAAATAACTTGGTTGTTCAACGTCGATCGCGTGCACGACATATTCCCTCAACACAAGGCTTGACGCAGCCTTTGCTCGTCAAGTTGATGCACGATTAAGTTAGGCTAAGTGATTCTAGGCGGTCGAAGACGTTCTAAGCATTGTCCCATGTTTTCTACGGTTGTCGATATTACTTGGTTTTACGATCATAAGGCCTGTCATATAGAGTATGACTTGGATGGTGGTGTTGCATAGAGTTCAAGTTGGTTGATAGGGCAAGAAGGAAGAATGTTCGCGACCATGGGTCGTCGAGGCGGTCTCAGATGTGAGAAGTATTGAACTTGGCCCTAAGAGAGATGGTAAAATTAGAAGAACAATGACTGTGTGAGACGTCAGTTCGAATCGAGTCTTGCATGGTCATTGGACAACTTGTCGACAATGGAAAGGTTTCCTCGAACGGCAACCCAGCGGCCAAGGGACCGTTTTGTAGGAAACATGTAAATAGCTGTGCTGGATGATAGCACGGGTTAGGCGGGGACTTACAGCGGGGCTTGCTACTTGCGCTGAAAGGGGCGCCCGTCTAACAAAAGCTATAGAGTCCAGGATAGCTTGTGGTGCTAGTGACCTTTCATATAGATGATTCGGCATGGGCGACAATACGCGTGTGTGCCTTTGGATTGAGTTGAGTTGAACATGTACACAATCAGAAGATAATATTTGGGCCTAAGATTTAGCTGCAATGCAGACACTGTGCTTCGGTACGAGATGTGGCATCGAGTCTTAAGTTGTTGGATAGAGTTGCATAAGTTGGGTTTGAGTCGTTCGAGTTTAAGTTAGGAAGCGCCGCAAGGCAAAGTTGGTTGAGTGACATAAAGTTCAAAAGTCTTGATTTGGGTCAGTTGGTGATTGAAGTAGCAAGGCCGCGAGGCGGCGATATGGTTAAGTCATACTGAATTGTGAGGCACGGCCTCAATATGGATTTGTAGCACGGTCACATGAAAATTTGGTACTATCACGTAGTTATGTCTCTGAGTATGGGCTGAAAGGAAAGCACGACTTAATAAGTTGACGTCGTTGACACAAAAAGGGTCTAAAGGCAAAGTATCAGTAAGTTGCTAGTTGCAAGGCACGGGAGAGTCTAGAAACACAAAATAGACCTAGAGTCTATGTCCTAAAACTGATCCTAAGACAAGAGCAGAAAGACAATCGTAAAGGGATTATGTTGCACAAAGTAAATAAACGTGTTAGTTTTGTATGGGTGGGCGATGAGCTCATTCCACCAGTACATGTGAGTACTGACACCCACATAGTTTTCATGTGCAGGAACAGGTAGAAGCTCGTGGCGCGGAGTTCGCTTGGATGTGTCGAGGCAACGGAGTTCCTTGACGATTCGAAGCGTACGATCGCATGGAGTCTGGACTTATATGAGACATAATATATGGACATCGTCTATCTAAAGCTTCCGCTGGACTACTCAAATTGTATTAAGAGATGAGAGAGAGCAGAGCGACTTGTAATGTGAGAAGAGTGAGTTTGAGTGATTGTAATCTTGGCCTTGCGCCTCATTGTAATCTTTGTTTCAATATCAATAAAAGATTATTTTGTATGACTTGTGTTTTGCTTCAAATTTTTGCTACAGTATCAATGTTTCCGCTTGGGACTTCTGTGCGACGACCCCGTCGCTTAGCCTGTAATCGGCCGTTATGGAACCCGCCTTGCGTGAGCACAATTTAGCCTCACGCGGCATCACGCCTTAGCAAGGACGATCGCTCGAGCGGGCGTGACATAATGGTATCAGAGCACTGCTTTACGTCCTTGGACTTTCGATTGTATTCTTTAACTTCGATGATGTTTCGCAAACTCCGTTGTTTCAAAATCGATATCGTTGGTGCGCACTTTCTCTCAAATGTCCCACGGAATGTCCATACAATAAGTTGATATATTTTGCAAAATTGTACGAAAGAAAATTTGGTTGAACTAAAGTTAACTCCAATAAGCACGGTTGGCTATGTCGGGCTGGACATATACACCAAAATTGCGTCGGACAAGAATAAGTTAGAATCGATTCAAAGAGTGTTGGGTAGTTTCGATAGCGGTGTTATCGAACGACGATGTTATCGTCGATGCGATATAGAAGAGCGTGCTTGAAATTTGAGGAATGGTTCGAACGGAGATTCGAAGTAGTCGATTGCGAATTGAATGATAGTTTTGAGGATTTGTCGAATGACTTCATCCCTGAGTGGTATATGGGATAGCCTCGGGAATGTTGGTCGATTGAGGATGCGGGGTGCCAATGAGTCTGTTAGCAAGCGTCGCATGCATGCAAAGCCTTAGATTATCATTGAGTAAGTTATTATTTTGAAGATTTGGACGAGTCGATTCGAACAAAACTAGAGATGACGTACACGAGATTGGGATTGTGCAAGTACAAAATACAGAAATGGTTGAGTAGATAGATCGAATCGAGGAAAAGTTAAGGTAAGAAACGGATGACTCGATCGAAAAAATTGATATGTGAATCGTATACAAAAAGTTAGCACGATCAGATGATAGCGTGCATAGAAATTATTCAAATATTGAGAATGACTATAAGGAACTGGGATAGATGTTGCTCGATGATTTGAGTTAGCATAAAATGGTACGACTTGAGAAAATATATTGCTCGATGACTTAAGATAGTCGAATGAACATACGTGATTTTGGGTTTTGGATGAATTAAACATGTGACTAGTTTGGAAGACAATGATCGAACTTGATCTTAAATATTGAGGAGAGTACCCAGTTCGGATGATAGCATCAGTTGCACGAGTCAAAATTTGTTGCAAAGGAATATCGTCAGGTTATGCATATCATCGATGGTATTGAGCCGTATCAAGGATCGATATGCGATAACTCGGGGGCACTCTAAGTCGAGGAATAACGATCATACAAAGTGTTAATATTTTGATGGATGTTATACTTAGGATTTTAATTGAAATGAATGTTGGATGAAAATGATCGTGTCTTGATGGTTGCGTTGATAACCACTACGTCGACGATCTTGCCTTGCGCGAGCGCAACTCCAGCCTCGTACATACGTTACGTCGGATTTGGGGCGATCGTTCTGCGTGAGCGCTGACATGGCGATTCATGTCACAGGAACGATTGAACTCAAAAAATCAGGACGTGACAATTTGGATTCTCTCGACTTGCGGTTTGATGCGAAGGTGAATTTGAAGATTGTTGGACTTGTAATTGACGATTGAGTAAACTTGAGGATTGAGTAAATCCAATCTACATATCGAGAACGAATTAGTCTAGACTCAACATAAGAGTTACATCCCGATGAAGATGATTATCCCGCTGGAGCATTGCATGGTGATTTCATGCCCACCATGGATAATCAGCTCGCGTGAGATTGGAGCACAACATATTATCAAGCTAGACGACCTCATGATCGATTATGTGAATTGTATTGAACGACTTAGGAAGTATGTAATAAAAATTTTAGGTTAGCGACAAATTGTGTCATAGCATGTTTGACTTGGAAAGAAGGGATAAGTAGATTGTATATAACATATTTGAAGAGAGAGACTATGTGAATCGTAAAAAAATTGGATGTGCAATAGCGATAGGCAAGAGACTTGGTTGAGCAGAACTTGAAGTAGGATGGCTTTGCTGAATGACTCAGACCCCTGGACTAAACGTTACGAATATAAATAGGAACAATCTATGCTCGAAGTTTAGAAATCAGAGTGATGCGAGCTTGGGTAGAAAGTTCCGTACTATCAACTTTGGTTTGACCTTAGGATGGGGTCAGTATTGATATTATTGTTTAGGAACTGTGATTCCAATACTGACAATTGACTTTAGCCTGGAGAGATGGCCTAGCGGTTAGGCGAGACGTCCATGTTACGAGAGTTAGCATCGGTATGAGTGATCTTGTGGATTGATTAGTTTGGATGTTGATGTTGATGAATGGAATGATTCAAGAGTATGAGAATACCACTCATGAGCCTTAGCTGAAATGCATATATATCAGGGACGCCCGAATATGTGCACGATTCGACTCGAGTGGAAATAGCAGAATTATCTACCACAAGGTTTGGTTGAAATATATGTATTTTGGGGACGCTTGAAATATGTGCACCATCCAACTTAGTGATACGTTGAGTTCAAAGGGAGACTAAAGGAATGGAAGGGTATCGAGGGTTTCAAAGAAAAGATTGAGGGTAGTACGATCATTGCTCGGATTAAAAAAACACATAGGAGTAGTGTGTGCAAAAGTTATTGGATGTTGGATAAAGTGATGAGTCGATGAGTAAGTACTCAGTTAGTTTCGAGGACGAAACTTTTTCTGAGTGGTGTATGGTGTAGTGCCCCGTCCTGCTCAGTCAACCGGAGGAAATCGAAACACCAACGGCGTTTGGACTTAGCCATGCAACGGCTACTCGAAGACCCGCTCGGTCGAGGCGACTCTTCGCTCAGGTGGGTGGCTTCGGTGAACTTACCTGAGCTTGGCCTTCGCACTAATAAAATGAAAGTTTTTAATGCACAAGTAGGCTTGATAATAAAAGAGACGAATCCACATAGCTAAGAAAATAATTCCAAGTCGGGTCTAATGAGTTAGAAAATGAACAAGGTCCCATGGTCAGCTTAGAATCGTTGCACGGTGGCTTTCGAAATGATACTCGGTCCTTCTTCCTATAGCTTAGGAGAAGAAAAAGTTGGTCTTTACCACAAAGTTGTGAGTTAGCCTAAGTCATAGACGTCGTCCGCATAAATGCTTGATAAAGCATGCACGGTCCCATCGTCCAAGACTTGGCATATCCTTTGCTCGCCCCACGAGTTAAGTTACATCGTACGGCTTGTGGCATAAGTCTAGGCACCCAAATAACTTGGTTGTTCAACGTCGATCGCGTGCACGACATATTCCCTCGACGCAAGGCTTGACGTAGCCTTTGCTTATCAAGTTGATGTACGATTAAGTTAGGCTAAGTGATTCTAGGCGATCAAAGACGTTCTAAGCAATGTCCCCTGTTTTCTACGGTTGTTGATATTACTTGGTTTCACGATCATAAGGCCTGCATATAGAGTATGACTTGGGCGGTGGTATTGCATAGAGTTCAAGTTGGTTTAAGGCACGATGTCACGGACTTAGGATGGGCCATGGTTGATTAAATTGAGTTGGAATGAGGGCTTTCAAATAGTCGTTCCTGAGTCGAATGAAATGATAGGGCAAGAAGGAAGAATGCTCGCGACCATGGGTCGTCGAGGCTGTCTCAGATGTGACAAGTATTGAACTTGGCCCTAAGAGAGACGGTAACATTAGAAGAACAATGACTGTGTGAGACATCAGTTTGTGTCGAGTCTTACATGGTTATTGGACAACTTGTCGACAAGGAAAAGGTTTCCTCGAACGGCAACCCGATGGCCAAGGGACCGATTCGTAGGAAACATATACATAGCTGTGCTGGATGATAGGACGGGTTAGGCGGGGACTTGCAGTGGGGCTTGCTACTTGCGCTGAAAGGGGAGCCCGTCTAACAAAAGCTATATAGTCCAGGATAGCTTGTGGTGCTAGTGACCTTTCATATAGATGAGTCGGCATGGGCGACAATCCGCGTGTGTGCCTTTGGATTGAGTTGAGTTGAACATGTACACGATCAGAAGATAATGTTTGGGACTAAGATTTGGCTGCAACGCAGACACCGTACTTCGGAACGAGATGTGACATCGAGTCTTAAGTTATTAGATAGAGTTGCATAAGTTGCATTTGAGTCATTCGAGTTTAAGTTAGGAAGCGCCGCAAGGCAAAGTTGATTGAGTGACACAAAGTTCACAAGTCTTGATTTGGGTCAGTTGGTGATTGAAGTAGCAAGGTTGCGAGACGGCGATATGGTTAAGTCATACTGAGTTGCGAGGCACGGCCACAATATGGACTTGTAGTACGGTCATATCAAAATTGGGTACTACCACGTAGTTACGTCTCTGAGTATGGACCGAAAGGTAAGCACGACTTAATAAGTTGACGTCGTTGACACGAGAAGGGTCTAGAGGCAAAGTATCAGTAAGTTGCTAGTTGCAAGGCACGAGATAGTCTAGAGACACTAAATAGACCGAGAGTCTATGTCCTAAAACTGATCCTAAGGCAAGAGCAGAAAGACAATCGTAAAGGGATTATGTTGCACAAAGTAAATGAACGTGTTGGTTTTGTATGGGTGGGCGATGAGCTCATTCCACCAGTACAGTTGAGTACTGACACCCACACAATTTTTATGTGCAGGAACAAGTAGAAGCTCGTGGCACGGATCTCGTTTGGATGCGTCGAGGCAACGAAGTTCCTTGATGATTCGAGGCATGCGGTCGCGTGGAGTATGGAGTTATATGGGACATAATGTATGGACATCGCCTATCTAAAGCTTTCTCTGGCCTACTCAAATTGTATTGAGAGATGAGAGAGAGCAGAGTGACTTATAATGTGAGAAGAGTGAGCTTGAGTGATTGTAATATTGGCCTTGTGCCACATTGTAATCTTTGTTTCAATATCAATAAAAAATATATTTTGTATGACTTGTATTTTGCTTCAAATTTTTGCTGCAGTATCAATGTTTTCGTTTGGGACTTCTGTGCGACGACCCCGTTGCTTAACCTGTAATCGACCGTTATGGAACCAGCCTTGCGTGAGTGCAATTTAGCCTCACGCGGAATCACTCCTTAGCGAGGACGATCGCTCTTACGGGAGCGGGACGTGATCGGTGGGGGGTGTTCAAAGGAGTTTGTTGTTAGTTATTAAGACTTCCGCTAAAGTGGGTGTTTTATGCATTTTGTAATTCGGTGGGATCCATCTTGAATTATTGTAAAACAAGTAGGGGCAATCCAAAAATTTTTTAATTTTATTCTAAAATTGGCCTTTTTATTTTGTAGTTAATAATACCTCCTAATTAAATTTGTTGAAATAGAACTGAATTTAATTAAATGTCAAAATGCCAAAACTACTGGTAATTTTTCTTTATTTTAACATCATTTTACCGAGTCATGTCGAGTTAAAAATCAATTGTCAAAACTAAAATAACATTTAATTGTATAGCTATAATTGGTGTTACAAGAAAATACTCTTTCTTCTAAAATGGGATCCACTAGGCCATGATTCGTTCTTCATTTGGTTCACAAAGATAGTTCAATTTTTTATTTAATTCTTTAATCATTTCTTCTAGTTCTTTTCTCGTATGGTATCTATTTAGTATATCATTTGAAATATAAACTTCTAATATCTACTTAACTTAGTTTTTGCATTATATCAAACTAATTTTTTTGTACTTTAAATTACAAATTAAATTAAATTAGCTTACTCTAGAATTAAAATTAAAATAAGATTGGACTATATGTAGTTTATATATATATATATATATATATAAATATATATATATATATATATATATATATATATATATATATATATAGGGTGACAAAAAAAATCCTCTCTAGATTGGCCATTTTCGCGAAAAAAGACCCCATGCTCTTAAATTTTCCACTAGTTATTTTTGTTGCAAAAACCCCCCAAATGACAATTTTAACCCTCCTCCCTCCTTCCTCGGCCGTTGGAGGAGGGGCTGGGTGGCCGGCGATGCCACAGGGAGGGCCGCCTAGGGCCGGGGCGAGGGCGGGGGAGGGCTGCGGGGGGTCGACGATGCGACGGGGAGGGTCGCATGGGATCGGGACGAGTCTGGATTTGGTAATAGCATATTTATGGAGTCCAAATCTGATTAAATATTTGATTTAATTTGATTTGGATGTCCATTATTAGTGTGGGGCTATTTTAGATATAATTGGATTCTTATTTGACGGTTTCCTATTTAAGAGATCCTATTATAATCTAAAATAGGATGTTGATGGACTATTTTAGGTGTAGTAGGATTTTTATTTGAGAGCTTCCTATTTAAGAAATCCTATTATGACCTAAAATAGGTTTTTCTTATCCTATATATGGGGTGAGGGTGGAGGCACAAAGCACAACACAAAAGTGGAGATTCGTGGTGCTCATTCACAGGAAATCTAAGAAAAAGTTCTGCACTTTGCTCTTAGGACTTCGCCATCCAAGACAGAAGGAAGAATAGATCTAATCGAGGGGTCGTCAACTTCGGTTAGGGAGATTGCTATGGGTTGGTGAGCAATTTCAATTGTAATCTCTTTCTTTTTTCTTGAGTGTGGTGAGGGGGTTGAACATATTAGAGCAAAGGGTTCAATATTAGTTTTTGTCAATCTTGTAATTTCATCTGAGTTATAGAGATTGAGATTTGTCCAGGTCACGTAGTCACCACCATATACTTGTCTTTATCTGTGCTTGGTGTCTGTTAGACGGAGGTTAGTTATTTCAGGTGGGTTGGCCTAAGTTTTCGCTGTGGCAATGTCTCAGATACGGTATCGGAGCACAAGAGAGCGTATCCGATTCCCAACATCTGGTATCAGAGCTTTGGAGGTTCTGGCAACCATGTCTACGGAGCAGATGAACACTCGTATGATCACCCTCACAGGAGGAAACTGGGCGATTTGGAAACCAAGGATGGAGGATCTACTCTGAAGCAAGGACTTACATGGTCCATTGGAGGACGACAACGCAAAGCCAATGCACAAAGCTGCTGAAGACTAGAAATGACTGGATCGGAAGGCCGTTGGATTCATCTGCCAATGGTTGGATGATTCGGTGTTTCACCACGTGTCCATAGAGAATTCAGCAAAAGTATTGTGGGAGAAGCTCTATTCCCTATACAAAAGGAAGACGACTGGCAACAAGGCATTTCTTATTCGCGAACTCGAAGTACACGGAGGGTGCCCCAGTGGCACAATATCTTAACGAGGTTCAGGGTATCATCAATCAGCTGTCTGCAATAAAGATGGTGATTGATGATGAGCTTCAGGCCCTACTGCTCTTGTGTTCTCTGTCGAAAAACTGGGAGACGTTGGTGGTGTCGGTGAGCAACTCTACGCCTGATGGAGTTATCACGATTGAGGCAGTCAAAAGTAGCTTGTTGAATAAGGAGGTCCGGTGCAAGCAAGTAAAATCATCGCAGGAGTCCACTCTGGTGACTTCCTACGGGAAGAAAAGACCCAATTCACAAACGAAGACATAGGGGAGTTCTTAAAATCTTGCGATTGTGGACCACAAGGAGCGCTGCTATCACTGTGGCGAAAGGGGTTATATCAAGAGGAACTGCATGAAGCTCAAAGCTGAGAAGGCAAAAGGCAAGGACGATCAGGAGGATCTCACAGCAATGTGAGATATCATCATCGCAGCAACCAACGCAGAGGAACCATGTGGCATGTGTCATGACGGCGACTGGGTCATGGACACGGGGGCATCGTATCACGCCACTCCACATAGGAGGATCTTTATATCATACCGCGACGACAGGTTTGGACGTATGAAGATAGGAAACAAGGGGACGGCTGCAGTTGTAGGCATCGGTAATGTACACTTGACAACGGAGCTCGGTAAGAAGTGTTGGCCCAATGATTGTATCATATTTTTGAATATGGTTAATCTGTTAAGTTTAGCATTTCATTATCATTAATCTTATACTATCGCTATAGTATTTCTACTTATACTTATACTTTTGGTGATATGTGCCTATTAGTTTACATCTTAGTGATATGAGCTTATCTATCTTAAATTTAATCGGGTTGCCAAAATCAAAACTATGTTTTTGATTGTGGTCATTCAATTAAGTTTAATCATTATGATTGTATCATATTTTTGGATATCTTTGGACAGCTGTCTCCAAGGAAAAAAGCTAACATCTATCAAGGAAAGAAGCCATGCCATGCCATCATCATTTCATGACTCTGAAGAAGCCTGCACCTGCTACAGTATTTCTGGAGTCTGTAATGAGTCTTAGGAATATTTGTAAACATAAGAAATGGATGGTAAAATCGAAAGCTAGGGTAGAAATTAGCAGGATCATTTTCGGATGAAAATCGACATACCGACGGTATACCGGTCCATACCGACGGTATACCCATTTTGTTCACAGAAAGTTTATGTCTACAAAATTGGCATACCGACGGCATACCGGTTCATACCGACGGTATACCGGTTTAGTAACGTTGAAATTCCAACGGTCGAAAATTCGAGCAATTAATGATCCCAACGGCAATATTTCTAGTCGTTGTATTCCAGACCGGTATACCGCCGGTATGCCGGTTCATACCGGCGGTATATCGGTTCGTTGACTGAAAAGTTTCCTTGAGCTCTTTTCAATGCTTTGGTTATAGATAGCCTTGAACCCCTTCATTCAAGGTTGATGTTTTGAGCCTAAAAATTTCTAAACCACCAAAGCCTATCCACAAACAACTCTACAAAACTTTCATTTGCCATCCACAAATTGTGTTAGAGTTATTGAGTTGAAAAGTAAGATCTTCATCTTATTGTTTAAGGATATCAAACCTATTGTGAAAGGTTGAAGTTGGAGAGTCTTCGTATCCAAACTCTCGGTTGAAGTTGGAGAGTCTTCGTATCCAAACTCTCGGTTGAAGTCGGAGAGGCCTTCGGATTAAAGCTCTCGTGTAAGAAATTGGCGAGTTCTTCGGATCCAAACTCGTATGTAACTATTTACTCAAATAGTGGATTAAAGCCAGAGAGAGTTCTGGAACTGGAGTGCCTCTTGGGAGGATACCAGGATATATCGTGTGTCAGTATTGTTATTGCTTCTTCTCTTGCACTTATATTTTTAAATTGCCAATTAGCTTGTGCTAAGTGCTTGATTAGTTAGCTTGACCCTATTCCCCCTTTTAGGGTTCCTACAAGAAGCATATTCTCAAGGGTGTGCGACATGTACCGAGTTTGCGCTACAACTTAATTTCGGTATGGAGGCTGGCAGATGATGGCTGTCGCAGTCTGTTTGGGGGCAAAGATTGGATGCTTAGGGGAGCTATGGGTCATCTGTAACGCCCGTAGTTCGTATTACGTATTTTGGTATATGTGTACGTATTTTGACTCATATTGTATGTCTCATTGCATGGTTTATTTTGGCATTTCATTTGCTTGGTTCGGTTCGGTTTGCTTGGTTCGACTTGGTTCGATTTTTTATAGACCAACCCCACCTACCACCCACTCTCTTCCTTTATAAGCCACCTAACCACTCTTTCTCTTCCATTAATCCTTGTAACTCTTCTTTTTCCTCCATTAACTCTCTCCACCTACTAGAGGGGCTTAGGCAAGTGCAACTTGCTTCATGGAGGAACTCAATTTTTGTTGTTCCATTTCTTCCTCACGAGATTCTAAGACACTTTAGTACTTAGCCTATGTAATTTCTATGGTTCATTTCATGTAGATCTAAGCTTATTGTATTTCTGGATTTCTTAGGGTTTTGATCTATTAAGCTTTATTATTTTCAAGTTTTGATAGTTTTATGTTGTAGAGAATTTCATTCTACCCTATGTTGACCTATGGAAGTCTAGATTTGGGGCTTAGATTAAAGGTTGGGAAGTTTGGGGAACCCCCAACTTCTCAGGTTCTTCTTCTCGATAAGTTGGAGAAGAAGAACAGTGCTTGACCGCATGACTTTTCATGCGGCAAGTCCCTTGCGGCTCCCCTTAGCAGCATGGTTTTGGTAGCCTTAGCCGCATGGCTTCGGTTGACCTTTGCCGCATGAGCCCATGTTCCTTTTGCCGCATGAGCCCATGTTCCCTTAGCCTTATGAGCCCTTTCCCCTTTAGCCGTATGAGCCCGTCCCCCTTAGCCGTATGGCCCTGTTTCCTTTAGCCGCATATGCAAGTTCTCCCTTAGCCGCATGGCTTCGGTTGGCCTTACCGCATGACCCTCATTTCAACCCAGCCGCATGAGCCTGTACCCCTCCCCAGCCGTATAAGCCTGTACCCCCCCAGCTGCATGAGCCTGTACCCCCCAGTGGCATGAGCCTGCACCCCCCCAGCCGCATGATCCTGCACCCCTCCCAGCCGTATGAGCTTGCACCCCTTTACCGCATGACTATCCTTGGCCGCATAGGTGTCACGACCCGATCCCAATTTCTTGGGTCGACTCGGATCATGCCCAGCCTGTACCGTTGTTGAGACGGCGGCAGTAAGCTGTATCCCATATGCAGGTACAATCAACAACATTTGAAACTATAATTGCCACAACATTTAATTAAATGATAATATAAACTTGTCCATTACAAAGCTTGTCCACAACTTTAACATAACATTTATTTTATTTAAAAGATAAACTAAAACTCCAACTAAGCAGAAGTGTCATCATCATCTCCATGGACCTCGTCTGGGAGCACAGCAGGGTACAGCTCCGGGTCATAGTAACTACTGATCAGTAGCTCTGAGTCATCAATAGAACCTATTGGGTGTGGGGGATCCAGTCAGGAAAGGAGCAAGTACAATTATGAAAATTAACAATTTGCATAATGAATAGAAACTTGCAATATTAAATAATTTTGAAACAATGATTTCCAACTATAAAACAATTGTGATTTGAGTAAGCAGTATCTATGACCGGTTTAGGATGATTCAATTGTATCCTATTGATACGGTCCGGCCTAACCCCGTGTGAAGAGGGGTAAGCTCGCACATTCATTAACTATTTGGCTTTGATCATAGATAACTACGCTACTCCCCATTATCCCGATGCAATGATTCAGTATATTACTCTAGGAGAGAGTACGTGTAACAGTTGTGTATTTAACATGCAAAATTTCTAATATTAATTAAACTGCAATTAACCACAACCGTACTTGCCTTGATTTAAACTGAGAGTCGATGGATGTTCCGAGTAGATGCTAGTTACGCCTTCGAAATCCTACAAATGGAGCATCTAAACTTATCAATCTGTATCAAACCAACTAAGTGTGCTAGTTACAATCTCTATTTTCTTTCCTAATAAATTTTATCCTTTTTATTCTAATTAGAACACAATTATCGGATGGTTTACTATTTACAAGAAAACATCAATTTAATCCTTTCTTTTTGGAAAACTTACAATTTATCATTTAAATTGTTAAAACTTTGTATTTTATACATAAAGTTATTATTTATCTAATAAGTGAGAAAATCATGAATTTCCTAATATTTATGAGAATATATATATATAGTTATTCTAACATTTACATTACACTACCACAACCAGAAAAGAAAATAAAATAAATCCTAATTATTACATCTTTCACAGCATGGTTAAATAAGCAATTGGGCTTATGCCCTTACAACCCGATTTACATAAATTAAAATAAGACGAAAACAATGTTAGTCTCAAAATTAAATAATAATAAAATTACAATTCCTAATTATAAAAGATTTGTGAGTCTCAGACTCTGGTCCAGTCTTCACATTCAGCTACTCTGCCTCAACGTCCGGTCGAACCGGTGCGTTTGCATTTCGCTGGGGCCCAGTGACCGTTAAGGTCGTCGCCCAAAAATATTATTAGAATAATATTTATTCGAAAATCATTTTTTAAAAATCATTTCTATTATTTTGCAAAATTTTCGGCAGCATATCCTCTATTTTTTATCAACCCAAAAACTGGGAATGTACCGTAAACCTGCAAAATAACTCCAAAAACTCCAATTCATATATATACCACAGAATAGTATTTTCCAAAGCCTAAACCAGCATTGTCATATAACCAGAAATTCCAACAAAAATCAAAGAGCCAAAACCAAAATATATGAAATAAATTTTGAACTAATTATTCCCGAAAACTTCTCGGAAAACCCGAGAATACGAAAAACTCTCACAGCACACATTTCCCACAGAACTATTCTCAACTTTTAGCCAAAGTCCCAAAAATACTAACAGAACCATCAAAAACTAACAGAACTATTAGAACCAATCCGAACCCAAACATCAGAACCAAATTAAGAGTTAAAATTTCAATTTCCAGAACACTTCCGAGAAATTATCGGAAATCCGAGAGTTTTCCTAAGCACAGAAACTCCCCCGGAAATTCTCGGAAAGTCGAGAATTTTTACAGAACTTTGTTCTGTCATCCGAGAACAACGAAAACAGCAACAAAACCATATTTCCAAAGAGTTCGGAAAAGCCGAAATAGTAACGTAGTTATTACATTACCGAAAACTAAATTTCCCAGGAGAATTCAGTTGGACCAGTTCATCATAGACTAAAAGAAAATAATTGGGTCAGAAAGTACCGACAACGGAGTTCCGATTTGGATCTCGGAACGGGAATGGGTCAGAACCGAGAAACGGACGGGGCGTGCGGGCGGACGCCGGCGGATCGGACGGCCACGGAGGGCGGCGCCGGGGTGGCGTCGGGGAGGTGCGCCGGGTAGGGGCGGCCCGGGATCGGCTCGGTGAGCTCCGGTAGGGGTGCTCGGCTCTCGGGTCGGCCACGGGTTCGCCGAAAAAGTAGATCTAGGGATTTGGCTCAGAGATTTGGGGAAGAAGTGTGGGGATGGAGATGGAAAAGGAAGAGGGGGTTTATATAGGAAATAAGGGATGGGGGTTACCCATGGGGAGGTGGACGGCCTCCTTGGCCATCAATTCCGGCCGGTGGAAGATGAACGGAGAAGTCGACCGTTGAGGGAGACGAGAGGCCAAGAGTCGGTCACGAGAGAACCGAAATTCCTTCGGTTACAACCCAAAAGAAAACAAGGAACCAACAGAACAATATTAATGAGTTCTCACTCATGATGGAGAGGTTCTAACCCATCTCTAACTTAGTATATTGGGTTGGGCTCACTTATTAAATATACTCCTTAACATACTACTGATGTCAAATGGTAATAGATACAAAACATCAATTTGGATCAATACTTAAAGTGTTGTAGTAGGAATATTTTATAAGCTATTGAGCTTCTTCTAATGGGCCAAATTAGAACTAAAGTTGAATAAAAATAATATTTTGTATGTTGAGAATTATAAAAATAAATACTTTGTATTTCAATTTAAATTCGGTCTGGTTGTCATGCAAAAATCCGTGTTGATTATTTTTGAAAATAATTTTACACTTAAATTGATTAATTAATAACTTAATAAAAAAAAAATTTAGTATTAAAATTTAAATACAACTTTAATTAAAAAAAAAAAATTTACGGGTTTCACAACCTTCCCTCCTTTAGAAAATTTCGTCCTCGAAATTTAAAGAGTTAGGTTGAGAAATTACCTCAGGTCTCGAACAAGTACGGGTATTTCTCCCGCATCTCATCCTCTCGCTCCCAGGTAGACTCGCCTGGGGAATCATGCCTCCACATCACTCGGACAATGGGAGTCACTGAGGTTCTGGTCTTCTTCTCGCCTCGGTCCAAGATCGCTACTGGCTTCTCCGGTATAGTGAGGCTCGGTCCGATCTCCAATTCTGAATGATCCAAGACGTGGTTCTTATCAGGTACATACTCTCTGAGCTGTGAAACATGGAAGACGTTGTGCACGCCTTCTAGATTAGCTGGTAGAGCTAACCTATACGCCACTTCTCCAATCCGGCTCAGAACTTCGAACGGACCAATGTACCTGGGACTCAGCTTCCCAGCTCTGCCAAATCTGATTGTCCCTCTAGTAGGAGAAATCTTCATGAAGACCTTATCTCCTTCTTCAAACGCCAATGGTCGACGACCGCTGTCTGCCCAGTGCTTCTGTCTGTCTTGAGCAATCCTGAGCTTGTCTCTGATTATCTTCATCTTCTCTGCTGCGTCAGTCACCATCTCTGGACCCAGCAGTACTCTTTCACCAACGTCGTCCCATGCCAATGGTGTACGGCAACGACGTCCATAAAGAGCTTCGAATGGGGTCATACCAATACTGGCTTGGTAGCTGTTATTGTAAGAAAACTCTACCAAGTGCAGATGGTCTTTCCACGATCCTCCAAACTCCAAAACACAAGCTCTCAACATATCTTCAAGTGTCTGAATAGTCCTCTCAGATTGCCCATCAGTCTGGGGATGATAAGCTGTGCTGAACTTCAACTGGGTTCCCAAGCTGTCATGCAAACTCTTCCAAAAATGTGAAGTAAAACGAGTGTCTCGGTCAGAAACAATGCTTACCGGTACGCCATGAATCCGGTAGATGTGCCGCATGTACAATGCTGCCAACTTCTCAGTAGATAAACCAACTTTGAAGGGGATAAAGTGAGCTGACTTGGTTAGTCGGTCCACTATTACCCAGATGGCATCCTTCCCTCCTTGGGAACGAGGCAGTCCTGATACGAAATCCATCGTGATGTGCTCCCACTTCCACTCTGGAATGTCCAGTGGTTGTAGAAGTCCTGCAGGTCTTTGTCTACTAGCCTTCACTTGTTGACAGATCAAGCATCTAGCAACATACCTGGTGACATCTTTCTTCATTCCACTCCACCAGATAATAGTGCGCATATCCCGATACATCTTATTGGCTCCAGGATGTATGGAATATTGAGACTGATGCGCTTCCTTTATCAACTCGGTCCTCAGTTCGCCAGACGGTACACAAAGCCTCGTACCATTCTTCAGAGCTCCATCACTGGCGATTGAGAAACCCTCCAGTGTTCCTGCTAACACTTGATCTCTCAGTTTGCAAAGTGCCTCGTCATGAAACTGCGTCTCCTTGATCTTGTCCATCAAGTTCGAGCTCACTTGCAACTTCATCAACACAGAATCAGAATCCAGTGCCTTCCGTCCAGGCAGTACAATCTCCAGTTCAAGCTTCTCGATGTCCTCCAGCAGGTGTCTCTCCTTGGTTAAGAACATCGCCACTGGGTATCGACTAAGTGCATCAGCGACCACATTAGCCTTATCCAGGTGGTATTGCAAGTCGATGTCGAAGTCCTTCATTAACTCCAGCCATCGCCTTTGCCTCATGTTCAACTCCTTCTGGGTGAAGACATACTTCAGACTTTTGTGATCTGTGTATATCTCCACTCTCTCTCCATACAAATAGTGCTTCCATAGCTTCAACGCAAAGATAACTGCCACCAGCTCCAGGTCATGTGTGGGATAATTCTTCTCATGGTTCCGTAATTGCCTAGATGCGTAAGCAATCACTTTTCCATTCTGTTGAAGAACACATCCCAGTCCTTTTCCAGAGGCATCACTGTAGATTGTGAAACCACCGGATCCTGCGGGTAGCGCAAGGATTGGTGCAGTGGTAAGCTTCTTCTTCAGCTCGTCAAATGCAGCCTGACAATCTTCCGTCCAGATGAACTCTTCATTCTTCCGAGTCAGCTTCGTCATTGGTTCGGCAAGTCTAGCAAAATCCTTCACAAACTTCCGGTAGTAGCCAGCCAAGCCCAGGAAACTTCTGATTTCAGCAACTGAGCTTGGGGTAGACCACTTCTCCACAGTAGCTATCTTCTTAGGATCTACCGAAATTCCTTCTCCTGTGGCAACATGGCCAAGAAAATCTACCTTGTCTAGAAAGAATTCACATTTTGATAGCTTACCATATAACTTCTCTTTCCTCAAAGTTTCCAGAACCTTTCTGAGGTGCTCCTCATGCTCCTCTTCAGTCTTTGAATAGATCAAAATGTCATCAATGAAGACAACAATAAATTGATCTAAGTATTCATGGAAAACCTTGTTCATAAGGTTCATGAATACAGCCGGAGCATTTGTCAGTCCAAACGGCATGACCAAGAATTCAAACTGCCCATACTTGGTGTTGAACGCCGTCTTAGGAATATCTTCCTTCCTGACCTTGATCTGATGATAGCCAGATCTGAGATCAATCTTAGAAAACACCTTGGCTCCACTGAGTTGGTCAAACAGGTCATCGATCCGGGGCAAAGGATACTTGTTCTTAATTGTGATATTGTTCAGTGCCCGGTAGTCGATGCACATCCTCACAGTTCCGTCCTTCTTAGGAACAAACAAGACAGGCGCTCCCCAGGGTGAAGCTCCATCTCGAATGAATCCCAGAGCCTTCAGTTCATTTATCTGATCCTTCATCTCCTTGGCCTCCTTCGGGTTGACTCTGTAGCATCCCTTAGAAATAGGGGAAGAACCGAGGACTAGGTCAATGGTGAACTCCAAGTCTCGGTCTGGGGGTAACCCGGGAAGACTATCAGGAAAAACATCCATAAATTCTGCTATGATAGGGTACGGAGGTCTGGACTCTTCAGTGATAGAGGTATAGGTAACACATTCCATCTCCTCCGGAGTTCGAGAGATTTCAAACTCCGGTTCTCCAGGTGGACTGAAGACTACAAATCCTCGATGACAGTCTATCAGCGCATGCTGCTTACTTAACCAGTCCATCCCTAGGAATACATCATAGTTAGGTAAGGGCATGACAAGCAAAGGTGCTATAAAGTTATGGCCAGCTATAGTGATAGGGCATTCACAGATTTCAGTGATAGGTAGGGGTCCTCCTCCAGTCATAACTCTACAGATCTTCTTGCTAAAGCCAGTAACTATATGGTGTGCAGAGATAACTTTGTTGCTATGAAACTGTGTGTTGCACCAGAGTCGAATAAAGCTAATACAGGATGAGAATGTACATAGATGTAACCTGATATGACATCCGCATTAGGTTCCTACTCCGGCTCTGGTTCCTCTGCAGTTAGGGCAAAAGCTCGCCCCGTCTTCTGTTGATGCTGCCCAAATTGCTGCTGCTGAGTGGGCAGAGGTCCTTTCTGCTGATTTCCTCCAGCTCTGTTGGCCGCTGAGGGGCAATCCTTCACTTGGTGGGTGGTAGACCCACAGATCAGACATTGTCCAAGCCTCTTCCGACAGATGTTCACCTGATGACCCGGCCTCTTGCAATAGCTACAGACAGGGATCTGCTTCTGGGGTGCTACATCATTATTCCTTGCTTGCTGGTGATGCTAGGGCCTGTTGTTGTTGTTGTTGTTGTTGTTGTTGTTGTTGGGCTTCTTCTGATTACCCTGGAAGTTGCTAGTTCCAGGATAATCTCTCTTCGAGCGGGCAGGTTGGCTCTTCTCTATGTCTTGTGCTCGTTCCAGGATCTTCTCATAAGTCTTAGCACCGCCTGAGATCACATAGGTGCGGATTTCTTCTCTTAGTCCAAATCTGAACCTTTCAGCACGATTGTCAGGATCAGCCACCAGGTTCTTGGCAAATCGGCTGAGCTGGCCGAATTCAGCAGCATATTCTTCCACAGTCATGTTGCCCTGCTTCAGGTTCTAGAATTGTCGCTCCATCTCCCGCAACTCTGAAGTTGGGAAGAACTTCCTCTGGAATAACCTCTTGAAGGTGTCCCAATCAACTTGCCTATCCTGGAGTCAGGGTTCATTCCGATACCAGGTGCTTGCTACATTCTGCAGTTGGAGTCCTACTGCTTCAGCCTTGAGGTCTTCTGGAAGTCGAGCGACGCTCAGGAGACGCTCCATATTGTCGAGCCATTCGTCAGCATAGACGATTCCCTCGGTTCCCTTGAAAGGTCGAGGGTTCTGCTTCTTAAAGCTCTCAATATCGCCCACCTTGGCAGGCCTTGGTTCCTGTTGAGCTGTTTCTCCTCTTTCCAGTGCAGCCATAGCCACGCTATGAGCATTCTCCATGCCTTCTCTCATAATGGCCGTCTGCTCGCGATGAGCTTCAGCTTGAGTTCTCTGGGCTTCTAGCACTCCTCTTAGCAAACCTATGAGGTCAGTGGGGTCTACAGGCACCGGTGGGGCAGCTGGAGTGGGCGTAACCACAGGGGATTGCATCTCCGTCTGGAAAGATGATGGATCTACCGTTGAAGCGGCAAACAACCCACGAGGTGCATTCAATGGTGTAAAACCCAGACTTAGTTGAGGCGGTGGGGTTTGATCAGGCGTTGACATCCTATCGCCAGCAGGGTTGGTATTGTCAGTGGCCATTCTCTGGAAGGTTTAGGATATAAACATAAGCAAGGTAGCCTATCTATAATCAAACAAAAATATTTAATTATAATATATTTCGGTCCTATGTTGTGGTAAATTAATATTCTAAATGTTTCCTAGGTTTTCCTAAGTTGTCGATTGAAAAGACCTGCATGGGCCACCACTAAAAACATGTCACGACCCGATCCCAATTTCTTGGGTCGACTCGGATCATGCCCAGCCTGCACCGTTGTTGAGACGGCGGCAGTAAGCTGTATCCCATATGCAGGTATAATCAACAACATTTGAAACTATAATTGCCACAACATTTAATTAAACGATAATATAAACTTGTCTATTACAAAGCTTGTCCACAACTTTAACATAACATTTATTTTATTTAAAAGATAAACTAAAACTCCAACTAAGCAGAAGTATCATCATCATCTCCCTGGACCTCGTCTGGGAGCACAGCAGGGTACAGCTCCGGGTCATAGTAACTACTGATCAGTAGCTCTGAGTCATCAATAGAACCTATTGGGTGTGGGGGATCCAGTCAGGAAAGGAGCAAGTACAATTATGAAAATTAACAATTTGCATAATGAATAGAAACTTGCAATATTAAATAATTTTGAAATAATGATTTTCAACTATAAAACAATTGTGATTTGAGTAAGCAGTATCTATGACCGGTTTAGGATGATTCAATTGTATCCTATTGATACGGTTCGGCCTAACCCCGTGTGAAGAGGGGTAAGCTCGCACATTCATTAACTATTTGACTTTGATCATAGATAACTACGCTACTCCCCATTATCCCGATGCAATGATTCAGTATATTACTCTAGGAGAGAGTACGTGTAACAGTTGTGTATTTAACATGCAAAATTTATAATATTAATTAAACTGCAATTAACCACAACCGTACTTGCCTTGATTTAAACTGAGAGTCGATGGATGTTCCGAGTAGATGCTAGTTACGCCTTCGAAATCCTACAAATGGAGCATCTATACTTATCAATCTGTATCAAACCAACTAAGTGTGCTAGTTACAATCTCTATTTTCTTTCCTAATAAATTTTATCCTTTTTATTCTAATTAGAACACAATTATCGGATGGTTTACTATTTACAAGAAAACATCAATTTAATCCTTTCTTTTTGGAAAACTTACAATTTATCATTTAAATTGTTAAAACTTTGTATTTTATACATAAAGTTATTATTTATCTAATAAGTGAGAAAATCATGAATTTCCTAATATTTATGAGAATATATATATATATATATATAGTTATTCTAACATTTACGTTACACTACCACAACCAGAAAAGAAAATAAAATAAATCCTAATTATTACATCTTTCACAGCATGGTTAAATAAGCAATTGGGCTTATGCCCTTACAATCCGATTTACATAAATTAAAATAAGACGAAAACAATGTTAGTCTCAAAATTAAATAATAATAAAATTACAATTCCTAATTATAAAAGATTTGTGAGTCTCAGACTCTGGTCCAGTCTTCACATTCAGCTACTCTGCCTCAACGTCCGGTCGAACCGGTGCGTTTGCATTTCGCTGGGGCCCAGTGACCGTTAAGGTCGTCGCCCAAAAATATTATTAGAATAATATTTATTCGAAAATCATTTTTTTAAAAATCATTTCTATTATTTTGCAAAATTTTCGGCAGCATATCCTCTGTTTTTGATCAACCCAAAACTGGGAATGTACCGTAAACCTGCAAAATAACTCCAAAAACTCCAATTCATATATATACCACAGAATAGTATTTTCCAAAGCCTAAACCAGCATTGTCATATAACCAGAAATTCCAACAAAAATCAAAGAGCCAAAACCAAAATATATGAAATAAATTTTGAACTAATTATTCCCGAAAACTTCTCGGAAAACCCGAGAATACGAAAAACTCTCACAGCACACATTTCCCACAGAACTATTCTCAACTTTTAGCCAAAGTCCCAAAAATACTAACAGAACCATCAAAAACTAACAGAACTATTAGAACCAATCCGAACCTAAACATCAGAACCAAATTAAGAGTTAAAATTTCAATTTCCAGAACACTTCCGAGAAATTATCGGAAATTCGAGAGTTTTCCTAAGCACAGAAACTCCCCCGGAAATTCTCGGAAAGTCGAGAATTTTTACAGAACTTTGTTCTGTCATCCGAGAACAATGAAAACAGCAACAAAACCATATTTCCGAAGAGTTCGGAAAAGTCGAAATAGTAACGTAGTTATTACATTACCGAAAACTAAATTTCCCAGGAGAATTCAGTTGGACCAGTTCATCATAGACTAAAAGAAAATAATTGGGTCAGAAAGTACCGACAACGGAGTTCCGATTTGGATCTCGGAACGGGAACGGGTCAGAACCGAGAAACGGACGGGGCGTGCGGGCGGACGCCGGCGGATCGGACGGCCACGGAGGGCGGCGCCGGGGTGGCGTCGGGGAGGTGCGCCGGGTAGGGGCGGCCCGGGATCGGCTCGGTGAGCTCCGGTAGGGGTGCTCGGCTCTCGGGTCGGCCACGGGTTCGTCGGAAAAGTAGATCTAGGGATTTGGCTCAGAGATTTGGGGAAGAAGTGTGGAGATGGAGATGGAAAAGGAAGAGGGGGTTTATATAGGAAAATAAGGGATGGGGGTTACCCATGGGGAGGTGGACGGCCTCCTTGGCCATCAATTTCGGCCGGTGGAAGATGAACGGAGAAGTCGACCATTGAGGGAGACGAGAGGCCAAGAGTCGGCCACGAGAGAACCGAAATTCCTTCGGTTACAACCCAAAAGAAAACAAGGAACCAACAGAACAATATTAATGAGTTCTCACTCATGATGGAGAGGTTTTAACCCATCTCTAACTTAGTATATTGGGTTGGGCTCACTTATTAAATATACTCCTTAACATACTACTGATGTCAAATGGTAATAGATACAAAACATCAATTTGGATCAATACTTAAAGTGTTGTAGTAGGAATATTTTATAAGCTATTGGGCTTCTTCTAATGGGCCAAATTAGAACTAAAGTTGAATAAAAATAATATTTTGTATGTTGAGAATTATAAAAATAAATACTTTGTATTTCAATTTAAATCCGGTCTGGTTGTCATGCAAAAATCCATGTTGATTATTTTTGAAAATAATTTTACACTTAAATTGATTAATTAATAACTTAATAAAAAATAAAAAAAAATTAGTATTAAAATTTAAATACAACTTTAATTAAAAAAAAAAAAAAAATTTACGGGTTTCACAATAGGCCATGACCCTTGGCTCCCGGGCCGCATGGCTCTTTCCACAGCCCTTGCACCCCTTTATTTTGTTGGGTTGTTATATTTATGCTTATGTCTCACGACCCTCTGTGTAACTAGGGGTCCCTTGATAGAATGCTTGTACCATGTAAATTCTGTACATGTTCCACGAACACGATAGTGACCCGTCGTGGTGCACTCTTGACAAATAACATGACACAACAGTGGCCCGTTGTGGCACACTCACTGTAACGCCCCAGTCCCAAAATACGTAGGACTAGTAACGTAGACATGCCAGCTGTATTCATACGAAGTACACCCCAATATATGGAAACTTCATATAAATACATAAGCTGTAAAATGCATTAGAACCATAACTAATCTCATCCACAGAAAATAAAGGAATAAAAGATATCATAAAATGATAATGAATTGTCTTGATACAATATGTTGGGCGGAGACAAATCCACTACCAACAAGTAAAGGAAAAATACATGAGAGAATAAATGATTTTTGGCGAGCGAAGCGAAGACGATCCAAGTGCAATCATCCTCGAAGAAAATAGCGATGATCACGGCTAGAGCTAGAACACCTGTGAAAGACAATAGCACACACCTGGAGAGATAACCAGGTCCTCAGAGGGACGTAACAAGACACATAATATCATGCCATATAAACTGAATAAATATTGCTCAATAAATAAGTTAATTGAATTATAACATGGTCCAATACACCTATTGAACGAGCGTACCATCCCCCCAACCAAACAAGGACAGGAGATGGTAAACTAATTCACGGTGACGTATCTTTCCATACTATGAATCCAATATGGTATCCGAACCCCGACAAGGTTCAGTACCTTCTCATCGAAGTAGTAAGTCACACCTACAACCAAACAAGGACAAGATGTGACGAACTAATCCACGACAAGTTATTGTTCCAAGCCACGGTCAGATACAAGTACCCAAACCAAAAGTACTCGTACCTAACGGATAAAGGTAGCCTAACCATTCTAGTGAAATGTTGTTAAGAACAATCCTTCCTACGCATGGGCCCTGGCTAAATAGGATCGGTATGGTCCCCCCTTGGGGCACCAGAGGCCCCATCAGTAAAAGCATGACGTTCCGTAGAATCGTTAGTGGCTGTCAGTAATCATGGATCATCAACCCCGTATCTCCAGCGGAGAGTCCGGGTCACAAGGGAAAGTGCATCGAAGTCCATACGCTAAAGAATTGTCCTCCCCGACCAATGTCTACTATGTTGTATCCACAACAGTAAACCTCTATAACCGCTAAGTCAAACTAGCATGCAACCTCTATTAGCGGTTATTCCTATCGCACGGCTTGTACGTACTGGTGGCCAGCCAATCACGCACGTCCGTGTTCTACATGCGACACATAACTTCGTGGTACAACGTATCAAGGCCATGAATGCAACACACAAAGGTGGTCCCTTAAATCTAGGTTTAATGTGTAAGAAAAATAATACATAGCAGAAAATATAAATGAACAGTAAGTTCTAACAGGTTATGCCATGTATCACAGTTTATTTTGCATAAGTAATGCATGAAATATGAGCTAAAATAAATAAACAACAAATGGCAAGGTGTCTTGCCTGGTAGGACGCCTGGTGTACTGCAATAATCACGGTGGCACGAACTGCGACTTTGGTGCAACAACTATGCAAGGTGACCTCGAGTGGTGGCACGGATAGTCCTATTGGGTCCAGAATGGTCAATTTAGTTAGGGTCGATAGGAGGAAGGACAGAATTTGAGAGGAAATAGGAATGTCGGGATTGCTCATGGACTGGAAGATAATCGAATGAGTAATATATAAAAAATAATATATGCAAACTTAAATTTTTAGAATACTAAAAATATAGTTTTGTTTATGAAAATAAAATAATCTAATTAAATACTTACTTGGAATTTATAATCAAAACTATGTTTAAAAAGCTAAGAAAAAAATATCATAGGGCTAAATCTCTTATCTTTATCAAGTTATAATTTATAAATCAAAACTATATTTTAAATAGATAAATTACTATAATAATATTTTTACGTCCCAAATTGTATTTTGAAAATTTTCTGTAGTGTCAAACATGGCAAAATATTTTTAAGAAAAGATAGCATATATATAATCTAATATTTGTATTCATAATGATAACAATTATTCATACTAAATTATATAAGGATGAGGTAAAATTTAACTAATAATCGTAAAAATATTATCATATATACTATAAAATCACAAGATGTATCAATAATACTTTAATAAGAATAATATTTGTGTACCTTACCATTGTATTCATAAGATAAATAATACAAAAAAAAATTAAAGAGCAATTAAAACTTACAGCACAGTAGTTCTCCCATTATGGAGAACCAAAAATCAAGGAAACAAAAATTACCAAAAAAACAAAAACACAAAAAAGTCAACATAAAAAAAGGAGAGCAAGAGAGAGAAAAAAATGGGGAAGGGAGATCGAGAGGGGAGCGAGAGGAAGAGAGGTCGGGGGAAGAGGATGCGAGCGGTGTCGCTGGTGGCGGGCGGCAAGCCCGGAGGCGGCGCTGCGGGAGGAAGGGCGTGGGAGCGGGGGACTGGGCTTGGCTGGCGCGGCAGCCGGAGGACTCGCCGGCACGCGCGGTGGACGGCACTCGTGACGAAGGAAAGGGGCACGGCGGTCGGCAAGGGGGCGGAGAGCGGCGGAGCCGGTGGTGCGGAGAGGGGGGTTCGGGCGGCGACTGGGGGCTGGTCCAAGGAGGAGAAAGGAGGCGAGATACGAACGGAGAAGAAGGTTTTCGGTGGTTGGGCTCAGCGCGCGACGGTGGTCGGAGGCTAGGTCTAGCGTCGAGGCGGAGGTTTACTAGAGGGGGGTTTCGAGAAGGCGACGGCGGACGCGTCCTGGAGATGGCCGGAGGTTGGGCGGCTCGGCCGACAGTGCTAGCGGTGGCCTGGGCCTGGGATGGCACGCGCGGTCCAGAGTGGACGGCGGCTTTGGACGAGGGTTGCGGACGCAGCGACTTTGGCGGCGTCTGCGGAGTGTCTCGGCAAGGCGGAGGTAAGGGCCTATTTAATTTTTGTTGGCGGTGGTGATTGTGTGACCATGGTGGCGATGGCGGTGGTTTCGGGGGTGATGTTGGCGGGGTGGTAGTGATAGTAGGGGCGGCATTGGGGTTCGCCGGCGGTGGTTCTCAGGGGAGTGGCCAGGGTGGTTTGGGATTGTGCTCTGGTGGTGGACGGTGGTAAAGGCCGATAAAGTTGGGGCGGCGTAGGTGAGGGTGGCGCTGGTTGTTGTCGAGGGCGGAGGAGGAGGAGGTGATGGTAATGATGGTTGTCGAGGTTGATTTGGGGAAGACAGGGGTGGCGCTGACCAACGGTGGTTTCCGGCAGAGAAGTGGTAGCGTGGAGGCACGACGGGGAGGAGCACGGGTGCTTGGAGTCGGGCTGTGATGGTGGTGGTCTATGGTAGAAGAGGAACTGATGGCGTGGTTGTCGGGACAAGAACGGAGATGGTTGTCGGCAGAAAAAAAAATAGGGCTAGGGTGTACTAGGAATTAGGACTAGGCTTTGTGTCCTACATGACGGGTGGAGTCAAAGTCGTGTCGGGGATGTGTCCGACAAGAGGAATTGATGTAATTGTAATTAATGGAATAAGATTATGGATGGTGGAACACGGACACGATGCACGCATGTTGGTTGGAGAAATATTTGTGGGATAACTATGGTTTGTGGAGAAATAATGGAGGAGTACCTTCCTATTTATAGGATGTGGGAATTTCCATTAAAATAAGGATTAGGATATTTAAACCCAATTTGATTTAAATCAATAATCAAATCCAAATTCAAATTAATCCAATTTAAATCTAATTTAAATTCTTTTGGTTTAAAATCGATTGGGATAAAGCAAATTCCAAATATAGATATTAATCTACTATTTAAAACACATCCATAAATCAAATCAAGTTTTAAATTGCTACAAAAATTTTAAAATATGTTTTCTAAAAATACTAAAATAATAATTTCGAAAATACATTATTATTTACAATTAAACTCAATAAATATTTATGATATATATATATATATATATATATGTATACGCGAATAATATTATTTACTAGTAATAACTGTTTTTCACGAAAGACTTTTTATAAATAATAAATAAAATAATAATTTGAGAACTTTGGTACGATAACAAAATAATTATTATGTTTATTATTTTGAAACTATAAATGATAGAAAATATTTTTCTAAAATATGTACGCTCGCACATATTCGTACTCGTCGAGCAAATTCAAAAAACGAACTTCCGCACACGACGTACAATACGACTACGTGACGTACAATACAAAATTTTAAATCAGTACCAAATTTTAATAATAAAAAATTGTAGAAATTTAGGAGTTTTACATCCTACCCAACTTAAAAGAATTTCGTCCTCGAAATTAGGAATTAGTAGGGGGTGAGAAGACAAAGGGGGTATCGATGGGGAACAAACAACGACAATATTTTCACAAAAATTATGTCGTAAGAATCGTGATCTAAATCATAGAGTTTAATACGGGTATGGTTACGAGGGTCGCGAGTTAAGGCACGAATAAAAGATTAAGGGTTTGAAGTTTAATCAAGAGTATCATGCAATAGAGAATTATATGGTATCAAGAGAAATAAGTTAGAGACCTAGTAGGTTGAGGCACGAATAAGAGATCGATTAAGTTCATGCCTAAATTAAGTGACTTGGAAGGTTCATGATAACAAATATAGGGCCAAGAAAAGGACGAGTGGTTTATGGTCATAGTCGATAGGAAGGTTAGAGGAAGTTCTAGTATAACGCCTTCGTCCTTCTAAAATAGGTGAAGGCGAAAGCAATATAGAGTTCGAAGGAGGCGTTATCGAGTACGAATATGTGATTCAAAGGCGATCGAATAATTTCAAAGGAATTGTCAAGGCAGTCGTAGATAGGATTCTAAAGGCCAAGTTTAATTATGTTCCATCCACGTAGAATAATAGACAAAAGCGAACCAAAGTGCACTTGGTTGATCAGACCATTATGCACTGGTTCTGATTAGACAATATGTTAATGGGAGCTCTTCCAATAACATATGTCTTGAACAAGCTCGATAAAAAGACAAGCTTGCAAAACTAGGCTATATTAGCATCATTAGTCTAGATAGTAAAAAATATAGGCACGATGGTAGATGAAATAAGAACATTTGAATAGTCCAAGAGTCATAAGAATCTAAGTCTTGTTTATTCCTATTCAATCATTCTACGGTTTTATTGACCAAGCTTGGTTTGACCAAATGGGTTAAATCCTTCTAGTCCCTATAGTTTATATAATTCTATTTGTATTCCCTTAATGGTCAATGGTGGGTCAGGTCGTAGGGTATTCTACCCAACTTAAAGAATTAAGCTAAGGGTGTTTGGGACATCTAACTAGTAGGGTCAATCTCTAGCAAGCACGAAGGGAAGATAAGAATAATGATAGAAGGAATCAAGCAAGATGCAATTGATGAGTCAAACGGTAGATAAAATCAAGGAAAGAGGTCAAGTATGTGGATGAGATCCTAGACTTCTAATCCTATACGCAGGCTTGCTTGGTACGGTAAAGTAACCAAACAATTTATCTTGACCTTCATGGGCCACCACAAAAATATGTAACGCCCCAGTCCCAAAATACGCAGGACTAGTAACGTAGACATGCCAGCTGTATTCATACGAAGTACACCCCAATATATGGAAACTTCATATAAATACATAAGCTGTAAAATGCAGTAGAACCATAACTAATCTCATCCACATAAAATAAAGGAATAAAAGATATCATAAAATGATAATAAATTGTCTTGATACAATATGTTGGGCGGAGACAAATCCACTACCAACAAGTAAAGGAAAAATACATGAGAGAATAAATGATTTTGGCGAGCGAAGCGAAGACGATCCAAGTGCAATCATCCTCGAAGAAAATAGCGATGATCATGGCTAGAGCTAGAACACCTGCGAAAGACAATAGCACACACCTGGAGAGATAACCAGGTCCTCAAAGGGACGTAACATGACACATAATATCATGCCATATAAACTGAATAAATATTGCTCAATAAATAAGTTAATTGAATTATAACATGGTCTAATACACACCTATTGAACGAGCGTACCATCCCCCAACCAAACAAGGACAGGAGATGGTAAACTAATTCACGGTGATGTATCTTTCCATGCTTTGAGTCCAATATGGTATCCGGACCCCGACAAGGTTCAATACCTTCTCATCGAAGTAGTAAGTCACACCTACAACCAAACAAGGACAAGATGTGACGAACTAATCCGCGACAAGTTATTATTCCAAGCCACGGTCAGATACAAGTATCCAAACCAAAAGTACTCGTACCTAATGGATAAAGGTAGCCTAACCATTATAGTAAAATATTGTTAAGAACAATCCTTCCTACGCATGGGCCCTGGCTAAATAGGATCGGCATGCTCTCCCCTTGGGGCACCTGAGCCCCATCAGTAAGAGCATGACGTTCCGCAGAATCGTCAGTAGCCGTCAGTAATCATGGGTCATCAATCTCGTATCTCCAGCGGAGAGTCCGGGTCACAAGGGATAGTGCATCGAAGCCCATACGCTAAGGAATTGTCCTCCCCGCCCAATACCTACTATGTTGTATCTACAACAGTAAACCTCTATAACCGCTAAGTCAAACTAGCATGCAACCTTTATTAGCGGTTATTCCTATCGTACGGCTTGTATGTACTGGTGGCCAGCCAATCACGCACGTCCGTGTTCTACATACGACACACAACTTTGTGGTACAACGTGTCAAGGCCATGAATGCAACACACAAAGGTGGTCCCTTAAATCTGGGTTTAATGTGTAAGAAAAATAATACATAGCAGAAAATATAAATGAACAGTAAGTTCTAACAGGTTATGCCATGTATCACAGTTTATTTGCATGAAGAAAACAAATAATGCATAAAATATGAGCTAAAATAAATAAACAGTAAATGGCAAGGTGTCTTGCCTGGTAGAACGCCTGGTGTACTGTAATAATCACGGTGGCACGAACTGCAACTTTGGTACAACAACTATGCAAGGTGATCTCGAGTGGTAGCACGGATAGTTCCATTGGATCGAGAAGGGTCAATTTAGTTAGGGTCGATAGGAGGAAGGACAGAATTGGAGAGGAAATAGGAATGTCGGGATTGGTCATAGACTGGAAGATAATCGAATGAGTAATAAAAAAAAAACAATATATGCAAACTTAAATTTTTAGAATACTAAAAATATAGTTTTGTTTATGAAAATAAAATAATCTAATTAAATACTTACTTGGAATTTATAATCAAAACTATGTTTAAAAAGCTTAGAAAAAATATATCATAGGGCTAAATCTCTTATCTTTATCAAGTTATAATTTATAAATCAAAACTATATTTTAAATAGATAAATTACTAATAATATTTTTACGTCCCAAATTGTATTTTGGAAATTTTCTGTAGTGTCAAACATGGCAAAATATTTTTAAAAAAAGATAGCATATATATAATTTAATATTTGTATTCATAATGATAACAATTGTTCATACTAAATTATATAAGGATGAGGTAAAATTTAACTAATAATCGTAAAAATATTATCATATGTACTATAAAATCACAAGATGTATCAATAATACTTTAATAAGAATAATATTTGTGTACCTTACCATTGTATTCATAAGATAAATAATACAAAAAAATAATAAAAATTAAAGAGCAATTAAAACATACAGCACAGCAGTTCTCCTATTATGGAGAACCAAAAATCAAGCAAACAAAAATTACCAAAAAAAAACACAAAAAAGTCAACATAAAAAAGGAGAGCAAGAGAGAGAAAAAAATAGGGAAGGGAGATCGAGAGGGGCGCGAGAGGAAGAGAGGTCGGGGGAAGAGGATGCGGGCGGTGTCGCTGGCGGCGGACGGCAAGCCCGGAGGCGGCGCTGCGGGAGGAAGGACATGGGAGCGGGGGATTGGCTTGGCTGGCGCGGCAGCCGGAGGACTCGTCGGCTCGTGCGATGGCCTGCGCTCGCGGCGAAGGGAAGGGGCACGGCGGTCGGCAAGGGGGCGGAGAGAGGCGGAGCCGGTGGTGCGGAGAGGGGGTTCGGGCGGCGACTGGGGGCTGGTCCAAGGAGGAGGAAGGAGGCGAGATACGAACGGAGAAGAGGGGTTTTCGGTGGTTGGGCTCGGCGCACGACAGTGGTCGGAGGCTAGGGCTAGCGTCGAGGCGGTGGTTTACTAGAGGCGGGTTTCGGGAAGGCGACTGCGGACGTATCCTGGAGATAGCCGGAGGTTGGACGGCTCGGCCGGCAGTGCTAGCGGTAGCCTGGGCCTGGGATGGCGCACGCGGTCCAGAGTGGACGGCGGCGTTGGACGGGGGTTGCGGACGCAGCGACTTTGGCGGCGTCGGCGGAGTGTCTCGGCAAGGCGGAGGTAAGGGCCTATTTAATTTTTGTTGGCGGTGGTGATTGTGTGACCATGGTGGCGATGGCGGTGGTTTCGGGGGTGATGTTGGTGGGGTGGTAGTGATAGTAGGGGCGGCATTGGGGTTCGCCGGCGGTGGCGCTCAGGGGTGTGGCCAGGGTGGTTTGGGATTGTGCTCTGTGAAATAACGTGTAGGCAACTCTAGAGGGGGTGAATAGAGTTTGTGTCAATAATCACCAATTAAAAGTTAACTCTATATCACCTCCATAAAACAATTATCAAGATAGTAAATAAATCAGAGAGAAATGCGGAAGTAAATAAAGATCAGTAGAGCATACGCAAACACAGCAGTTTTAACCTGGTTTCCCTCGTGGAGGACTAGTCCAGGCCTGAGAACTCTAGCTCAGGATTGAAATCCACTATTTGTGAAATAGTGTACAACCACGTGCCTTTACTCAGAAGAGCACGCCAACTTCTTACAGATTCACAGGTGGCGAAACTTGGAATTGTCCAAGTAACTTTTCTTTCACTCTTGCACACAACTTCTAGCTGATATCGCACTGAGCACCTTGGGCTAAGGAGAGTTGTGGCTTAGGATATATGGAAGAATGAGGCTTGGAGTAGTAGAGCTTAGAAAGCTTGAATATTTGAAGGTAAGAGATGATTTGAAATGAAAGAATTCAAGCTCTATTTATACTACTCTGGGGAGGCAGAATTCGGCCAGAATTCTGCCCCAAGAATTCAAATTTTCAAACGTTGGACAGCTTGTAGCAAGCAGGCCCTAAAAATTAGGGTGCTGAAAATCAAAGGACAAAGTTCGGCCCGAACTCTGTGTGGAGGCAGAGTTCGGCCCGAACTCTGTCTCCAGAAGACAGAATTGGTCCAATGGGCTTTTGGTCTTTGTGGAGCTTGGGCTTGGTTCAGGAATTGGTCTGTTGTAAGGTAGAGCTTGGAGAGATATGTCTAGGGGTTGAGATGACTCAGTGCGACTCAACGTACACATTCTCCTAGACTCAATAAATTAAAGATTACAGACTTGGAGCAAATAGAAAAACCAAGAGCCCTTTTGATGACGCCTTTCTTCTGATATTTGAGCAGTCCTGAAGACGTCTTTTTCCTTGACAGCAGTCGTCCAAAGATAAGCAGATCTAGAAATCTGAATACCTTTCGGGGGCTTCACCCCCGAACCCCCGACGGGGGGCGCTGCCAGATAGGTCGCTAAGCGGAACCCCCGATGCGAGGCCCCAGATAGGTCGCTAGACGGTTCAGAGAAATCTCTTTGTTTGACGTCGTTTTTGGTCCATCTTGAATTCTTCATTTCCTATGTCCTGGTTTGATCATGTTTGATCATGCTTATTGCATGTCTACAAATACATGTTAGGCCAGCAAAATATGTTGCAGTATGATACAAGCATAGCAATATAATATAGGACAATTAGGACAATGCTAAGCAAAATATGTTGCAGTACGATACAAGCATAGCAATATAATATAGGACAATTAGGACAATGCTAAGTTTAAGTAGCAATATGATAGTGAGTATATGAATATTAGTGACATCATTTTGTTAAACTTAACTGATTAGTCATATTCAAAAATACGATGTAATCATTGGGCCAACACTCTTGTGGTGGGCGGTGGTAAAGGCCGGTAAAGTTGGGGCGGCGTAGGTGAGGGTGGCGCTGGTTGTGGCCGAGGGCGGAGGAGGAGGAGGTGATGGTAATGATGGTTGTCGAGGTTGATTTGGGGAAGACAGGGGTGGCGCTGACCGACGGTGGTTCCCGGCAGGGAAGTGGTAGCGTGGAGGCATGACGGGGAGGAGCATGGGTGTTTGGAGTTGGGCTGTGATGGTGGTGGTCTATGGTAGAAGAGGAACTGATGGCGTGGCTGTCAGGACAAGAACGGAGATGGCTGTCGACAGAAAAAAAAAATAGGGCTAGGGTTTACTAGGAATTGGGACTAGGCTTTGTGTCCTACATGACGGGTAGAGTCAAAGTCGTGTCGGTGATGTGTCCGACACGAGGAATTGATGTAATTGTAATTAATAGAATAAGATTATGGATGGTGGAACACGGACATGATGCACGCACGTTGGTTGGAGAAATATTTGTGGGGTAACTATGGTTTGTGGAGAAAAAATGGAGGTGTACCTGCCTATTTATAGGATGTGGGAATTCCCATTAAGATAAGGATTAGGATATTTAAACCCAATTTAATTTAAATCAATAATCAAATCCAAATTCAAATTAATCCAATTTAAATCTAATTTAAATTCTTTTGGTTTAAAATCGATTGGGATAAAGTAAATTCCAAATATAGATATTAATCTACTATTTAAAATACATCCATAAATCAAATCAAGTTTTAAATTGCTACAAAATTTTTAAAATATGTTTTCTAAAAATACTAAAATAATAATTTCGAAAATACATTATTATTTACAATTAAACTCAATAAATATTTATGAAATATATATGTATACGCGAATAATATTATTTACTAGTAATAACTGTTTTTCACGAAAGGCTTTTTATAAATAATAAATAAAATAATAATTTAAAAACTTTGGTACGATAACAAAATAATTATTATGTATATTATTTTGAAACTATAAATGATAGAAAATATTTTTCTAAAATATGTACGCTCGCACATATTCGCACTCGTCGAGCAAATTCGAAAAACGAACTTCCGCACACGACGTACAATACGACTACGTGACGTACAATACAAAATTTTAAATCAGTACCAAATTTTAATAATAAAAATAGTAGAAATTTAGGAGTTTTACACTCACGACAAGAATGATTGACAAGTAACATGGCATGATAGTAGCCCGTCGTGGCGCACTCTTGATAAGTAAATCTAACATGATATACCTTGATATGCTGTTACGACGGCTAGCATGACGTGACAAGAATGAATAGCCTGGACACCATGGGCGATTGTGTTTGTACAAATGAACCAGTATTATCTTACATCATGTCTAGGATAGGGACCCCTGAGTACCACAGTCAGGGGTACCTACTGAAATTGACTAAGGCTAATAACTAGAATAATCCATAAGTCATGAAGAGATTTTCCAGCTATAGGAAATCCCATTATCTGGGCGCGCAAGTGGACTTGTAGCCTGCCGACGAGTAGGGCACATTTCCAGCACACTGGCATGTGTTGCACCCTTCATGAACAGATATTCGACCAGGATAACCTAGATGGTCTGCCGGGCTTGTGGCTGTTGGAATAATCTCATTGCATCTTGCTAGTAACTAGACATGTAATAACCCTAGTTAGTTAAAGTATCAAGCCGTACTTATTGCTTGGCTGTGAATGTTGGATAGAGTCTAAGCCTTGTCTTATCCCAGTATCTGGTTACTTCAGTAACATGATTGTTTATGTTCACCTTGTCAATAGCTGATCAGAATAACTTCTTATCTCTTGATATTTATTGCCCTATCTAGATTTCATGTCTTAATTATCTTCTTATTTTTATGTTCTGATATGCTGGTTTTAGTTCTTAAGTGAAGCCTCCTTGTGGCACTTGCTCTTTATGGGATTTGACCCAGCTGGTTTTGTATGGCCAGATACCGGAGCAGCTCCAGAGGATCTTCCTATCTTCCAACCAGATGGTGACCACCAGGCGTAACCCTGGCAATGAGTGGGTTTTTATTTTGCTCTCCCGATCTATTGTAAAAATATTCTTTTGCACGTGTTAGCTCGATTGCACTTTACTTATTGTCTGTCTACGGGCTGTAGCATGATTAACAAATCCTAGGGTTGATCATGTATGACTGAAACTCTTACTAGTCTTCACATTTGTATGACTAGCTTCATGATCATCCAAATATGTATTGTATGGACCGTCTTACTATTGTATATTTGGTGCTCTGACATCTTGTAACTGTTATTACTTGCTTGAGATTGAGACAATAGGCTTGTTCATGACCATAAGAGACTGATGGCTTGTAGTTAAACCCTCATTTATCTAGACAGCCGTGACCGTATAGCGAGGTAGGTTGCACTTTAATATACGTAGCTGGCTATGTCCGCCTCCGCTCTCCAGTATTTTGGTTCTGAGATATTACATGGTTTAAGTGGTGGCCCATGCCGGTCTTGTATATCAAGATATATGAAGGTTTACCGAATAGATGTCTCAATCAGCACTCGTCCTTGATCTCTGCTCGTATCCTCTAAGTCCCTGAAATCTTGACCTGACCACATGCTTGTGTCTTTTATCTGTCCTGGTTCTTCCTTATTGTTTCCTGTGTCATCTTCTTCAGCAGCATTGTTCCTTTTCCTACCGATCGGCAAGGCGGAGCACCTCTCGTGGGCCAGCAACAACCTGGAGATCAAGTCCAGCATTCAGGAGTAGCCTCCAGAATCTTGCCTACTGGAGGTCAAGAGCTACCAGTTCAGCCAGTCCAGCCTGCAGAGCCTGATGATGGCACCTTGGTGGGTCTCATCAAGACATTGTTAGTATTTCAAGATCATTGAGGCGACGCCCTGCACCAGGCAGTACAAGATGCTCTGAGTAGAGGTGGACATCAAGGTAACAGTGCGGCCAACAGCTTCAAGCGTTTGAACGCTCCTTTCTTCGATGGCAAAGAAGATGTTGTTGCCGCGGATGCTTGGCTGCAGGATACAGAAGTGATTCTAGAAGCGGCGAAGACGCCCGAGAATAAAAAGGTGGCGGTAGTACGCCTATAGTTATTGGATCTTGTCCGCAGCTGGTGGACGACACAGGCAGTTGGATTAGTGGCACCTGCTGCGTGGGCAGTATTCCGTGAGAGATTTTAGACCAAGTACTTTGACGCTGTAGCTCGGTACGATCTACAGACGAGGTTCACCAATCTGAAGCAGATGGGAAGGACGGTCGACGGATATGTGGCCGAGTTTTTGAGACTTAGTCGATTTGCTTCCACCTTGGTAGCGACCGAGTTTGACAGAGCTCAGCGGTTCCAGCAAGGACTGTACCTGAAGATTTTATTGGCAGTGGAGAAGTTTGAGTATCAGACTTTTGATGCCGTATTGAGAGCGGCCAGGAGGCACGAGTATACCTCTCAGAGGATCGTGGACAGGACCGGAGGTCAGAAGCGATCTCATGGCCACATGAATCAGTCTTTAGCACCAGCCTCGACAGCTAGGACTTTGACCATTGGAGCTCCGAGGCGGACGGCTTCCGTTAAGTCGATTCAATATTCAACCCCGACGAACCCTCAGCAGCAAAAGCAGAAGCACTCTTCCGTAGTGGGATGTTCACATTGCGGAAAGCCAGGATATGTGGTGGCAGAATGTCACAGGGCGTAGGGATTGTGCCTGGCTTGTGGGGCAGCGGATCAGAAGATAGGATCCTGTACGAATAGGGATAGTTCATCATCGTCCAACTTTACTAGTCCTTCGGTGAGAGGACCAGCACCAGTCCAGCAACAACAGTATCAGCATCAGCGGCCATTGCCGACGCAGGCGCAAGCCTTCCAGCAGTAATACCCCCAGCAGTATGCACAAGCCCAAGCCCTGATTCAGGGCAGACAGAGATTTTCAGAAGAGGGGACCCGTACCCAGAGGACATGGTCAGGCGATGGCGATGACCTGTAAGCCCACTTCCCAATTTTTTTAATTTTATTTGTTTATGATTAATTTTATGGCCATTGTGAGTCATGTCAAAGCTTGTCGGTGGGCTATGACCATATTAAGGTCATATAACCTCTAGATAGCTTATATATGTATTATTTAGCTATTTTATATTTTTCTACAATTTTTGCATATTTGTAGGTATTTAATATTTAAGGTTTTATTATTTTTAAGGACTTTTAGGATTTACTGTAAGGTCATACGGGGGTATTTCGGGATGCAATATTTTTATTTGGGCTCTAAATGACTAAAAATATTTTATAGAATATTTAGAATTTTTCTGGATTTTTTTAGAAATTTTGGAAATTTTTATATAATTAAAACCTATAGAATTTATATTTTATAGGCTTTAGAAATTTACTGTGAGGTCACATGATGATATTTTGTGTTAAAAATATTTTATTTAGATTCTAGACACTTAGAAATATTTTCTAGAATTTTCTAGAATTTTTCTGGATTTTTCCGCAATTTATTTTGATTTATTCGAACTTAAAATGATTTTTAAATAATTTTCTGAATTAAATAGTAAATAACCCAGAAATTTACCCACGGGGGGCCCACCTGTCGGCGCCCAGCTGAACCGCCTCTCTCTCCTATATATATATATATATATATATATATATATATATATATATATATATATATATATATAAAATATATATATATATATATATATATATATATATATATATATATATATATATATATATATAGTATTATATTCGGAACCCTAGTAAAATTTCAGCCGCCTTTTTGAGAGAGAGTTCTAGTAGAGATCTCGACTTCCCGAAGCGATTCCCGCCAACTCCGACGTGCTTTTCGCGCGCCGCTTTTTTGTTGGAAGCGTATTGAGGTATAGTTTCGGAATATCAAATTTATTTTCGTAATTTCTGAACCTAAATTTCTGGAAAATTCGTAGAGTGTCGGTTGTCCGAAACTTGACACGTTTCGGTGTTTTCGAGATTCCGGGAGAACCAGAAATCAAAATCATGAACCGTTTAAAATTTCGGAAAGCTAACACAGATCCCTACGACATATATTTTAACCAAAAATTATTTCGTTCATTTAATATTTTATTTATTCTGTTGAATTCAGAACTGATCGGTTGATCCCCGTTTTGGTCACGATTAGCCATAACGGCGATATCTTTTGACCAAAGCGTGATTTTGAGGCACGTTCGATTCCAGCGCACTCGTGGCACTGAAATCTATCAAGGTGCTCTTTCAAAATCTAGAGTTCATAGCGTTTGACCAAAAAGTCAATGGTACGTCTCGATTTGCGTGCCATGGTTTCCAAAATTAAGAAATATGACTTTTTATGGCCAAACTTGTAGGTTTAGATTATATTCAGATTATTATTAGGTTAAATTAAGTTTTTAAGTGAATTATTATAGAATTAATTATTATTAAATTAGTAACCCAACTAGCCACTATTTAGAACTAGAACATTAGCATTAATTTGTGGTTTTCGTACACTGTTCGTGGTGCGATGTATGTTATAGGTTGACAGCTTCTAGATCGACTTTCCTTTACCCTCGGCTTGTGACTACGATTTGTGCAAGGACCTCAGGCAAGTGCACTTTTTGATTACTTTCCGATTCATAGTAGTCTTTTCATTTCATGTCTATACATATATCTTGCTGCTTGTTGACACGCTCGTCACACAGAGTAGTCGGGAGGGGAAATACAAAGTAAATACGTGAACAAACCAAATTACATTACTGAACGATAGCTAAGTCATACACACTCACGTATGAGTTAGCCGTACCATTACTGAACGATAGCCATCGTATGATGTGCCGTATTAGCCCAGCCGTTCACGTATTAAAAGGTATTTCACACCACATAGGTAGATGTCTTTTATTTTTCCTTTTACTTTTCCACCGTGCTATGTCATCAGTTTTCTTACTAGCTTTCATATTCCATATGCTATTTTCATGTCTTATTAATTCTATTGTATTTTCGTATTATCGTCGGTTTGTGTACTTGTTCCATTCCTAACTGGAAACCAATATTTTTTAGGTTTAGCCGCGATCACTGTTAGCATTGGGAAGACTTGGGTATGCTGAGGACAACCTAGAATAGAAAGTATTTGTATTAATTTCTTTAATTGTAAAACTTTAGTTTTCCTTTAAATATAAATATTGTAAATGTTATAATAAATTAGAAATGTGAATGAGCAGCAAACATTTTAAGTTTGCGATTTTGAGCGTTTATTTCTTGCGGGCTTGACAGCGTTCTACCTCCGACTCTGCGGCGTAGGCTGGCTTGGACACGTCTCGTATCCGAAAAGCGGGTGCGGGTCGTGACAAGTTTTTTTGGTGGCCCATGCAGGTCAGTCTTCGTAAATTGTGCGAACTTGTGGTAGTACCAATATTAGTCGTACTACTGCAAGCCTGCGACTAGGAAAATGCTTATTCACAACTAGGACTAATTTAATTTTAGAGAATGACTAGGACTAGGAGTCCCTTATTCAATTTGACCCTCGGGTAGTTAAGGTTGCTAATTAGGCCATGTGATTTAGCCAATGATTTATTGAATTTTAAACCCTATTAGATATTTGATACGTTGTTAGGATCAAAGGTGGGTAGACTATTCGCTTGGTAAGTTGGGCCTTCACAGAATTCAATTCCTAATTTTGATCATTTTTGTGCCATTTTATGTTCTGCCTTCTCTAAACCTCGTTTTATTTTCAAAACTATTTTGCGATCGTTTTATTTTTAATTCCTAATCTTGGTTTAATTATCTATATATTAATTCAAGTCGTCTTTGTTCATTTTGTGATCATTTTGTTTTCAAAACTGATACTTTTACTCAAGAACAGATACTTATATTTTCTTATTATGATCGACTTAATTGAGTATCGAAGTTCCTTTGAAATTCTTATGGTTATAGTTAAAATAATTTTCGGTGACATACAATGGTAAGGCAGATGTGCACTGTCCCCATTTATTTGAATTATGGATACTGCGGGTTCACTGCAGTCAGCAGCGCACTGGCGTGGCATGACCCCTAAGTTGAAATAATTTTAAGTTTGCGTAGGTTGTTGAATATTACTAAAACTATATCATAGTTATATTATTGATCTTTTGATTCATTATGTCAATATTGGGTAGAGTTGATAAAGTGTTCGATAACATATTATACTTGAGTCATGAAACCAAGGGTTCACGGCAGCCAGATGTACACTGGCGAGGCATGGATTCTCGGTTAAATGACTTCGGATATACTTATAATTTTCGAATATCATAGCGACTATATCCTTATTGGCATACGACTATTAATTTTTTTTTTCTTTTTTTCTTTCAAATTTATTTGATATCTTATTTCTTGTTATAACCTTCTCTACAACTACTAGTTCTTTATTTCTTTCATTTTTTTCTATTTTCAAATTGTCATCTTTAAAACCTATTTTAATTTCCTTCCACTATATTTCTAAAACGTATTTAGATTTTGATTCTATATGCCTGATCAATTTTGATCATTCATCACATTATTTTCTTGATTATATTCTTTGTCGTCCTTATTCGTATTGATTGGTCATGTCATATTTTGATGATATTCTTGGTTGTGCCTATTTGTGTCTTTTGAAATTTCGAGGACGAAATTTTTCTAAGGTGGATAGATTTGTAAGCCCACTTCTCAATTTTTTTAATTTTTTTAATTTTATTTGTTTATGATTAATTTTATGGCCATTGTGAGTCATGTCAAATCTTGTCGGTGGGCTATGACCATATTAAGGTCATATGACCTCTAGATAGCTTATATATGTATTATTTAGCTATTTTATATTTTTCTACAATTTTTGGATATTTGTAGGTATTTAATATTTAAGGTTTTATTATTTTTAAGGACTTTTAGGATTTACTGTAAGGTCATACGGGGGTATTTCGGGACGCAATATTTTTATTTGGGCTCTAAATGACTAAAAATATTTTATAGAATATTTTAGAATTTTTCTGGATTTTTTAGAAATTTTGGAAATTTTTATATAATTAAAACCTATAGAATTTATATTTTATAGGCTTTGGAAATTTACTGTGAGGTCAAATGATGATATTTTGTGTTAAAAATATTTTATTTAGATTCTAGACACTTAGAAATATTTTCTAGAATTTTCTAGAATTTTTCTGGATTTTTCTGCAATTTATTTTGATTTATTCGAACTTAAAATGATTTTTAAATGATTTTCTGAATTAAATAATTAATAACCCAAAAATTTACCCACGGGGGGCCCACCTGTCGGCGCCCAGCTGAACCGCCTCTCTCTCCTATATATATATATATATATATATATATATATATATATATATATATAGTATTATATTCGGAACCCTAGTAAAATTTTAGCCGCCTTTTTGAGAGAGAGGTCTAGTAGAGATCTCGACTTCCCGAAACGATTCCCGCCAACTCCGACGTGCTTTTCGCGCGCCGTTTTTTTGTTGGAAGCGTATTGAGGTATAGTTTCGGAATATCAAATTTATTTTCGAAATTTCTGAACCTAAATTTTTGGTAAATTCGTAGAGTGTCGGTTGTCCGAAACTTGACACGTTTCGTTGTTTTCGAGATTTCGGGAGAACCAGAAATCGAAATCACGAACCGTTTAAAGTTTCGGAAAGCTAACACAGATCCCTACGACATATATTTTATCCAAAAAATATTCCATTCATTTAATATTTTATTTATTCTGTTGAACTCATAACTGATCGGTTGATCCCCGTTTTGGTCACGATTAGCCATAACGGCGATATCTTTTGACCAAAGCCTGATTTTGAGGCACGGTCGATTCCAGCGCACTCGTGGCACTGAAATCTACCAAGTGCACTTTCAAAATCTAGAGTTCATAGCGTTTGACCAAAAAGTCAACGGTACGTCTCGATTTGCGTGCCATGGTTTCCAAAATTAAGAAACATGACTTTTTATGGCCAAACTTGTAGGTTTAGATTATATTCAGATTATTATTCGGTTAAATTAAGTTTTTAAGTAAATTATTATAGAATTAATTATTATTAAATTAGTAACCCAACTAGCCACTATTTAGAACTAGAATATTAGAATTAATTTGTGGTTTTCGTGCACTGTTCGTGGTGCGATGTATTTTATAGGTTGACAGCTTCTAGATCGACTTTCCTTCACCCTCGGCTTGTGACTACGGTTTGTGCAAGGACCTCAGGCAAGTACACTTTCTGATTGCTTTTCGATTCATAGTAGTCTTTTCATTTCATGTCTATACATATATCTTGCTGCTTGTTGACACGCTCGTCACACGGAGTAGTCGGGAGGGGAAATACTAAGTAAATACGTGAACAAACCCAATTACATTACTGAACGGTAGCTAAGTCATACACACTTACGTATGAGTTAGCCGTACCATTACTGAACGATATCCATCGTATGATGTGCCGTATTAGCCCAGCCGTTCACGTATTAAAAGGTATTTCACACCACATAGGTAGATGTCTTTTATTTTTCCTTTTACTTTTCCACCGTGCTATGTCATCAGTTTTCTTACTAGATTTCATATTCCATATGCTATTTTCATGTCTTGTTAATTCTATTGTGTTTTCGTATTGTTGTCGGTTTGTGTACTTGTTCCATTCCTGACTGGAAACCAACATTTTTCAGGTTTAGCCGCGATCACTGTTAGCATTGGGAAGACTTGGGTATGCTGAGGACAACCTAAAATAGAAAGCATTTGTATCAATTTCTTTAATTGTAAAACTTTAGTTTTCCTTTAAATATAAATGTTGTAAATGTTGTAATAAATTAGAAATGTGAATGAGCAGCAAATATTTTAAGTTTGCGATTTTGAGCGTTTATTTCTTGCGGGCTTGACAGCGTTCTACCGCCGACTCTGCGACGTAGGCTGGCTTGGACACGTCTCGTATCCAAAAAGCGGGTGCGGGTCGTGACATGACCGAAGAAGAAGGATTGGCACCAGGTGTCACGACCCGCACCCGCTTTTCGGGCGCCAGCTCGTGAGCAAGCCAGCTACGTATCGAGCAGACTCCAGCCCAACTCGAGTACGTATAAGCTGTCAGGGAACAGGGTATCAAGCCTAATCTAAACTATATCTCAATCCACATGAATCATATAAACAAGAATGAACAATTATGGGTCATGGTCTGCAGCCCATTAGCATATTGTTCGATTAGACTCCAAGAATGATATGAGTCTATAAAGTAAAGCTGATAAGCAGAATATATCATAAAAGCACGAGAAAGATAGTAAATCAATATCACTAACAAAATATCTGAATCATGCAGATGAAGTCAACTACCACATGCTCAGCTAACTAACTCCGTGCAATCAGCTACCTGAAGAGATCATCAGGTCCTCAGAGGACTAGCAAGATACATAAAATATGCCACTATGACAGTAAATAATATGCATAAAGGGAATGACAGAAATATGACACTCTACTTCTAAACCAATACATGATAACGCAACATCAAGGACAATGTTCAACACTTGGGCTAATAGACAGAGTACCATGACAATCGTAGCTCATCCGAAACTAACGACCAACAGAATAATCACAATCGCATCTTCTCCGAGAATAACGACCAACAGAATATCACAATCGTAGCACAAAACTAACGACCAACAGAATAATCAATACAATCGAAGCTCATCTGAACTACCGGCCAACAGAAACTATCATATAGCCCGCATGCCTAGTAACTGTCCTCTATGTCACAAGGAACTATACATGTGTCCAGTCAAGTCGAATAAAGTCAAGTACAACTAACAGGTCAAGACATATGAAGTGAATATGACTCGTGACAAGGCAACACTATCAGGACCTATACATGAATTAGAGTGATATACAGAAGGAAAGAAATAACGTATGTGCACATAAAGTGAGAAAAATAGTAATGACACGAACAAGAGAAGCAATAACCAAATATGGCAAAAAAGAAACAACAATGTAGAAAATGCATAAGATACTGTACAGTGGGCAAGGTATACTTGCCTGGTGGCAGCGCGAAGAACCAATAAAATACCGTCAACTGGTAAGCCATACAGTCCAAGTCATTACAACTGTCTCCGAAAGCTGAAAACAAACATCGCCAACATTCTCAGAATAGTCAAATTAGCTAGGATTGCCTATCCTTAAGTCCAATTCTGGACACAGGGGCAAAACGGTAATTTCGGGCAAAAATAATGTCCGTCGTTGGACCCGCTTTGCACCGAAAAGCGTGCCAGAGTCAATGGTCTCTAAAGTTGTCAAACTACATATCTACGGATCCGATTTTCCAATATGAACCCAACCGTATGTCCAAAGTTGGATTCCGGCGGGCCGTGCACAAAATCACCCGTTGAGTGGGACCGTGGGGCCCGCAAAACGACGTTCGATTCGACTGTCTCATATTTGGATCAAACTTGGCATGCAGGATCAGAAAAATGATACGGTTCTATTGGCGTAAGTTTCGTCTCGATTTGACGAACGTGCACAAAGTAATTGGAGAATTTACAAAGTGCACGATACGGTGAATTTTGACGGATACGCATCAAATTCGTCGCGCACACGCGACCAATTCGAATTCCGTCAAAGCCCACACGACCACGTAACCATTACGCAGCTTTCGATGCGTTCGGTTCATGACCACGTCGTCCAGATTGGCGTGACGCACGTCGTGTGGAACAATTTTTTAGTTTTCAAAACAGGTTTTTGGGAAACTTTGGGATTCGAATTCTCGACGCATGGTCGATGATTTCCGAATCCACAAAAAGGGTGATGAAGACCTATATGCTGTCTAAAAGTCTCTTTAATTAGATTTCCTAATAAGTCACTGGATCGATCAGAATCGATCGTCGAACATGGGTGTGTGGACTGTCTCGTGTCCTATTTTTGAACAGATTTTCGGTCGACTTCGGGTCGATCTCATGAATGGTCGGGCAACCTATACAGAATCTAATTACTGGGGTTTCGAGGCGATTATATTGGCTTCCCAAATCAATTTATGGTTCGCAAAACGATGGAGTATCGGGGTCGGGATTTTACCGTGAAGTTGGTGGTTGCGACTGCCCTTCCCGCTGTCGTGTGCGGCTTATTGTTGCCTGAGCGCGCGGTCGTTGCCGCCTCCGGCCAGTGGCCGGCCACCCTGACGGCGGTGCGGGGTCCGCACGTGTGCGCGGGGGGGGGGGCGCACGAGATCGGGTTAGGGTTTGGATGATTCTCGTCGAGAGATCTCCCTCTCTCCTCTTCGTGTATATAAACAGTCGGGGGTCGCTCGGGTCTTGAAACAATGTGTTGGGCCGGGGCTGCTCTACTGATGTGGGGGCTTCTCAGCTCAGGTGGGAATTGCTCGGGTTTTGCTAGCGGGGAAAGTCTGGGCTGGCTTCCTGGTAGCTGATGGGGATTTATTATTAGTATTGGGTTTTCCTTTTTCTTTTCCTTATTATTCCATTATCTAATATTAATATATACAATTATATATATATACACACAATTATATCCGTATATATACAATTATATATATACGTATATACACATAATATATATATGTATACGTATATACACACGCAATATATATTTATATATGCAAACACATATTCACCTATATTTATATATATATATATTTATGTATATATTTTTTTTATATATATTTATGTATATATATATACACACAAATACACATACATACTATACGTATATTTATATATACACACGTAAATTTCTATGTAAATATACATATATACATAATATATATAAATACATAAATACACGTATACAATATATATATATATATATATATATATATATATATATATATATATATATATATATATATATATATATATATATACACACATGCACACATATTTATGTATATATATATATACACACACGTACACTATTATATATATATATTTATATAAATACACATACACGCAATTATTTATTCTTTTGATAAAGAATAAATTAATAATAATTAATTATAATAAATAGTTTATTCTCAATATTCCCAATAATAATAATAATAATAATAATAATAATAATAATAATAATAATAATAATAATTTTACTAGTTGTTAAAATAATTCAATAATGGCTCCTGGATAGGCATATCATAAACTCCTATTACTGGGCCCCAGAAAATCGTATAAATATTCTAATATGCTATTTAATATTAATAATTCCTATAATTTATGTATAATAAATATTCTTAGAAAATAATTGCCAATTCCAAAATATATATACAAAAATACTTGCACTTACCATACATGTCTTCAAGGTCGTACTTGGTCCCACTACATGCCTACTTGGGCTTGGATTCAGTTTGGGTCCAGTTTGAGCTAAGTTGGTACAATCGGATCTTCTAAAATCAATATATTTAATTAATAAATAAATAGTTCATCGGTGGGGGTTAAGTCGCAACTTGGCCTGGTTTTCCTATTTAGGACTCATTTATGGCTGGGTCTCCCTTGGCACGGCTAATACACTAGTCAAAGTACGCCACTGCACTATCTGTGCCATGATTCCTAGTCGTCTTGTACTCCAAAGCTTAGCTGTGGCTAAAGTCATCTATCGTAATAATTAACTAAATAATTACTTATAAATTCTAAAAGTCACATTTAAATCAAAATAAATAATAAAAAATATTTTCAAAAATTTTTGGGAAGGGAAGCTACAAATTTACCCACTTAAAAATAATTTTGTCCTCGAAATTCTTAATTCATAACCATGCCTTAAAAATCAAAATCGACTATTACCTTAATCTCCTCAATTTTAATTTCTCAAAATATTCCTATGGCATTCTCTAGTCATTTAGTAACTACGAAACTTCGAGGACTTCTACCCACCTTTGGTCACATTACTCCTCAAAATACGGTCACTAAAGTCTTATGGTCTTCTAACTAGTTGCTAACCATTCTACCAGCAGATATCTAGGCATATGGCTCTACAATCCTCATTAGCTATCAAGCAACAAAAATTAAACAATCAAGCAATATATATTATAATTTAATGATTTCTAATGATTTCTAGACAACACGACTGATCGTCACTCCGAAATAAGAAGGGACGAGAATCAATGGTACAGAAAACAAGAAAGTACAATCGAGAACAAATATGGAGTTTTCAAGAACGTATAGAATTTTTGGGAGAATTTTCAAGGCAGTGTGGATTGAGATTTCTATGGGTTTAGTCAGTTGCGCAGGCTCATATCAGCACAGTTATGTAACCGATACGATATGCTCTGACCTGCATGGGCCACCACAAAAACTTGTTACGACCCGCAACCGCTTTTCGAGCGCGAGCTCGTGAGCAAGCCAGCTACGTATCGAGCGGACTCCAGCCCGACTCGAGTACGTATAAGCTGTCAGGGAACAGGGTATCAAGCCTAATCTAAACTATATCTCAATCCACATGAATCATATAAACAAGAATGAACAATTATGGGTCATGGTCTGCAGCCCATTAGCATATTGCTCGATTAGACTCCAAGAATGATATGAGTCTATAAAGTAAAGCTGATAAGCAGAATATATCATAAAAGCACGAGAAAGATAGTAAATCAATATCACTAACAAAATACCTGAATCATGCAGATGAAGTCAACTACCACATGCTCAGCTAACTAACTCCGTGCAATCAGCTACCTGAAGAGATCATCAGGTCCTCAGAGGACTAGCAAGATACATAAAACATGCCACTATGACATTAAATAATATGCATAAAGGGAATGACAGAAATATGACACTCTACTTCTAAACCAATACATGATAACGCAATATCAAGGACAATGTTCAACACTTGGGCTAATAGACAGAGTACCATGACAATCGTAGCTCATCCGAAACTAACGACCAACAGAATAATCACAATCGCATCTTCTCCGAGAATAACGACCAACAGAATATCACAACCGTAGCATGAAACTAACGGCCAACAGAATAATCAATACAACCGAAGCTCATCTGAACTACCGGCCAACAGAAACTATCATATAGCCCGCATGCCTAGTAACTGTCCTCTATGTCACAAGGAACTATACATGTGTCCAGTCAAGTCGAATGAAGTCAAGTACAACTAACAGGTCAAGACATATGAAGTGAATGTGACTCGCGACAAGGCAACACTATCAGGACCTATACATGAATTAGAGTGATATACAGAAGGAAAGAAATAACGTATGTGCACATAAAGTGAGAAACATAGGAATGACACGAACAAGAGAAGCAAGAACCAAATATGACAGAAAAGAAACAACAATGTAGAAAATGCATAAGATACTGTACAGTGGGCAAGGTATACTTGCCTGGTGGCAGCGCGAAGAACCAATAAAATACCGTCAACTGGTAAGCCATACAGTCCAAGTCATCACAACTGTCTCCGAAAGCTGAAACAATCATCGCCAACATTCTCAGAATAGTCAAATTAGCTTGGATTGCCTGTCCTTAAGTCTAATTCTGGACACAGGGGCAAAACGGTAATTTCGGGCAAAAATAATGTCCGTCGTTGGACCCGCTTCGCACCGAAAAGCGTGCCAGAGTCAATGGTCTCTAAAGTCATCAAACTACATGTCTACGGATCCGGTTTTCTGATACGAACCCAACCGTATGTCCAAAGTTGGATTCCGGCGGACCGTGCACAAAATCGCCCATTGAGTGGGACCGTGGGGCCTGCAAAACGACGTTTGATTCGACTGTCTCAGATTTGGATCAAACTTGGTATGCAGGACCAGAAAAATGATACGGTTCTGTTGGCGTAAGTTTCGTCTCGATCTGACGAACGTGCACAAAGTAATTGGAGAATTTACAAAGTGCATGATACGGTGAATTTTGACGGATACGCATCAAATTCGTCGCGCACACGCGACCAATTCGAATTCCGTCAAAGCCCACACGACCACGTAACCATTACGCAGCTTTCGATGTGTTCGGTTCATGACCACGTCGTCCGGATTGGCGTGACGCACGTCGTATGGAACAATTTTCTAGTTTTTAAAACAGGTTTTTGGAAAACTTTGGGATTCGATTTCTCGACGCATAGTCGATGATTTTCGAATCCACAAAAAGGGTGATGAAGACCTATATGTTGTCTAAAAGTCTCTTCAATTAGATTTCCTAATAAGTCACTGGATCGATCAGAATCGATCGTCGAACATGGGTGTGTGGACTGTCTCGTGTCCTATTTTTGAACAGATTTTCGATCGACTTCGGGTCGATCTCATGGACTGGTCGGGCAACCTATACAGAATCCAATTACTGGGGTTTCGAGGCGATTATATTGGCTTCCCAAATCAATTTATGGTTCGTAAAACGATGGAGTATCGGGGTCGGGATTTTACCGTAAAGTTGGTGGTTGCGACTGCCCTTCCCGCTGTCGTGTGCGGCTTATTGTTGCCTGAGCGCACGGTCGTTGCCGCCTCCGGCCAGTGGCCGGCCACCCTAACGGCGGCGCGGGGCCCGCACGCGTGCACGGGGGGGGGGGGGGGGGGTGGCGCACGAGGTCGGGTTAGGGTTTGGATGATTCTCGTCGAGAGATCTCCCTCTCTCCTCTTCGTATATATAAACAGTCGGGGGTCGCTCGGGTTTTGAAACAATGTGTTGGGCTGGGGATGCTCTACTAATGTGGGGGCTGCTCAGCTCAGGTGGGAATTGCTCGAGTTTTGCTAGCGGGGAAAGTCTGGGCTGGCTTCCTGGTAGCTGATGGGGATTTATTATTAGTATTGGGTTTTCCTTTTTATTTTCCTTATTATTCCATTATCTAATATTAATATATACAATTATATATATATACACACAATTATATCCGTATATATACAATTATATATATATATATATGTATATACACATTATATATATATATATATATATATATATATATATATATATATATATATATATATATATATATATATATATATATATATATATATATATATTTATATATATACATAATATATATATATATATATACTATAATATATATATATATATATATATATATATATATATTATATATATACACATAATATATATATATATATACACATAATATATATATATATATATAAAATATATATATATATATATATATATATATATATATAGATATATATATATATATATATATATATATATATATATATATATATATATATGTATACGTGTATACACACGCAATATATATTTATATATGCAAACACATATTCACCTATATTTTTATATATATATTTATGTATATATATATACACACAAATACACATACATACTATACGTATATTTATATATACACACGTAAATTCCTATGTAAATATACATATATATATATATATATATAATATATAATATATATATATATATATATATATATATATATATATATATATATATATATATATATATATATATATATATATATATATATATATATATGTGTGTGTGTGTGTGTGTGTGTGTATATATATATACACATGCACACATATTTATGTATATATATATATATATATATATATATATATATATATATATATATATATATATATATATATATATATATACATACACGTACACTATTATATATATATTTATATAAATACACATACACGCAATTATTTATTCTTTTGATAAAGAATAAATTAATAATAATTAATTATAATAAATAGTTTATTCTCAATAATCCCAATAATAATAATAATAATAATAATAATAATAATAATAATAATAATAATAATAATAATAATTTCACTAGTTGTTAAAATAATTCAATAATGGCTCCTGGATGGGCATATCATAAACTCCTATTACTGGGCCCCAGAAAATCGTATAAATATTCTAATATGCTATTTAATATTAATAATTCCTATAATTTACGTATAATAAATATTCTTAGAAAATAATTGCCAATTCCAAAATATATATACAAAAATACTTGCACTTACCAAACATGTCTACAAGGTCGTACTTGGTCCCACTACATGCCTACTTGGGCTTGGATTCAGTTCGGGTCCAGTTTGAGCTAAGTTGGTACAATCGGGTCATCTAAAATCAATATATTTAATTAATAAATAAATAGTTCATCGGTGGGGGTTAAGTCGCAACTTGGCCTGGTTTTTCTAGTTAGGACTCACTTATGGCTGGGTCTCCCTTGGCACGGCTAATACACTAGTCAAAGCACGCCACTGCACTATCCGTGCCATGATTCCTAGTCGTCTTGTACTCCAAAGCTTAGCTTGTGGCTAAAGTCATCTATCGTAATAATTAACTAAATAATTACTTATAAATTCTAAAAGTCACATTTAAATCAAAATAAATAATAAAAAATATTTCCAAAAATTTTCGGGAAGGGAAGCTACACCAGGTGAGGTAGTAGCAGGTACTATTCTCGTCAACTCCTTCCCAGCATCAGCGTTATTTGATTCTGGTGCATCGCATTCATTTATGTTTGCACGATTCGTGACACGGATAGGACTGGAGCCTGAGTCATTATCAGTAAGGCTCAATATACTTACTGGTAACGGTCTTGTGGGAGTAGATAGAGTATTTTTCTCGTGTCGGATCGTAGTTAGTGGTAGAGAGTTCCCCGCTAGACTGATAGAGTTCCCAATGGCCGATTATGATGTGGTCTTAGGGATGGATTAGTTAAGGAGCCAGTATGCTAGGATAGACTGCCATGTTGGCAGGGTTGCTTTTAGCATTCCAAACGAGCCAGAATTTTCCTTTTCCCGAGGCAAAGTTGAACCTTCTCCTCCAATATTACGGATGGCAGTAGCAGCAGTACAGTTACCCCGGATAGTCGAGGAGTTTTCAGATGTTTTCCCAGAAGAGCTTCCAGGAATGCCGCCAGAGCGAGAGATCGAGTTTACTATCGACTTGATCCCAGGAACAGCACCAGTGTCAGAGAGAGTCTACAGGATGGCGCCGATCAGTAAATACGAGTTCTGGCTCGATCGCATTTCATACTTGGGTCATATCATCACCAGAGGAGGAATAGAAGTGGATCCCCAGAAGATTGTGGCTATCGAGACATGGTCAGTACCTAGCACAGTTGCAGAAGTTCACAGTTTTCTTAGCTTGGCCAGCTACTACCGGCAATTTGTTTTAGACTTTGCTCAAATTTCAGCAGCCATTGACCCAGTTGACCCGCAAGGATGTGCAATTTGCTTGGACAGCAGAATATCAGGATTCTTTTGAGAAGTTGAAGCGAAGTTTGATGACGGCACCCATTCTCACGCTTCCAAGTGGGACCGGGGGATTCTCAGTATATTGTGATACTTCAGGTAGAGGTTTGGGATGTGTTTTGATGCAGCGTGGGAAGGTAATAGCTTATGCGTCACATCAACTTCGTGATCATGAGAGGAATTACCTAACCCATGACTTGGAGTTGGCAGCAGTAGTGTTTGCACTTAAGCTTTGGAGACACTACTTGTATGGAGATAGGGTAGAAATTTTCACCGACTACAAGAGCCTGAAGTATGTATTTACTCAGAAGGATCTTAACATGCGTCAGAGGAGATGGCTAGAGCTGCTTGTGGATTATGACATCAACCTGCAGTATCATCCTGGGAAGGCCAACGTTGTTGCAGATGCATTGAGCAGGAGAGCCAGAGTTTATTTTCTAACAGCACAACCAGAGTTATTAGCAGATCTTCAGAAGATGGGTATAGAAGTTGTCCTTTCTACCAATGTGGCATTGATGGCCAGCCTACAAGTTTAGTCCTACTATAGTCGAGAGGATCCGGATGCGCAGTTATCAGATTCCAAGCTTCAGTGACTCAGAGCAGAGTGTGAGGCAGGACGAAGACCAGAGTTATATATCCATAAGGACGGTACACTTCGGCATGGAAAGCGTCTTTGTGTACCCAGTGGAGATATCAGACAGGAGGTCATGGCAGAAGCTCACAGTTCTCAGTATTCGATTCATTCGGGCGGTACGAAGATGTACCCTGATATCCGTCAGCACTTTTGGTGGAATGGCATGAAGAGGGAGATAGCCCGATTTATCTCTCGGTGTTTGGTTTGTCAACAAGTTAAAGCTGAACATCAGAGGCCAGCTGGACTTCTTCAGCCCTTGTCGATTCCAGAATGGAAGTGGGAGCATATAACCATAGATTTCATGACTGGATTACCTAGGTCCCCGGCCGGTAGAGATGCTATTTGGGCTATTATAGACAGGCTCACGAAGGTGGCTCACTTTCTTCCGTTCAGAGTTGGTCAGTCGACGGCTCAGCTAGCAGAGATGTACCTCAGACAGATCGTCAGATTTTATGGTGTACCAGTCAGTATCACCTCGGACAGAGATTCAAAATTTATGTCGTACTTTTGGCGTAGTCTACAAGAGAGTTTGAGAACTCACCTCCAGTTCAGCTCAGCTTATCATCCGTAAACAGATGGTCAGTCAGAGCGTACCATACGAACCTTGGAATATATGTTGAGATTTTGTACACTCGACTTCGGTGGTTCGTGGGAGGATCACCTGCACCTGGTAGAGTTCTCGTACAATAACAGTTTCCAAGCCAGTATCCAGATGGCACCGTTCGAGGCACTGTATGGTAGGAAGTGTAGATCCCCGCTAGAATGGGACGATATTGAGAGAGGCAGATAGCTCGGTCCGAAAGTGATTACTCAGATAGTTGAAGTGGTCAAAAGAGTCAGGGATCATCTTTGAGTTGCACAAGATCGCCAGCGTCATTGGGCCGATTCTCATCGGCGTCCCCTTGAATTTTCGGTCGGCGACCATGTATTCCTCAGGATCTCGCCTAACCGTGGTGTCATTCGTTTTGGCGTACAGGAAAAAGCTTAGTCCTAGGTATATAGTGTAGTACCCCGTCCCGCAAAAGTCAATCGAAAGAATCGAAACACCGACGGCGTTCGGACTTAGCCTTGCAACGGCTACTCGAAGGCTCGTTCGGTCGAGGCGACTCCTCGCACAGGTGGGGTAGTTTCGGTGAACTTGCCTCATCTTAGCCTTCACTTAATAACGTGCATGTTTTCAACTTGCACAAGTAGGCTAATATAAAAGCTACGAACGCACATAGCTAAGGGAATAATCCCGACCCGTCGAAATATCTTAGAACATGGAAAATGGTCCCATGGTCTTCATAGAAGTCGGCTCTGCGTGCTTTCAAATGACACTCGATCCTTCGATCCCGTGGCTTGGGAGAAGGAAGTTGGCTTAAGTTGCTAAGTTGTCCCGACACTTGAAACAACCTAAGTCATAGGCGTCGCCTGTGTGAATGCTTGATAAAGCATGCACGGTCCCGTCGTTTTGCCTCGACACTCAAAACAGCCTAAGTCATAGGTGTCACCTGCGTGAATGCTTAATAAAGCATGCTCGATCCTGTCCCGCAAGGCTTGGCATAGCCTTCGCACGTCCCGCAAGTTAAGTCGTCTTGCACGGCTTGTTGGCTTAAGTCTAGGCACCCGAGAACTTGGTTGTTCAAGTCGAACGCGTACACGGCACGTTCCCTCGATGCGAAGCTCGGCGTAGCCTTTGCTCATCGAGTTGTTGCCCGAATAAGTTAGACAAGAGTTGTGCTGGGCTATCGAAGCCATTTCTAGCACTATCCCGCTCTATCTGCGGTTGTCAAGTCGCGTAGTCCCTTGAGAATAAGGCTCGTCGTATAAGTATATGACTTGAGCGTTAGCGTCACCTATAGAACCAGGTCTATCTAAGGCATGAGCTACGATGGATCTAGTAAAGAATATGCCATGATCAAAGGAAATCCACGCGACTTGTTGTCGCCGAGATCGGTCCCACTACTTGGGAGTCTCGCTATATCTTGATATGTCCCGAACACGAGATCGGTCCTCGCTACTTGGGAGTCTCGCTATGTCTTGATATGTCCCGTACACGAGATCGGTCCCCCGGCTTGGGAGTCTCGTTAAGTCTTGATATGTCCCGTACACGAGATCGGTCCTGCTACTTGGAAGTCTCGCTATGTCTTGATATGTCCCGCACACGAGATCGGTCCCCCGGCTTGGGAGTCTCGTTAAGTCTTGATATGTCCCGTACACGAGATCGGTCCCGCGGCTTAGGAATCTCGTTAAGTCTCGAGAGAGTTAAAGGAAAGCATGGTCATGTTAAGAAAGGATTTGATAGATCGAGTTGAGTATGCATTGTCATTGGACAACTTGTCGATAAGGTGTAGTCTTCTCGAATGATTGCCGGGGCACCGGGAATCATTCGGCTCAGGGGAAGCGCGTTGCGGCTCAAAGTAGGATGCTGGATAACCGTATGGGAGACTTCGGCGCCTCTGGACTAGCTACCCATATAGGGACGAGTCGATATCCCATGAGCCAGTCCAAGATAGCTTGACATTCCTAGTGACCACTCATATTGATGTGTCGGCAATAGCGGCACACCGCGTGTTTGCCTTTGGATTGGGTTTAGAACTGGAATCATGTCTAGTCGGTAACACAATGTCTGGGCCTAAGATTGGGCTGCAGCATAGGCACCGTGCTTAGCACGATACTTGGCGTCGGAATGTCCATGAGATCGATACTAGGTTTGGCAAGTCTTGTCTAAGTTGGTTCATGAGTCGAATAGAAAGACCGCTAAGCGGTAGCATGGATAAAGTCTTGATAAGTTGCGAGGCGCGGCCTCAATCTTGAAGCATATACAAGTCTAAGCAAGGTCTTAAGGCACAAATCAAGTCTAGCGGCACGACCTGCACGAGTCGTCCCCTTGATGTCATTGGGACGAGAATAGGCTTGAGGCACTTGAGTTCAAGTAAAGGTCTTGGCACGGTCGAGTCCGTGTAAGTTGCTCCTCGGCGTAGCACCGTCTCGAATATGTCTAAGTCGCGAATAGAGTATGGCACGACCCTGTCGTCCCGAGTTCAAGTTGGGTCAAGTACATGCACGATGAGGCACTGGCTCGATCTAAACACACGTTGGAATTATAGCACGAACATGTCTTGGCACCTCGGTTTGGTCGGACGTCCTCGTCCTAAAATGAATCCTAAGGCAAGACTAGAAAGACAATCGAAAGGGTTTTCAGCTGCATAAAGTAAATGAACGTGTCAGTTGTGTATGGGTGGGAAGAGAAGCTCACTCCACCAGTACAGTTGAGTACTGACACCCACACAGTATTCATGTGCAGGCACAGGTAGAAGCTCGTGGCGCGGAGCTCGCTTGGATACGTCGAGGCACGGAGTTCTTTGGAGATTTGAAGCGTGCGACCATACGGATTGAAGACTTATACAGGACATAATGTATGGACATCGCCTTCCGAAGCTTCCGCTGGATTCAAGCATTGTGTCGAGAGATGAGAGAGAGCAGAGTGAATTGTAAAATGAGAGAAAAGTGAGCACGAGAGACTTGTAATTTGGCCTTGCACCCACAAATGTAATCTTGTATTCAATGTCAATAAAGAGTTCTTTTGAATGACTTGTATTCATGTGTGCTTGTTTTAAATTTTCGCTGCATGTTCAATTATTTCTGCTTGGGACTTCTGTGCGACGACCCCGTCGCCGCCGATGGAATCGACCATTATGCAACTGCCTTGCACGAGAGCAATCTAGGCTCGTACGGCATCACACCTTAGCGAGGACGATCGCTCCTACGGGAGCGGGGCGTGACATAATGGTATCAGAGCACGGCTTTACGTCCTTGGACTTCACATCGAATTTCTCAGTTTTAAAAGCTCGTCGTTGGAAAATAAGTATGCGCTCTCTCTCGATTGTCCCTCGATATGTCCATACAATAAGTCTAAATATTTTTAAAAGCTCGTACAAGCGTTCACTCGAACGCATCAGTAGGCTATCGCCGAATGCATCGGTAGGCCTTTGTGCCGAACGGTGTCAAACTTGTCTTGATAAGAAAATACATGCTATAGTTAGCAAGTCGTGTATGTGCCTTACTAGTACTGCGTCGACCTTAGCGGGTGAGCATGCAAACTCGAAGTATAGTCCGCACGTCGCGCACCTCGACTTTCGGTGCAAACGAATCACGAGCAATATCAAGTATCGCTCAGTCGGGAACGGAGATACACTTAGGGTGTCTCTCGATAGGAACGCTGTCAAGTTAACGCTTAGGCGTACACGGAAGATTGACTTGGATTTTGAGGAAATAATGCGAACGACTTAGTACGTCGATACGACGTGAGCGATTACGCTAGAGATTCGTCGAATGAATCTGAAAGATGTCTTAGCGAATGATGTGAACGTGATTGAGGACTAGATCGGATGGCTCGAATCCTGAGTGGTGTATGGTTTGTCTTGAAAATCATTCGAGCAAATATTGAGGATTATGAGTATGTCGACGAGGCGATGCGATCGCGCAAAGCCTTAGAACGCGTCACGCTTAGTTGGTCGTGACTTCGAATGTCCCGAACGAGCATCTAGTTCGGACAACTTGTGAATAGGCAACGCGAGTTAGAAAACGATATCGAATCACGCTCGGAACGATGAATAAAGATGAATGTCTCCATCGAGGAAACTTACAGGATCGTGCTTATTATTTTAGATTTTGATCGAATGGAATTATGGTATATCCAGTTCGGATAATAGCATCAGTCGTACGACTCGAATTTGGTCGCAAAGAAAGATCGTCAGGTTATGCATATCATCGATGGTATTGAGGCGTATCAAAGATCGATATGCGATAACTTAGGGGTACTCTGACTCGACGAATGACGATCGTGCAAATGTCATTGTTCCGATGGATGCTATACTCGGGATATTGAAATGTGTCGAGGAAAATATAGACTTGGCTCGAGGATTTTCTAGTTGAAGGAATGATGATCGGACTACCGAACTTGGATTGAATGAAATGAAATATTTGGATTTGCTTCGTTGACAACCACAACGTTGATGTCCTTGTCTTATGCGGGCGCAACTCCAGCCTCGCATATGCGTCGCACCGATTAGGGTGATCACTCCGCGTGAGCGCTGGTATGGTGATTCATACAGCGGGGGTGATTGAACTAGCATGGCGTGGCAATTAGTGTGCTTCGACTTGTGGTTTGACGCAAGGGTGGACTCGAAAACGACTTAGTATGCTTGATGAATTGAACTTGAGGATTGAGTAGGTCCAATCCGCGTATCGAGAATGAATTAGTCTAGACTCAAATAAGAGTTATGCCCCCGATAAGAATGATTATTCTGCGGGAGCGTTGCATGGTGATTCATGAACCACCATGGATAATCGGACTCGCGTGAGATTGGGGCGTAATATATTGTCAAAACTAGATGACCTCGTGATCGAATGCAATGATGCGATTAGGTGATCGTGCTCGATGTTTAGAAATCTGAGTGACGAAAGTTTGGGTAGAAAAACCCCGTACTACCAACTTGGTTTGACCCTGGGATTGGGGTCAGTGTTGGCATTATTGTTGGGGAACTATGATTCCAATCCTGACATTGACTTAGCCTCGAAAAGAATTGGCCTTGCTGTTAGGTGAGACGCCCTGTTTCAAGTGTTAACAATCAAAAGATTGATCTTAAGATTTGACATAGATGGATTGAGTGAATCAAGAATAGAAAACCCTGCTCATGAGACTCGGATGACATGCATATATTTCAGGGACGCCTGGATATGTGCATGATGCGACTCGAGTGAGAATGACAAATTCTCTATCATACGGCTTGGCTGAATGCATGTATTTTGGGGACGCCTGGAGTGCGTGCACGATCCAGCCAAGTGATACGATGAGTTCAAGCAAGACTTGAAAAATGGGATTGTGTCGAGATCTTGAAATCATGTTAACGGAAGGATTGATAGTCATGAGAGCGTGGCTCGGAATTGAGGAAAACGCATAGGCGGAGTGTGCACGATTAAGTCGTGGCCATAGAAATAGTAGGATGACTTGCCTTCAGGAAAGTCTCGAGGGCGAGACTTGTTCTGAGTGGTGTATGATGTAGTGCCCCGTCCCGCAAAGTCAATCGGAAGAATCGAAACGCCGACGGCGTTCGGACTTAGCCTTGCAATGGCTACTCGAAGGCTCGCTCGGTCGAGGCGACTCCTCGCACAGGTAGGGTAGTTTCGGTGAACTTGCCTCATCTTAGCCTTCACTTAATAACGCGCATGTTTTCAACTTGCACAAGTAGGCTAATATAAAAGCTACGAACGCACATAGCTAAGGGAATAATCTCGACCCGTCGGAATGTCTTAGAACATAGAAAATGGTCCTACGGTCTTCATAGAAGTCGGCTCAACGTGCTTTCAAATGACACTCGATCCTTCCATCCCGTAGCTTGGGAGAAGGAAGTTGGCTTAAGTTGCTAAGTTGTCCCGACACTTGAAACAGCCTAAGTCATAGGCGTCGCCTGTGTGAATGCTTGATAAAGCATGCACGGTCCCGTCGTTTTGCCCCGACACTCGAAATAGCCTAAGTCATAGGCGTCGCCTGCATAAATGCTTAATAAAGCATGCTTGGTCCTGTCCCGCAAGGCTTGGCATAGCCTTCACACGTCCCGCAAGTTAAGTCATCTTGCACGGCTTGTTGGCTTAAGTCTAGGCACCCGAGAACTTGGTTGTTCAAGTCGAACGCGTGTACGGCACATTCCCTCGATACGAAGCTCGGTGTAGCCTTTGCTCGTCGAGTTGTTGCCCGAATAAGTTAGACAAGAGTTGTGCTGGGCTATCGAAGCCATTTCTAACACTATTTCGCTCTATCTGCGGTTGTCAAGTCGCGTAGTCCCTTGAGAACAAAGCTCGTCGTATAAGTATATGACTTGAGCGTCAGCGTCGCCTATAGAACCAGGTCTGTCTAAGGCATGAGCTACGATGGATCTAGTAAAGAGTATGCCACGATCAAAGAAAATCTACGCGACTTGTTGTTGCCGAGATCGATCCCGCTACTTGGGAGTCTCGCTATGTCTTGATATGTCCCGCACACGAGATCGGTCCCGCTACTTGGGAGTCTCGCTATGTCTTGATATGTCCCGTACACGAGATCGGTCCCCCGGCTTGGGAGTCTCGCTAAGTCTTGATATGTCCCGCACACGAGATCGGTCCCGCTACTTGGGAGTCTCGCTTTGTCTTGATATGTCCCACACACAAGATCGGTCCTCCGGCTTGGGAGTCTCGCTAAGTCTTGATATATTCCGCACACGAGATCGGTCACGCGGCTTGGGAGTCTCGTTAAGTCTCGAGAGAGTTAAAGGAAAGCATAGTCTTGTTAAGGAAGGATTTGATAGATCGAGTTGAGTATGCATGGTCATTGGACAACTTGTCGATAAGGTGTAGTCTTCTCGAATGATTGTCGGGGCACCGGGATCATTCGGCCCGGAGGAAGCGCGTTGCAGCTCAAAGTAGGATCCTGGATAACCACATGTGAGACTTCGGCGCCTCTGGGCTAGCTACCCGTGTAGGGACGAGCCGCTATTCCACGAGCCAGTCCAAGATAGCTTGACATTGCTAGTGACCACTCATGTAGATGTGTCGGCAATAGCGACACACCGCATGTTTGCCTTTGGATTGGGTTTAGAACTGGAATCATGTCTAGTCGATAACATAATGTCTGGGCCTAAGATTGGGCTGCAGCATAGGCACCATGCTTAGCACGATACTTGGCGTCGGGATGTCCATAAGATCGATACTAGGTTTGGCAAGTCTTGTCTAAGTTGGTTCATGAGTCAAATAGAAAGACCGCTAGGCGGTAGCATGGATAAAGTCTTGATAAGTTGCGAGGCGCGGCCTCAATCTTGAAGCATATACAAGTCTAAGCAAGGTTTTAAGGCACCAATCAAGTCTAGCGGCACGACCTACACGAGTCGTCCCCTTGACGTCGTTGGCACGAGAATAGGCTTGAGGCACTTGAGTTCAAGTAAAGGTCTTGGCGCGGCCGAGTCCGTGTAAGTTGCTCCTCGGCGTAGCACCGTCTCGAATATGTCTAAGTCGTAAATAGAGTATGGCACTACCTTGTCGTCCCGAGTTTAAGTTGGGTCAAGTACATACACGATGAGGCACTGCCTCGATCGAAACAGACGTTGGAATTATAGCACGAACATGTCTTGGCACCTCGGTTTGGTCGGACGTCCTCGTCCTAAAATAAATCCTAAGACAAGACTAGAAATACAATCGAAAGGGTTTTAAGCTGCATAAAGTAAATAAACGTGTTGGTTATGTATGGATGGGCGAGAAGCTCACTCCACCAGTACAGTTGAGTACTGATACCCACACAGTGTTCATGTGCAGGCACAGGTAGAAGCTCGTGGCGCGGAGCTCGCTTGGATGCGTCGAGGCACGGAGTTTCTTGGCGATTCGAAGCTTGCGGCCGTGCGGATTAAAGACTTATACAGGACATAATGTATGGACATCGCCTTTCGAAGCTTTCGCTGGATTCAAGCATTATATCGAGAGATGAGAGAGAGGAGAGTGAATTGTAAAATTAGAGAAAAGTGAGCACGAGAGACTTGTAATTTGGCCTTGCACCCACAAATGTAATCTTGTATTTAATATCAATAAAGAGTTCTTTTGAATGACTTGTGTTCATGTGTGCTTGTTTTAAATTTCTGCTGTATGTTCAATTATTTCTGCTTGGGACTTCTGTGCGATGACCCCGTCGCCGCCGATGGAATCGACCGTTATGCAACTGCCTTGCACGAGCGCAATCTAGGCTCGTGTGGCATCACGCCTTAGCGAGGACAATCGCTCCTACGGGAGCGGGGTGTGACATATAGGGCCGTTCGATATTCTCGAGCGAGTAGGTGATGTGTCCTATCGTCTCGCTCTTTAACCGTTGTTACGTGGGGTGCATGACGTATTCCATGTATCCCAACTACGACGGTATATCCCGGACCCGAGCCATATCCTGGATCATTCGGAATTGGTTATTGGTACCAATCTTTCGTATGAGGAGAGACGCGTGTCTATATTGGACCGAAGAGAGAAGATACTCAAGAACAATACTATCAAGTTAGTCCGTGTTGCTTGGGGTCATCACTCTTTGGGTGGGTCAACATGGAAGCGTGAAGATGATATCCGATCGTGATATTCCGACCTGTTTGACTCGTAAGGTATAATATCTTTCTTTTGCCTTATGCTCTCAATTCGTTGCTTGAATGAATGCTTGCATGGTGTACTGCTTAGTATAGCTTGTCCTTGCCTCTCTAGCCTCTTAATTAAATTTTGAGGACAAAATTCTTTTAAGGAGGGTAGAGTTGTAACGCCCGTAGTTTGTATTACATATTTTGGTATACGTGTACGTATTTTGACTCATATTACATGTCTCATTGCATGGTTTATTTTGGCATTTCATTTGCTTGGTTCGGTTCGGTTTGCTTGGTTTGGCTTGGTTCGATTTTTTGTGGACCAACCCCACCTACCACCCACTCTCTTTTTTTGTAAGCCACCTAACCACTCTCTCTCTTCCATTAATCCTCATAACTCTTCTTCTTCCTCCATTAACTCTCTCCACCTACCAGAGAGGCTTAGGCAAGTACAACTTGCTTCATGGAGGAACTCAATTTTTGTTGTTCCATTTTCTTCCTTACGAGATTCTAAGACACTTTAGTACTTAGCCTATGTAATTTTTATGGTTCATTTCATGTATATCTAAGCTTGTTGCATTTCTGGATTTCTTAGGATTTTGATCTAAGCTTTATTATTTTCAAGTTTTGATGGTTTTATATTGTAGAGAATTTCATTCTACCCTATGTTGACCTATGGAAGTCTAGATTTGGGGCTTGGATTGAAGGTTGGGAAGTTTGGGAAACCCCCAACTTCTCAGGTTCTTCTTCTCGGGAAGTTAGAGAAGAAGAACAGTGCTTGACCGTATGGCTTTTTATGCGGCAAGTCCCTTGCGGCTCCCCTTAGCAGCATGGTTTTGGCAGCCTTAGCCGCATGGCTTCGGTTGTCCTTTGCCGCATGATCCCATGTTCCCTTTGCCGCATGAGCCTATGTTCCCTTAGCCGCATGAGCCCTTTTCCCCTTAGCCGCATGAGCCCGTCCCCTTTAGCCGCATAGCCCTGTTTCCCTTAGCCGTATATGCAAGTTCTTCCTTAGCCTCAATGCTTCGGTTGGCCTTACCGCATGACCCTTATTTCAATCCAGTCGCATGAGCCTGTACCTCCCCCCAAGCCGCATGAGCCTGCACCCCCCAGCTGCATGAGCCTGCACCACCCTCCAGCCGCATGAGCCTGCACCCCCCCAGCCGCATGAGCCTGCACCCCCCAGCTGCATGAGCCTGCACCCCTTTGCCGCATGACTATCCTTGGCCACATAGGCCATAACCCTTGGCTCCCGGGCCGCATGGCTCTTTCCACAGCCCTTGCACCCCTTTATTTTGTTGGGTTGTTATATTTATGCTTATGTCTCACGACCCTCTGTGTAACTTGGGTCCCTTGATAGAATGCTTGTACCATGTAAATTCTGTACATGTTCCATGAACACGATAGTGACCCATCGTGGTGCACTCTTGACAAGTAACATAACACGACAGTGGCCCAATATGGTGCACTCACGACAAGAATGATTGACAAGTAACATGGCATGATAGTGGCCCGTCGTGGCGCACTCTTGATAAGTAAATCTAACATAATATACCTCGATATGCTGTTGCGACGGCTAGTACGACGTGACAAGAATGAATGGCCTGGACATCGTGGGCGATTGTGTTTGTACAAATGAACCAGTATTATCTTGCATCATGTCTAGGACGGGGACCCCTGAGTACCACAATCAGGGGTACCTACTGAAATTGACTAAGGCTAATAACTAGAATAATCCAGTAGTCATGAAGAGATTTTCCAGCTACAGGCAATCCCGTTATCTGGGTGCGCAAGTGGACTTGTAGCCTGCCGACGAGTAGGGCACATTTCTAGCACACTGTCATGTGTTGCACCCTTTATGAACGGATATTCGACCTAGATAACCGGGATGGTCTGTAGGGCTTATGGCTGTTGGAATAATCTTATTACATCTTGCTAGTAACTAGGCCTGTGATAACTCTAGTTCGTTAAAGTATCAAGCTGTACTTATTGCTTGGCCGTGAATATTGGATAGAGTCTAAGCCTTGTCTTGTCCCAGTACCTGGTTACTTCAGTAACATGATTGCTTATGTTTACCTTGTCAATAGCTGATCAGAATAACTTCTCATCTCTTCATATTTATTGCCCTATCGAGATTTCATGTCTTAATTATCTTATTATTTTTATGTTTTGATATGCTGGTTTTAGTTCTTAAGTAAAGCCTCCTTTGTGGCACTTGCTCTTTCTGGGATTTGACCCAGCTGGTTTTGTATGGCCAGATACCGGAGCAGCTCCAGAGGATCTTCCTACCTTCCAGCCAGATTGTGACCATCAGACGTAACCCTGACAATGAGTGGGTTTTTATTTTGCTCTCCCACTCTATTGTAAAAATATTCTTTTGAGACGCTTAGCCGACGAGCACGTGTTAGCTCGATTGCACTTTACTTATTGTCTGCCTACGGGCTATAGCATGATTAACAAATCCTAGGATTGATCATGTATGATTGAAACGCTTGCTAATCTTCACATTTGTATGACTAGCTTCATGATCATCCAAATATGTAATGTATGGGACGCCTTACTATTGTATATTTGGTGCTCTGATATCTTGTAACTGTTATTACTTGCTTGATATTGAGACGATAGGCTTGTTCATGACCATAAGAGACTGATGGCTTGTAGTTAAACCCTCATGTATCTAGACAGCCGTGACCGTATTGCGAGATGGGTTGCACTTCAACATACGTAGCTGGCTATGTCCGCCCCTGCTCTCCAGTATTTTGGTTCTGGGGCGTTACATCATCGACGGCATGCACAGTGCATGATGTTCTGCTCGAGGACGCATGTGTATGTGAGAGCTTCAAGTTCAGACACGAAGGTGGGCAGGTTTAGGAGTTTGAATCTCAGGAGGACCGCACCGTCTGCTTAGTTGGGCCAGCCAAGGATGAAGAAGCCCGTCGGAACGTTAGCACTTTCCGATGGAAGACAGAAGTCGGGGACAGGCAGCCGAGACTTGCGGTGAGGCTGATCCGCAGGGACTTCGGTCTTGATCGTGTTATTGATATTGGCAGGATCCCAGTAGTGCAAGTGTCACGCCCCGACCCGGAATCACCCGAATCATCGTCCTCGCAGGGGGGCGTGATGCCGCACGAGCCTGGAGTTGCGCTCGTGCAAGGTAAGATGACAGTTCTCAAATGGTTATCTTTTGATTTGATATTAACAACGAAAGGAAAACAGAGTATACGAAATAATTCTCTTTATTGATATCCGAAACTGAAATTATAAAGGCTTTCGATAGCCTAACAATATATATGCCAGATTGGCTACAACACTCAGGTTCTCTCTTGCCCACAAAGGATTTTACCGTTCCATACATCATGCCTTCTATATCTCGGTCGCATTAATCATGTTTCATAGTCCGAGCGTCAATGCGATCGCACGCTTCAATATGCTTCGGCATTCCAAGCCTCAACGCGTTCAAGCAACGCTTCGTTGCGAGCCATCCATTCCCTGCACCCTGTATAAAGCTGGTGGGGGATCAGTACATTCGTCCTCGCATGTACTGATGCAAAGCTCTTCTTTCCAAACCGACATTGTAGTATTTATGTTGAATCATGCAACTTAGCTTATGATCTTGCTATGTTCTCCTTAGGGTCAATTTTATGGCATATTCGAAAGCATAAAGCATGTTAGCATGGCAAGCATGTTATTCGAATTGAAATAGGCAAGCAATTAAGCAATCTCGTGTTTGAGTCGTGGCGCGACTTCTTACCAAGTCAAAGCACTCGCCCTTGCACCGACGCAAGGTGAATGCGCCCTATTCCTTCTCGGTCATGTTATAAGTGCATCTCTAAGCAGGATCTATGTGCGGAACGCATACACGCCTACACTTTTAACCCATCGTTCCTTTGCTATATGAAGGTCGTGGGCGTATCCGTGCCGGAATGGACTAAAGGAGTTTCTTACTTTCTTTTCTCTCCTTTTCTCAATATTGGTCGGGCTGTCCGACATTTAACGGGTGGGTTGCGATCCCAACAACCGAAACGTTCCCGCTGTATACCATCTTTTGCGACTTTTCCCATCTATAAGACGAGTGCTACTCGTTTAAGGATGTGTGCCTACAAAGATTATTCGAATCTCCCCTAGGCCAAGCGGTTCCGGGGCGCTCCGGCACTTAACCGTTTGGGAGAAACACTCGTGCACGAGTCATTATCACATTTAATCTCAAGTCCATCCCATTCGACCATGCAACGCCCTTATTATTCAAACAACCAAGCATAGTCTTGAGTCCGAGACTCAGACTTTATCATCTCGTGTTTCCTCCGTTAACTTTCTATGTTCTTATGTTTCGTACTTCGTTTCAATATTCAATGGCATTATGCCTCAACTCAATGTTCCTCAACCGAACAATCCGAAGGTCTCGAACACCTTTCGAGGCATCACGTCATATTCGACAGTTCCTGTCACGACCCGTACCCTAGAGTAAGGGCACGAGATGTGGGTACGTCCAGCCTACACCGCAGTGTCGTCGGTAGAACGCTGTCCTAGGTCACAACATCTAATAGTTTAAGGTAATAAACAGTTATACTCCCCGAATGGGGGTGACATAACAGAATATATCTCAATCACAGCTAAGGTAGAACAGAATAAAGATGGAATGATATAAAAGAATGCAAGATCCAAACCACAGGAAATACAATAGAGAGAAAGCTAAGTGTCTATGATAACTCCACTGATATCCAGAATAATACAGATCCATAATATATACAACTCAACTGCAATACTATGAAATAAGATCAAACTATCTATGGACCAACTGTCTCTACTGCTAAGGGATCCGACTGGAAGTCCGGATCGCAAGTGTCCTCTAAGGCTGTCCCATAGAAAGTGTCTAAGCAGGCCTCCTCCTCGTCCTCTGTAAAATTTTCAACAAGTCCAAACAGGATGGGAACGAGCACATATCTCTCAACAGTTCATAACAGGTTAGGAGTATAAATCATGCAATAGAGTAAAATACAGGAAGTGCTGAAAAGGAAGTACGAGTAAACAGGAAATATTTGTAACTGAAAGTAAATATATGATAAGTAGAGACTGTAAGTGGCTAAGTGATTTAGAGTACAATATGGTTATGTAAACGGCTTAGGGGCACATGAATACAACAAAGAGGCACATGAATACAGCTACTGGGGATAATGATCACATAACCAATTCTACTCATCCCGCCCCAATCAATACACAAGGATCCATTCAAGTTACATCATAGGCACATGAATACAGCTAAGATATGTGAACTCATGTAATGAGTAGTACATGAGGCACATAAAAGCACATGAGAATATGTAAAAACATGAACTAGTACGAGTACAAGGAGTACCTGATGCACATGATAAAGTACATGAACATGAACTGCCCGATGCACCCGTAGAGGGATAACATCTCAGGAAGGGATCCATATAGTACTAATCCGTGAAGATACGTGTCAGCATCATGTAGAGTAATCTAGAGCAATAATATAGTCCAGACAGGTATGAAAAGATCAGAGAATGTACTCGCCTGCTATCTGATTGTCCAAGATGAAAGTACTGTCCGAGGAGTGGTGTCTGGCTCCTATTTAGAACAGTACAAGTCACAACAATTCCAGAATGGTAATAAGATGTACTATAATGTATTCTACATGAATCTAGGTCAATCAAGACCAAAGTCAACTCTTGGTCAACTCTGGTCAACCCTAGAAGTCAAACTAGGTCAACCAAGTCAAACCTAAGTTAACTAGTCTATACTAGTCTAACTAGTCTATTCTGGGTCTAACAAGACCACACAAGTCTAACTAGACTCTAAACTGACACACAGATACACCCATAGGCTAAGAGACTAGGCCATAGGCGATTAGGCAATACCATGCCTAAAACCAACCCATAATCACATGATCGCATGCAAATAATATATACTTAAAATAACACACATATTGATATATTATATCTAATATAGAAATACACATATAGGCTAACTATATACATATCACCATACATTATATATTATATATATAATAGTACAACACATTGATATATTATACAGGACACCTATTTATATATCTAAAATATATATACATACATGTAGAGAATAGGAAAGGGGATGTGGTGTACATGTGTGTGTGTGTTTTAAAGTAGTGTATAATGAGTGTAAGGGTGTGAGTGTGTGACATACATGAGTGTGTGTAATGATATGTGGACAGTGTCAAAGAAAATAAGAAATACACTTGTGTATTGCATTGAAAAATAGTGAAGACAACCATGTATCCTGGGATCAGTGAACATATTACAATGTATGGGGATCAAGTCAACTCATAAAAAGGAAAATCAGTTCAGGTATATAAACATTCAACTCAGGTTTTACAGCTCAGTGAACAATCAGGTTTAAGAATAAAAACTCAGTTAAAAGAACCATTCCCATACTCATTTCGAAAAAAAAGAAAAGGGAATCATTCTCAGTGACAGTTCATATAAGAAAAGGAAATCAGTTCATAACAGTTTCAGTTAGAGGGAAGATTAGTTCAGGAAAGTTTAAGGAAAACTGGAAATCAGTCTCAGGTTTTGAAGAGGAAAGGAAATCAATTTCTGTTATCACATAGAATCCACATTCATTAATCAGTAGACCATAATACTATGAATGGGGATAACACTCACATATTCAGAAATAGAACATTCAAATCTCAATTTTAACATTTGAAACCAAAACACATTGACAACTAGCCATGCTCAACAAAACCAATCTCAAATGAACCCACATGCCAAAATTCCAATCACAAATCCAAAAGCCCATTTCGAATTGAATACTTAGCCAACATGAACTACCAAACATGTGGAGACATATAACAGTGAAAAATAGCAAGTAAAACAAGGAATTAAAAGTTAGAAAAAATAGGAAAACCCAAGTATCAGTAATGGTATCAGTGAATGCCATTAACCCAATGTTCGAATCCAATATTCCACATTAAACCTAAATTAACATGTAATTTAATTTAACAAAGATAATACATTATAATTATGATCTAATTAGCAAGTAATAACATGATTTAAAGCATTTAAAACTGGAATAAACATACTGAACAACTCACAGCTCGTACACGCACAGTGCACGCACGAAAGTGTGTCCGACATGACACGAGGACTCATGAAACTTGGGGAGCCCCGTGTCAGTGTCAGCCCCGACCCATGTGTCGAATTTCTCGTGTCCACGTGGCGTGTCCAGTGAGTTGTGGCCCCCGAGTAGCAGGGAAAAGATATCTGTGCACGCGTGCGAATGCAACAGCGTGTCCGTGTGTCCGTGGGGACTCGACACGACACCAAAGCATGCTCGGTACACTAGAAACACATAAGCGAGATTAAAACCCTAATTCCTATTCAATTACATCTCAGAAAAAGGATCGAAATGCCCTTTGGGGCATTTCGTCGAACACATGCATACACGAACTGATACGTGTCTGATACGGACACGTATAGGACTCGAACCCTAGGGTTAGCTAGTCCTACAGCTAGGGTAGGCCTAGGGCATCCTTGATATGCAATAAAACAGCAATTACATGGTGGATATTAGAATTTACCTATTGATGTGCAAAGGCTCAAAAATCCTCAAATGAAAGTGGTTCCTCAAGCTACCAAACTCCTTCAAATTGATTCTTCCCTGAAATTACTCAATAACAACAGCAAGTAAACTAATTTTAGAACCTAATGCAATTGATTTGGGTAGAAAAGGAATTAAAATGGATTTTCTAGGATTTAATGAAGATGGAGACTCACCTCTTCTCAAACTTGGAAAATAATTCTAAGGAGGCTAGCCCTAATTTCTAGGAGCATTAAATAGGGACGGAGGACCTAAGTGTGGGCGACCATGGGCTTGGGTTAGGTTATACTAGTGTTGGGTTGGGCCTTCAAGGCTAAGTCACAAGTCATGACTTGTGAAACCCAAGCCATTTCCTATTCAAATAAATTCCTAATTTCCCCAAATTAAATCTAATGAGTTTAATGTCACTAACTTGGGTCAAGCTAGGTTTACTTAACCTAACCAAGTAGTCATGACCTAGGTTAGCCTCTAGGACAGTCTCCTAAGTCAACATTAGTCAAAGTCAAAACTAGCACCAAATCAATATACTAAAAATCACTTAAAAATTCTAATAAATATAATTAATACTAATAATTCCAAATTAATTCCAAAATTTTAAAAATGACCAAAATACCCTCAAGCTAGAAATGTGGTAGTGACAAATCTACCCCCCTTAAAATAATTTCGTCCTCGAAATTAAAGGCGAAACTAAACTGCTGAGAAGCATAGAAATGTATACCTCAAGGTCCAAAAAGATAGGGGTACCGCTCGCGCATCTCATCCTCCCGCTCCCAGGTAGACTCTCCTGGAGAATGATGCCTCCATGCGACGCGTACCAAGGGTATCACCTGGTTCCTCGGTACCTTCTCCCGGCGATCCAGAAACTCTACAGGCTGCTCTAGATATGTCACGACCCGTACCCGCTTTTTCGGATACGAGACGTGTCTAAGCCAGCCTACGCCACAGAGTCGGCGGTAGAACACTGTCAAGCCCGCAAGAAATAAATGCTCAAGAAATATATTTGCTGCTCATTCACATTTCTAAATTTACAACATTTATAATTAAAGAAAATACAAGATTTTACAAGTAATGAAATTGATACAATTGCTTTTTATTTCTAGGTTGACCTTAGCATACCCAATCCTTCCCCAGTGCTAAGAGCGATCGCGGCTAAACCTGAAAAATGTTAGTTTCCAATCAAGAATGGAACAAGTACACAAATCGACGACAATGCAAAAACACAATAGAATTAACAAGACATGAAAATAACATATGGAATATGAAAGCTAGTAAGAAAACTGATGACATAGCATGATAGAGAAGTAAACAAGGAAAAACTATTAAAAGACATCTATTTAGGTGGTATAAAATATCCATTTTGACATGTGAACGGCTAGGGGATAAATTCGGCACACTGCACGTGTCGTGTGCAGCGGCTATTATTCAAGAATAGACTCATGGGATAGTTCTGAGTAGTTCACATGTCTACTTAGATATTTCCCCTCCCGACTACTCCGTGTGACGAGCGTGTCAACAAGCATCAAGATGTATGTATAGACATGAAATGAAAACACTACTATGAATCGGAAAGCAATCAGAAAGTGCGCTTGCCTGAGGTCCTTAGCTGGTGTAACCAAAATACCATACCACTCAATGAGCCACAATCAGTCAACACATGTAGAAGTCTTCGGATGCTGAAATAAACATTACCAACATTCTCAGAATAGTCAAATTAGCTAGGATTGTCTGTCCTTAAGTCCAATTCTGGATACAGAGATAAAATGGTAATTTCGGGCAAAAACGATGTCCGCCGTTGGACCCGCTTTGTACCGAAAAATGTGCCAGAGCTAATGGTCTCTAAAGTCGTCAAACTACATGTCTACGGATCCAATTTTCTGATACGAACCCAACCGTATGTCCAGAGTTGGATTCCGGCAGGTCGTGCACAAAATCGCCCGTTGAGTGGGACCGTAGGGCCCGCAAAACGACGTACGATTCAACTGTCTCAGAATTGGACCAAACTTGGCATACAAAACCAAAAAAATGATACTGTCCTGATGGCGCAAGTTTCGTCTCGATCTAACGAGCGTGCACAAAGTAATTGAGAAATTTGCAAAGTGCACGATATGGTAAATTTTGATGGATACGCATCAAATTCGTCGCACACACGCGACCAATTTGAATTTCGTCAAAGCCCACACGACCACGAAGCCGTTACGCAGCTTTCGATGACTTCGGTTCGCGACCACGTCGCCCGGAATGGCGGGACGCACGTCGTGTGGATGAATTTTCATGTTTTTAAAACAGATTTTCGTCAAACTTTGAAACGGTTTTAACAGGGATTTCATACATGAAAATTAAAAGAGAGGTTTCGAACTCGTATAGGTTGTCTAAAACTGTCTTCAAATAGAATCTCAAAATCGTGCATGGATTGGGAGAAAACTGCCCGTGAACTAGAGTCCTTGGACTGGTTTTGCTGTCCTGTTTCGACATATTTTTGTCGAACTTTGGTTCGATTTCCTGGCCGATCTAGCGCATCTACACAAAAAGTAATTGAAAGAAAGTAAAGGCGTATATATTGGCTTCGTACCAGAGTTGGAAGATCGGGAATCGGTCGAGAGACGAGGTGGGAAACTCGTCTCGAAGTCGAGCTTTCGACAGCACATTGCTGCTGCCAACACCGCGCATCGTGCGCGTTGGCTGTGCGTGTGTGGCCTCCGGTAAATCCGTCGCCGGCCGACGGCCGCCCACGGCGGGGTGGCGCATGCGCAGGTGGTGCGCCGTCATGGTGGTTAGGGTTTTCGAGTTTCTTTCTCTCGATCCCTCTGTTCTCTGTTATGTACGAGTATTAACTCTCGGCCAAGTGTGAATCCGAGCGGGGTGGGTCCTGGGCCTATGAGCTGGGGCTTGTAAGCAGGCCAGGCTTGGGCCTGGGCTGCCCGGCCAATGGGGCTGTATGGGTTTTTTTTTCCATTGGCTTGGGCTGAGTTCCTATGGGGGTTTGCTCGGGTGCTGCGAGCCTGGGCTCGGGCTCAGGCCTTCTTATCCTTTTCTTTTTCTATTTCTTATTTAGCAATTTTCATATACATTAACTAATGTATATATATTTATACATTATACCTACGCACACATATATATATTCTTATATATATTTTATATATATATATACACAAATATACATATATTTATCTTATATATATATATATATATTTTTTTTTTATCTTATATATATATATATATATATATATATATATATATATATATATATATATATATATTTATATATATATCTTATATATAAATACACATACATTTATATATATTCATATATATATTTTATACACATGTATGTATACAATCATACATGTATTTATATATATACACGTGCACACATATCTTTATATATTTATGCATACATACACAGGTACACCTACATATATAGCCAGACTGATATTTACAATAAGGAATTATTATAATGAGATTTAGGGTAGTAATAAGAAAACTGTATGATATTACCAAGTCGAAGGAGACGGACTGAAACCACTCAAAGTATTTAGAAAGTAGATAGCAAAATGAAAAGTTATGAAAATGAACTATTAGAAAGGTAGTTTTGTGGTAGTAGTGGCTGACACAATGTTTTCTGGAAGTCGCAGCCCAAGACAGTATCAAAATCTGAGTCCAAAGGAAAAATAACTGATTCACAAAATATGGCTAACTTTTGCAAGAAGTACCTTCACTTTCACATTTAGACCACAACATGGTATCAGTTTTAATCAAGCAGATAAACTTTGGTCAGGTAGCTATCTCTAAACTCCCTTTACTCCATCTTCCATGTGTATACACTAGGTATTCCATCGTATTGGGTGCATCTTCTGGAAATATTGGATGCCCTTCTCCCGTGGCTGGTACGGCTGCGGGGCTGCCGCTGTCTGAGCTACGACTCTCTCTACTGCGGTCACTGCCAGCTCAATGCCTCGTGTGAGCTCTGCTGTCTACCTCTGCTGCTGGGTCTGCTGACCCTCCATGTACTACCGGAAGAAGGCTAACAGCTGAACGACGTCAACTGTCCCTACAGGTGGCTGCTGCTGCTGAAGAAGTACATCCGGAATCACCGGACTCGGCTCATGCCTCACTGCTGGTGGGGCTCCTCCAAAAGCTGCTAAAATACCTACTCCACCTGGCATGACTGGGGCTGTGATATCAGGGGCTGGCTGCTGAGTATGAGAGGTGGCAGACCTCTCATCGGCGTCCCCCTGGCCCTGGCGATGCGATCGCGTCTCAACAATCCTGGAGACACAGATCAAAAAGAAACAATTGCTGAGAATGAGTCGAAATATCAAAAGAGGACAGTTTAAATTCAAGGAAGACAATGAGCGACAAAATAGAGATATACAGAATCTGAATAAGAGTTTTTCCTAATGTGATTGAGTACCTCCAAAAATATTCCAATCCTACTACAGGCTGTAGTGATACTCTAGTTCGAATACCACTACATAAACTCGACCTGCATGGGCCACCACTAAAAACGTGTCACGACCCGCACCCACTGTGAGGGTACGAGAACGTGACAACGCCCAGCCTACGCCGCAGTATCGGCGGTAGAACGCTATCCTAGGTCAATCATCTAACAATATAAAGGTACTTGTACAGTATATACACTCCGAATGGAGGTGACATAGCAATATACAGTCTCAATCACATCTAAGGCAGAATGATAAGATAAAAGATAGATAGAGAAATAAATACTGAAATGAGGAAATCCCCAAAAATACAACCAGAGAGTCTAAGTGTCTACTGACATAACAAAACAGAACATCCAGCTCAATACAAGTCTCTAATACTGAATATGAAAGAATATATACAATTCAGACCTCAAATGACATAAATAGTAAACCTAGACTAGGGAGCCTCAGTCTCTAAGCTAGTGGATCAGGCTAGAAATCTGGGTCACACGAGTCATCTACAGTTGTCCCATAGAAGGTGTCTACGCAGGCCTCATCCTCTGTAATATTTTCAACAGGTCCAGTCAGGACAGGAGCGAGTACAGTACATCTCAACAAATCATAGCAGGTTAGAAAATATAATCATGCAGTAAAGTAAGATACATGAACTGAAGAAATACAGTATGTAAACAGAGAGAGAACTGTAATAGAAATATCTACTATACATAGAGAACTAATAGTGACTAGTGAGTCAGAGTAAAATATAAACATGTGAATGGCATAGGAGATTCATGACTACAACTAAGAGAGTGATTCATGACTACAGCTACTTGGATAATATTCACATGTCTATTTCTACTCCCTCATCCCCAATCAATACACAAAGATCTGTTTAAGTTATGTTAAGATTCGTAAAACTTCACATGGCTCATAAAATGAGTGATACGTGAAGGTGATTCATGATGGCTCTGTGAACATGAGAGTACATGTGTCACAAGCGATTCGTGAATCAGAGGAACCATAGAGATACGTGATGATTCATGAAACGCACAAAACATGTAGTATCTGATGCTCCCGAGGGGGATAATATCTCATGAAAAGATCCATATAGTACCAATCCGTGTGACCAACGTGACAGTATAAAGTAAAGTAATTTAAAGCAGGAAAATAATTCTAAATAGGATATGAAATGATCAGAGAATGTACTCGCCTGGTATCCTGAACGTCCGAAGAGAATATACTGTCCGAGGAGTGGTGTCTGTCTCCTATAGAACAGTACAAGTCACAACAAGTCTAAAATAAGGAAATAGACTGCTACAATGTATCTACATGAAGTTTGGGGTCAATCTAGGCTAAAGTCAACCTTTGGTCAACTCTAGTCAACCCTAACAGTCAAACTAGGTCAATTCTAGTCTAATTAAGTCAAACTAGGTCAAACGAGGTTAAACTAGGTCTAACAAGTCTAAACTAGGTCTAACAAGTCTAGGTTGGTCATCCATAGGCTATGGGCCCAATCCTCTAGGCACTAGCCATACACTAGGCCATAAGCTCTTGCAGAGTCATAGCCATGTAGGCTATGAGCTAATGCAACATAGCAATATAGGTCAAAAAACCATATATAGATATATATCACTATTTATATATTAGTATATAGATATCCACACATACCAAAGAAATGTGCCTAATCACATTAGCTATTACACATAGAAATCCCCTTACATTTACCCTATTATCTAAATATCCTCATTAGGTTAGACATTGGCATGTACTTAGAAACATACATACACACATATATATGCATCATATATACATAGAGAGGGCAACATATGAGATGGGTGTGTGTCTAAAGGGAAACCATGTGTGTGTATGCTCACAAAGTTGTATGTGATAGGATATGGGGTTTTAGTGAAGAGTGTGGGTGTAGTGTAGATGACAGGACAGCAATGTGTGTGTGTGTACATGTAGTAGAGTGTGAGAGTGAACTAATGAGCATAAAGAGGTGGCCTGTGTGTGTGTGTCATTGGTGAATGAGTGTAACCATTAGCATTTGAGTGCAATGCAACAATCATTCTCATTCTCAGAAAACCTATTTTCAGTGTGTGTGTGACCTTAGTTCTCAGGAATTTAAACAGGGTGGAATAGGAGACTGTCTTGGTCATATGCTTTGGTGTGTGTATTTGATTTAAGGTGACAGGATGTGTGTTTGTGTGAGGGAAAACTGGAAATCAGTGACTGTGTGTAGGAGTGTGTGTGTATATAATTTGTGTGGATTAATGTGACAGGAAATTAAGGAGAGGGTGCATGGAAACAAGTCTCAGTTATTTAGAGTATATAACCCAGAATTCATCCAATGCAGTTTCAGGATTTGGAAAAAAAATGACAGTGTCATCTACTGTCCAACACAAATTTGAAGGCCAATCACTAATTTGAACCCAATTTCTCAATGCAAATCTAACCTAACAGCAACTAACACATTGCACATAAACCTAACATGTAATTGAATCATCTAACTCAGGTTAAAAGAAAAGGAAATCAATTCAGAAATTCATCTAGGGACTGGTATTCAGTCCACAGCCCAAACCAATGTTCAAAATCCCATTCTAAGTGCAAAACCCATATCCAATACGTAAAATCAAACTACTGTAATTTAACACGCATGTTCAATTGATCAACATGAATTTAATCATTAGTTTAAACAGTTAAAGAGATGGAATTGAACACAGAAAATCAGAACATGCACTATGTATCAGTGAATATCAGAAACAATAGAGAATTCGAATTTTTCGAACTCAAACCACATCAAAATGACAACCCAATGGTTGGTAATTGGTGACAAGCATGTGAGGGTGCATGAGAGTGTCCTCGTGTCTAGGAATTGGACACGAATCGTATCTAGAATGCAATACGAACACGAAACCTAATAGTGCACAAATAAGCATCGTGCACGCGTGCACGCACGTATAACACGCGACACACGACACGGCACGACACGTGGGTGTGCACCTAGGTTCACCTCGGGTAGGGCTAGGTTTGTGTCAGCCTGCAACGTGTCCACGTGACACGTAGGCACGACACGAACCCCGTGTCAGCAGCGCCAGTGCGCGTGTACTGCCGCATGCGCGCGACAGCGCACGGCCAGTGCGGGGGCGATTGCGCCGCGCACACTCCACGAGATGCTCCCAAATTTTGGGAGCATGGTCGCAGACGTCGCCCCATGAATCCCACAAAAATTCAGGACACGATGTGTCCTGTGTCGAGAGATATGCCCCCCGAGATGCAGGGCACGGCCTACGGGCTCGTGCTGCGTGTCTACGCGCAAAAATAGGACACAAACGGACACAAAACACCATACAACCTTCACAAAGATTGACACACACATCAAGATCTACAAATCCATCTAATTACATTTCAAAAATATGAAAATTTATTCCTATGTGGCATTTCTACAAACACCTAGTATACCATTTCGATACGTGTCCGATACAGACACGAAATGGATACGAATTGTGCCCAAATCTTGGGGACAGCTAGGAAACCCTAAAACCTAAACTTATATGCAAAGAAATCAGGAAAAACTATGATTTTAGATAATTTACCTATTGAGTATCAAAACTCAAGAAAAGCTTCAAAGAGGGAATTCCAAATGGCAACTCCAAATCTCCAAATGGCATACAAACTGAGGTGCTCCTCCAAAATCAGTATATAAACATAAATTATATCCTATTGCAAAAGACTAGGACTAAAAAGGAGCTAAAATGAATTAATTAGGAATTTCTATGGTTGGGGATTTACCTCTTTCTAAACTTGAGATCTATTTCCAAGAGAGGCTAACCCTAAATGAAGGAGGCATTAAATAGGGGTGGGAAACCCTAGGTTGGCTGCCATGGGTGGGTTTAATTTAGTTTTGGGCCTAAGTCATGGGCCTATGGCTTAATCACAAGTCTTAAAATTGATAAATCATAAGTCATTGACTTAAGCCATAAGTCATGAGCTAATTTCACTTAAGTAATCCTTCCTACCCTAAAACTAATTCCTAATGACTAAAAGTAGGTTAACTAGAGTTAGACTAGGGTCACCAACTAGGGTTAGTTCTAGGTTAGTCTACAAAGTCTTAACTAGTCAAGACTAACATAACACATAGCAATATTTAATTAATATTAAATTCACACAAATTCTCATAAATCATAATAAATTCAAATAAATCCTAAAATGACCAAAATACCCTCTAGGCTAAAATGTACTAGTCAAACATCCTAATCACATGGCTAGGCTCTAAGGTTATACTAGTCAAACACCAAAAATCATAAGTCATGATTTAAAATAGTTTTAAAATGATTAAAAAAATCACCAAAAAAATTATATTATCATTTAAATATCATAATTAAATAAATTAAAATACAAAATTTCAAAATTACCCTTATTTTAGAAATTGGGTGTTACAACCGCCAAATCAAAGTGAATGCTGCAGACCGTAAGATGACACATGCGATATCGCATATGGAATTGCATCGATAACAAATTAACATGGTGCATGTTAACGATAAGTCTAGGCGATCGAGAATTATTAGAACAACTTTCGATTGAGAATGATATAGTTAGATTTTGAGTATTCATCGGATGAATGCTTGAATGGTTATGTTGGTCGACGATCGAACGAGAAATTTATCAACAAACTTGGTGATGCGAGTAGGCGATTGTGAGAAACGTGCTATGCACGAGAGAGAACGATGAAGGAATAACCTACGAGTCATGTCATTAGATTCGGATTCACCTTGCAATTTAGCTTGCGTGAATCGAACTTATGTTCGATGTTGCAAGACGGATAAGTCGGAAATTTGGTTAGTGAATTTCCTGCTCGATAAGAATCGAACGTAAGGCGTATCATAAAGACCTTTGTGTCAAGGCGATTGTTGCCTTGAGCACCGTCGCCTTGATGTAAAACTTTTGTGTCGGATAGATTGTGGCCTTTGTGCAATGTCAATTTAAAGTTGCGTGGGAAGAAGTTAAGCACGATGCTAGGTAAGTCACCTAGCGGGCGTAGTCCCGAATATTGATAAAGAAATCGTATCGAGATAAGTTGTATAGCCAGACTTCGGAAATAGTTGGGTGGCGACTTCGAACGCAAGGCGTTGCGAAGGATCGTTGCGATCGGATGCGCGACGGCTCGACGCGACGCATAGAATTGATAGTTCCGATGAAACATACGAAATGAGAAATTCGATTTTTGTAGCACCCAGTTTTCCAAATGAGGGTAATTTTGAAATTTCGTATTTATAATTATTTTAATAATGATATTTAATTCATGATATAATTTTTGGTGATTTTAAATCATTTTAAAATTATTTAAATCAATGACTTGTGGTTTTAACGTTTTGCTAGTGAAACCCTAGAGACTGTTTGACCTAGAGCCTAACCATGTGATTATAATATTTTAATGTTATTTCTGGCCTAAGAATATTTTGCATTTGACCTCTTTGAATTATTTTGATATTATTTTATTATTTATGATATTGTTTTGGGATTATTTGAGTCGGGTTCGAATTCTATCTCAATCCGACTTGTAACGGGGACCCGGGGTAACTTAGACTCTAGTTGGACCCATGAATTAGTTAGCCATGGCTCACATTTTAATTAGTCATGTTAGAAAGATTAGTCATAATCCTAATTATTAGGTTAACCATTTAGAGTTTTTATTTTGACCATTTTACCCCCAAACCCTAACCAAAATTGTTTTAAACACTTGTAACTAAGGGAGGGGCAAACTTGTAATATTCAATAAAGGGGGGATATAACCATTGTGGCCGGCCCTAATAGGACTCCCATCTTATTTCCTTTCTTTGAGAAGTCTTCTTCCCCAAGTGCTCTCAAGCTCTCCCAAGGAAGAAGCCATTCTCCTTGGATTTTCTCTCCTTTAGGTAATATTTCCTTCTCTTTTATTTTTCCATTTTACATTTAGGAAAGTTTTAACCATAGGAATGACCCCCATTGTTGTGTCCCTATTTTGTGTCCTCTTGTGCCCATTATGTGTCCTTTAGGGATTTCTATTGTATTATTGTTGTGTCTTGTGTTCATGGGGAAAACCCCCAAACTTGGACACACTTTATATTTTAAATATTGATTAAATGAATTAATTCATATTAAATCTTAGATTTGAATATGTAGAGATGTGTTCTTGAGTACTTTACATTTCATTCATGTATCTCTTATAGATGTGTTCATGTTACATATATAGATTTGTGTAAAATATATTGTAATGAGAGTGTACCTATATTTATATATGTAATAAATGGTTTATGATGATTATATAATCAAGTTTGTGAGTGTGGTTCCTCATATTATTATTGTCATTATTGTTGTGGATAATTAGGATAAATATTGTGTATTCTTTTGGCTCAAACTATCTAAATCCGTCATGATTTTTATCCACGTTTTTAATTTCAGCCCTAACTTGGAAATATCATAACTTCTAGCTCAAAGCTCGGTTTAATCTCCCGTTTTTTTTAAAAGAAGCGTATTGAAGTTAACTTTCCAAAAACATGTATTAACAGGCCTAATTCTTTCTGTAACTTTCTGGAGAGTATGTTATATAGAGTTGGGTGTATGTTGGCTTGTATAGCCTTGTATTAATGTGTGCTTGCTAGGATAGTCTTGGTTAGGTCTAGTAAGACTTGCTGGGTTAGGACATGACCTAGTTTGACCTAGTTTGGCTAGTGCAGTTGACCAGAGTTGACTTTGGCCTAGTTTGACCTAGATTCATGTAGAATGCATTGTAGTACTTTATATTATCCTTTTGGACATGTTGTGACTTGTGCTGTTCTAATTAGGAGCCAGATACCTCTCCCCGGACAGTATCTTTACCTTGGACATTCAGATATCAGGCGAGTACATTCTCTGATCTTTTTATACTTAACTGGATTATATTCTTGCTCTAGATTACTCTACTTGATGCTGACACGTATCTTCACGGATTAGTACTATATGGATCCTTTTCTGAGATGTTATCCCTCTACGGGTGCATCGGATATTTCATGTTCATGTACTTTATCATGTGCATCAGGTACTCCTTGTACTCGTACTAGTTCTTATTTTTACATGTTCTCATGTGCTTCATGTGCTTTCATGTGCTTATCATGTGCCTCATGTACTACTTATTACATGAGTTTACGTATCTTAGCTGTATTCATGTGCTTATAACGTAACTTGAATAGATCCTTACTGATTGGGGCGGGGTGATTAGAATTGGTTATGTGGACACTATCCCCAGTAGCTGTATTCATGTGCCTTCTTATTTGTATTCATGTGCCCCTAAGCCGTTTACATAACCATATTGTGCTCTAAATCACGTAGCCACTTACAGTCTCTACTATCATGTATTTACTTTCAGTTACAAAATATCTCCTGTTTACTCGTACTTCCTATTCAGTACTTCCTGTATTTTACTCTATTGTATGATTTATACTCCTAACCTGCTATGAACTGTTTGAGAGATATGTGCTCGTTTCCGTCCTGACTGGACCTGTTGATAAATTTTACAGATAGCTTGGAGGTTGTTGCTAGCCTAGAGGAGACACAGTAGAGGTCAGAGTATATAGCTAGAGTTTCTTCTTTTATTTTCAGTTATCTTGAGTTGTATTTATGGATTATTGTATCTGAGTTTGGAGATTTGAGATGTATTTCTGGATTTGTGTATCTTAGACACTTAGATTTCTCTCTGTTATACCTCTTTTGGATTTTATATTTTATCTATCCTTATCATGCTCTACCTTAGATGTGATTGAGTCTGTACCTGCTATGTCACCCCCATTCGGGGAGTATAAACTGTTTAGCCTTATACTGTTAGATGCATGAGACCTGGGACATCGTTCTACCGCCGACACTGCGGCGTAGGCTGGACGTACCCACTTCTCGTACCCTAACTCTAGGGTGCGGATCGTGACACGTTTTTAGTGGTGGCCCCTGCAGGTCGAGATTCGTATTAGTTCGATTTCGTAGTAGCGCAACGACTTAGTTGTACTACTACGAGCACTATGCCAAAACATACGTTTTTCGACAGACCAAAACCGTCGTAAATCACGATTAACGACAGTTTTGATCCGTCAGAGCATCCGTCGTTAATAGCGCGTCCCAAAATTTAAACGACAGTTATGAACTGTCGTATTCTAGGCATAAAAAACGACAATTTTTGTCTGTCAAATAAAAATGACGGACTAAAACTGTCAAATAATTTGTAAATTTTACAACTATATTTGTGCTTTTTCAACAGTTAAGACATGTCGTTTTTTAGCAAACAAAATTTAAAAAAAAATCCCAAAATCATTCCATATCAACAATATTTAAAATGCTATACATAAAACTAGAATTCATCTGAAAATAAAACTTTATATAAACAACAACAATCACCAACAATGAAAGAAACTCAATCAAAATTATATTAACGAATAAATATATCGAGTTTGCATAGCAATATTGCATCAAAAACAAAAAAAAGAAACCCTAATGTTGCTAGCTCACAATAACTTAGTTCCCATGATAAACAAAAAAAAGAATGTTATTGCTAGCTTACAATCTCTAAGTACAATATAAAGAAGAATTTTAAAACCTAACAAACTTTTTCCTCGTGTTCCTTCCACAAGCACGACTTGATCTTCATCTGTATAGTGCAATTCAACAAAAACTTTCCAATCTTCTTTCTTTATATTTTCTATCACAATACTTTTTCGCTCTGCAACAGTTTCAGCTCTATCACAAGTCTTTCGAAGTTCTCTCTTCCAATTTCTCCAAGCACTATTAGCTTTTTTCAAAATTTTGTCTTTATAAATTTTTGGTACTTGATATGCAATCTGCAAGAACAATTGTAAGCATCAAAACAACAACTTTGATAGGGTGTATCAGCAAATCAGATACTAATTCTTGTTGGATACAAACGATTTAGAAAAATAGAAGTTCGAATAGATAGACACTAATTTCCATTAATAGTAATTTATATCAATAACAAAGACATGTCTAATAAGTCCCATTTTCAGGTTATGATATTCAAAAGTATAACTTGAAAGGAAAAAATTATGACTGCAAAAATTAGAAATAGCCAGTATTAGCCCCCACTGATACTAGAAGGATCTATGATGGAGAATCACTCTATCATGGAAATATCTGATCATAGTTTTACTGTTAGTGCTTGGAAGAACATATAAAATATCTAACATGATGATTACAAAGTCCTCCAGAAACTTCATGTAAAGGGGTTTTTGTTTTGCTACAATGCAATATTGAACCCATATGTTCAGATTTCCATATATACAGTTATACTTCCCCAGGTTCAAGAATAAAATTACAATTGCTGAGGAAATTATTGGCCCACATATGGACTATATTAGACGAAGTAAAAGAACTCTTGTGTCGAGCACACACATGGAAGAGACATTAATACTAACCTTAGCGACAACGAAGTAAAAGAACTCTTGGTTCCAATGTAATGTACCAATAGGAGAAATCAGAAGAAACAAAGAAAAGAGAGTGCATTTAGAAGGCTGGCCACTAATTACTATCAGATCATTAGTTTCCAACTTGTAATTCAAGTTAAGATGTCTCTTTATATTCATATGAGTCTCAAGTATGCATCTACACACTACACAAACCTAATAACATCACCATTGAAATCAAGAAATATTTTTAAGCAACAACAAAGTATTCAGAATGACAAGGTTAGAACATGGACAATTTCCTTGAGCTTAGTTAGTTTTTTAACCCGAATCCTTGGTTATGTGACAGATGCAAGCTGGGTAGAAGCATATCTGGATATGCCCATGATGAATAAAAATTGGGGAAAATCCTCCAATTTAAAGGAACAATCACTCATTATTAATTTTCTCACAAACATTACAAAACATACATATCACCTCTAGATGCCAACTACATACCTCAGTCTTTACCTATGACCTCTTAGTTATATATGATAACACCAATGAGCCACTAAGGTTCTTGCATCCAAGTCTAAGATGGTGCTCAAGTCATGTATTCCATGGATCCAGCCATGAACTGGCTTACGATAATCCGGTTCACACCCCCCCCCCCCTTTCTGTGTAAACTAATTAATAAGAGGTATCAAAAATTTGTGCATATGACCTACCTGTTACAATGATACCTAGAAGACTTGTAAACAAAGTAAAACATTTGCAGTATTGTATAAACTAAAAAAGTATAGTAATACTGAACAAAACAAAGATTTGGAGCGGAAGATAACATGCTTCACCAGCTAAATTCACAGTTCATCTCATCAATCAAGCATAATTTGACAGGTTCCTCAAAATCTTGAATGTATCATTAGGATATTAACAAGAATGCTACAAAACCTTGAATGAATACCAAGGATGTAAATTTTATGGATAACTGTGAATAGCAAGACATCCCAATCACCAAATAAATGAATATTGTAACAAAAAAGGAACACAACTGGGTTCACAAGCGCAACGGAAGATAACAGGCTTCACTAACAACCGGGTTCACAAGTGCAACTTGTAACAAATAAGGAACACAAATGCTCCTTTATTTTTTTTTTTCTCACAAATCAAAGCTAAATATTCTCACAGTAGTGTGAAGTATTGTCCTTTGTTATATAACTATAGGTTGAGTTCATAAGAAGTAATCTTATACTTAAAGTAACCTGGCATGCCTGAACTGTAGGGAATGTCCTGGGGAATGAAGGACATCAAACTTTTGTTTGGAAATATTTTGTAGTGCTGATATGGGATTGAAGTATTGAACCTTGTATACTCACTACTAACTGTTAGCATTAAAATATTTTGGAGTGCCGATATGGCAGAGTAGCAGCATATGTTTCAAGAAAAGAATGAAGGAACATATAAGAAGACTGAGGTAAGAAAGAGACTGATGCAAGAATGAAGGAACATATAAAAAGACTAATGCAACTAACTCAACTCAATCCTGACTTACATCATCTAGCAAGTTGGGCTCCTCTATATTGTGGCTTGACTTGGTCGAAGAAAAAAAAATAGTGGACTGGAGACACCATATCGGGGTATACTAGGTCATTTCACATGTAAGTTAAAAGCCATTTCTCTACAACTGTACAACAGAGGTTATTACCATCGAAACAAAACTGCAAATATACTTTTCAAGTATAAAGCATAAATAGATTATCAGTCCTATCAAAATTCAAAATTTTACATCTAACAGAGAGTTCAGAATATGGTAAAAATGAAACAAAACAAGTAAACAGATGCAATCTTATGAAAAGAGGGCCAAAATAAAAACTGTTGTCTATTAATACCAACACCATAAGCCAACACCCAAAGCCTAGATGTGAATGATACAATCCCGCCACCATTTATGGCCTGCAATCATAAAGAACAACTTATTCAGGTGAAATGATTACGTTCCATTAGAATATGTTTTTCAAAAGGTAACAAGAGATGTATAAGTCTTTTTAACACTACGTCTATACGTATGTGCGTGATGTTAAGATATTCCACACATAAACCATCACCAGGTTTTGCATTGGCACGAGAGTCTCATAGCTCGGGGACACCTTTTCCTATACTAAAAACCTGATACTTGGTGCTACAAGTTGAGAGTCAAAATAGGAAAAAACATTCCAATACACTAAAGAGGTTAGGACAAGATCTGTATTTTAAGCCTAATCTCTATCCATGCCTGGATTTGTTGACCGTTCACTATGTTGTGTCCAATTCACTTGGATAAACAACCAACTAAATAATTAGGTCCACAACAAAGTTTAATGAGCACTCGTCTAATATAAGAAGCCATGAAACAAATTTGTCAAGCTAATATTTCCTGTTATCCAATCTTGGATATCTCAAATATTCATGAATCCTGAGCTATTTATGGACATCTCCCCAACTGGCAGCCAACTATTAGGTACCTACAAGAAAATAGCTTTCATGTGTTCCTCACCACATTGTCAACTGTCTCTCTCAAAGCCAAGATGGATGTCTCCCTCACTTCCATGTTGGTTGCCTTCTTCGCCACCATGATGGCCATCTCTCACTGTTATGTTGGTCAACTCCCATAGATGACGAGTAAGATCTGATGTGATCATAGAATACCATGAACTAAAGAAAAGTATCAAAAGACATACACAAGATTATACATGACCGTTATGTCCGGATTTTGGGGAAATAAAAGACAAACTCAACCAGAACAATCACAAAAGAATATTAAGCTGCATTAATGGCAATAAATAGAAGTTAGAATAAGAAACTTTGTGTTTTGTAGAAGTTAGAGTAGAGCCAATAGAGTATAACGTGAGGGAAGCTGCCTCTGTGGCTACTTGAGATGGTAAGGATATATGCAATAGATAGAAAAGAATATTAAGTTGTATTTCTTGTGTACCTCAAAATGAAAGTTCTACTCACATTTCTAAATAGAGCATATGGGAAAAGTGTGGAAGAATTTTCCAGCATAAAGTTTCCAGAATAAAATTTCTTGCATTATGTTTAAGTTTAGGCATAAATTTTCCAACATAGCTCAGGACTGTCTACAGGACACAGAAATAATAGATTGTCCAAATATTATCCTAAATCATTTAAAGTAAAGATCAGATGTAAAACGAATTCTACAACCAGATAATTCTTAATGATAATATGTATGAGAATTTTTTTTACGATAGTCTAATTTTAAACAGGGACCTGATCGGCCATTTAAATGCTGTGTCTTTTTAGACAAGGACCTGATCGGCCATTTTAAGACAACCAGATAACTACTTGTAGATTTTTTTTAATGTTCGCCTTGTTGTAGAATTTAGATAGGTACCTGATCGGCCATTTAATGCTTTGCTTTGTTCATGTATCATTTTTAGACACTAGTAAAATTCGACAACTGTTAACTAGACAATATTAATGATAAATCTCAGTAGGTCCCTGTGTCCGACCCTTATATAAGTGACTTTATCATATCGATTACCACCCAAATGGCCGATCAGGTTGCCATCTTTCCTACCAGGGACCACAAATACAATTGGCTCCGTAGAATACATATTGTTGTGTTGTATCCTTTATTTCATTTCATTTTTATTTTGTTGTTGTTTTGAAGTAAGCATAATAATGACTTTTATGGACAACAGTACAACTGTAATGCATTGGTTTCTTTTAAGATTATGGTTTTAAGTTTATATACTCTTCACGATGAAGAATGGGTATACTGGCGTATAAGTTCAAGAACCTAATTTGATGTCATATAACAAAAGACAACATTTGGTGGTGGTTAAAAGCATACACACTTGCTTGTCAATGAACAGGCAGAGATGTAAAAGAATGTTGCTTTGGCCTCTCTTGCAATAACTTTCCAATCATTGTTTTGCCAATTCCAACAGTTAGATAAAATGTAGGAATATACGGTACTTTTATCTTCCATGGTTAAGAAGTACTCACAAGAGGACCAAAAAGAAGAAGACCCCTTCATGGAGAACGACAACCACAAAATATATCAGGATGCAAGATAGGCCACATAACTATCTCTGTAACACAATTATTGGCATGTTCCAGGCCAGCTATATTGCAATGTCAACAATGCCAGTATATTAGAATAAGTTGTTGCTGAAAATGAAATAAACAAGAAAAAGAAAGAACAAGCATCAAAAAATTTCTACAAGTGTCCAAAAATGCTATATTTACATATGTCTCTTTCGAATGCATGTGTGTAAGATCAAGTTACTACTCAATTCAGAATACTGGGCAATTTTCATGGCTCTTCAAAGTACAAGACAACTAATCTAAGATAAACTACACAGAAATTCATATCAAAATGTTAAAACAAAATCTTAGAAGATAATAAATAATAAAGTGAACGTTACCTTTGATTTCGGAATCTTAGATTGCCTTGATTGGTCACCATATGTGTAGTCTGCAACCTTGTCCATAATCATCATGAATCCTCTCCGCTAGATTGTTGAAGAACTAGATTCTACCACTATATCCCTTCCACCAACGTATCTAACACAAACATTTTCTAAAACTCCCAGATTGAAGTATTTTTCATTAGATTTGAAGATGAAAAAGAGGTAAAACAAAAAAGCCATGTTGAAATATTTTTCATTTGTCTATTTGCTCTTGGGACAAATTGTCGATAAGTCATTTATTCAAAATGTATGACAGACAAAAAGGACAGTTGTCCTACAATTAAGAGGAGAAAACCCTATAGTTCACTTGATTCTGCACAATTTCAGAATTGTCCAATCAAATAAGTGTTGCAAACAAATTAAACATCTTCAACAAAATCAAATTAAACAAATGGCTAAGATGCCCTAGTCTGAAAATCAAACAGGAGTTGAAGACATATTAAACTTAGGAGAAAACCTTACATTTCTCTTGATTCTATTAAGGGATATCTCGGGGAAAATGGAAGAAAGTCGAACCTTAAGTGGGCATAGACTAAACATATACCATCGATAGGTGCGGCCGATGACTCTAGAGAGCCGTCGATTGGTGAATCCAACGATTTTGGAAAGGTCGGGATCTTGTGCAGGAGCACTAAAGAGTGCAGGCGCGATCTTGTGCAACAAAGAATACAAGTTTCAGGGAGAACTTGAAAACAAACCTTCCTATGGATCCTGCATCCGTCTTTGTGACTGGGACGGGAGTCGTAGCTTTCTTAACCAAATGCATCGATCCCTCTGCATCCCAAACCATTTCATATTCACAATTTTCGTCTTCGTCCTTCACCTTGGATGCAACTACCAAGCTAGTTCCTACCGATCTTATAGAGCTCATGCATTGACTAAACCGGTCCCAACATCCAAAACCATTTGTTGGCCAAATAATTAGCAAAAGAAGAGTCACAACAAATTGAGATAGGTACCTGAGAATAGTAATGCCATATAAAATGTGAGTGACAATATGGCAGTAACCAGGCAGAAATACTTGACTGAATGTTAGGATCAAGAGGAAATAGCAAGTTGAGGATTGGCATCATATCATTAAGAATACCAGATATAGATGTGGGTTTGCATTGGCAGAAAACACAACTGAGTGGAAACTTCAGATTTTGTGCTGGTTTGATTCGAAGGACCCGTAACAGTGAGCAGCATAAATGATGGATAGAGATTTCCTTGCTGCCAGCTTATTGTCCCTAGAGTATGCTGTAGAATAGATATTAGATGCACATTATTGTCCAATAGCAAATTGCATGCACACATTATTACCTCTGGAACAGTGCCTAAGGGCGTTGAGTGGGTAATTGTACATTGATCATGATCATGAGCAGACAATACAAGTATCTGCGACATAGTTCAATTTTTATCAACAGGTGCTGCTTGTAATTATATGAAAGATCTGGCAAATTTCTTTCGAAAAGCTTACAGGTCTGATCAAGTCCAACAATTGACTTGAAGTTTCATTGGTGAGATAGTTCTGATACCTACACAAGAAGCATAAAGGATAAAACCACCACATAATACTCTATAATATACAAGATGGATATAACTTTTAATTCTCAACCTATATTACTCGCAACTTAAATCAAGGGAGAGATCTAAAGGAACAAGAATGGAAAAGAAATTCATAATAGAAACAAGTCAACAACAAAACTTTTACAATTTCCTGGCAATCACAGTCTTTAAACTTAACATCATGCCATAGTGCACATCCATATTATGAAGTTCTGACAATTTTGGTATGTTGTTTCAAAAGCATGGCTGCCAGTGCATATATATGAAATGTCATCTGCAAAGAAGTTGTTGCATATATAAGCTTCAAGATCATGCCAACGTTTACCTTTCAACCACAGAATATAATTCATATAAGGATAAAGTTAACAACTGAAGCTGCAAGGTTATCAAAACTGTTTCTGTCCAATGGAAATATTACCTGTTTTACCCGTAGGACCAGACTAATAGTTCTGTGTTAAATTTTGTGAAGGCATAACATAAAAACTTCCAAGTAATGTCAATACTTGCCTTTCACCCAGCAGCCATACTAAAAAAAAACTGTTGAAGGTAAAAGAAGCAAGAACCCCTTCTCTTAATCTCACATACAACTAAAGCAAAGGTGGAGCACAATCATCAGTCTCTTATCTCTGAAGGAGTTATTGCTGTTTGTTTTCTACATATGCCCCATTGGTATATATTTGAAATACACAGATTAAGAAATTAGTTCGGTAAAGCATTCATGGTTATGTTGTTCCTTGGCCATTAATAGAGAAGAATGGAGAAATATATTATGTAGCATAGCTCCAAATGACAGGGGCAAAGGTGGTAATGGTGGTAGCGGCAGTGGTGTTGTATCTATAATAAGAGAAATACACCAAAAATTACCACATCTGGAAAAGTATGTTAGCTTCAAGTCGCAAGAAAGCAAACAAATATTTCCTTTGGTTAGAAAATAGTATGTTGTTACAAGAAACATATTTTCCATGCAAAGCAATATAAAATATTAAAAATTGAGGACTTACTTTATTTCTTGGTCAGGAACAGCATAAGCAATCCTCTGGATGGAAGAACAAACTGATCAGTTATATTTCCTTTGTGCAAGTAAATTTAGTTACTGCAACAGCGCATTACTTGTATGGTAGCTTTAAAAGGTACAATTTACTATGTAGGAGAAAAGACAGGGGAAATGCTCTTTCTAGCTACAAATACTCACTTAAATGAGGCTCAGAGGAACTGTTGGAAGAATGTCATGTAGAAGCTAAGATGTTTAGAGAGCATATTAGTAACAGAATCAATGCTTAACAAATAGCGACCGCACCTGATTAATTACACTGGAAGAACGATATGGGCCACAAGGAGTATCATCAGGACGATATAGAGGGATATGTGTCAACAGAACTCTTGGATTCAAACTATCCACTGAAAAGGTAAAGACAGAATCTTAAAAAAAGTTAGGAGAGAATGCAAAGGAACTCTATGGTAAATAACTATTTACGGGAGTCCAGTATTAGAAATATCACATGCCTTTGGATACATTTTTTATAAAATCCCACGACAAGGATGTCTGCTTCTTTTGGACAGGTCCTGCACGCTCGACACCCATATGTTTTCAATCAGTGAAAAATTAGAAAAGAACATATCTTAGTCAAACTGACTGATAGAAAGAAGGATCATTTTTAGGCTCTGTTTGGTTGCTAAGAAAGTGAGGCAAAGGAAATGAAACTGGATCCCATGTAAATGGATCTCATTTCTAAACAAAACACTTTCCTTTCCCTCACTTCTCATCAAACCAGACACAGACTTAGTGCAGCTATAAAGTTCCATGCACATACTAAAATCCATCTGGACAACCAACTTCCGCCAAGTTGAAACTGAAACCAGTCCACTCAAAGCAGTGGGTATGAACACCTTATTAATAAGGTTAAGCAACTGGAGGTTCAACTTATAAAATTATCAAATCAATTTTAAAACCAATGTTAACAAGTCAAACCATTTTAGTGCAAGTGAAGTTAAGCTAGAAAGTGATAAACAGAAATGTTGCTAGGCTAACTACAAAAGGAATAATGAATTTTCTTGTATTGAAAGTTACTTCGGTTAATTATTTTATATGCAAATTTCTGTCTAACAAACACTCTGTTGATACTTTGATAAATGGACTTCCAATTTTTCCATTGCATTATCAACCTCCAGTTTCCCTTAATAGTGTTGCCCTCTATAGCTGGACTCATTTAGAAAGGAAAATGCAAGATGACATTCTTGACTGTTAACACCACAATAAAAGATAGTATGGATTTTCTTAAAAGGTTTACGAAGGGTGACTTACTATCAAGAGTCTGAGCATCAACAACAATAAAATCCACTTTTCCAGCAGAGAAATTATAGTTTCTTGCTCCAAATTCTTGCTCGTAACGGCTGATCACCTGTACTAGAAAAAATTCTCAGTCAGGAAACAAATTTCTGTTACAGAAACTAATTATTTACAACTTTATATATGAGGTAATTTGAACTATATTAGCAAGTATACGATTAAAAGTGGAGAAGTGAGATAACTTAAATCAAATTAGTTAAGCATCTAAATAACAGCAGAGAAGTAAAATCACTTAAAACAGTTGGGTCCTATTTAGATGCTTGAAGCAAACCTCACTAAAAACAAGTATTTGGATGTTGCTCATGTTGGATTCTTCGGTAAAACTGAAAGTCAAATTTTCTTTTACTTGCTCTCATTTTTATACCAAACAAATACTTCAGTTCAAGAGAATCCGAAAACTAGTTCATTTTTGGACCTTAATTTCGGTATTCCGTGGGGAAGAAGAACACTTCAAACTCGTCAGCTAAAAAACAACACTAAAGAACTGTCGATTGGAATTACGGTCGCGACTCTGGAGAGGACGTCGACTACCGAAGATGCCTTCGACTGAGCAAGAGGTCGAACGGAGAGATTTCGGGACAAACCCTAGCAAATCCTAAAATGAGGATTTGCTACATAAAGAAAATAAATCCTAGATCCAAACCAGGACAAACCCTACCAAATAAATCCTAGAAAACAAATGCTAGAAAACACCAGCGATTACCTGATGATTTGGGAGGGTTCAACGGAGCTTCAACCGTAGGGATTGGGGGGGTGTCCCATGCCTGGTTTGGGAGGGGGTTTCCTGCATTTTTGAGAGGTGAGAGGGTTTTGAGGGGGGAAGAAAAATAGTGGGAGAAGAAAAGTTACAAGAGGGGAGAAGAAATGTTTTCGTGGGCGCGGGCTTTGGCAGGGGAGGTTCGCTGTTTTGGAAAAGGGGTAGAGATCTAAAATTTTAGGAGCCAATTTTTCAACATAATGTTCAGTGTCAAACGACGGTTTCATTCCGTCAAAGCCAAATACATTACTTAAGTAAAACAGATCTAATGTTAAACGACGGTTATAATCCGTCAAAACATTAATGACATATTTACTCCGTCATTGTTGGATAACACACAGTGTCGCAAATTGTCCATTTTGACGTAGTGGAGCCTGCTATAGGATATATAAATTAAGATGTTAGGATGAGGGGATACTCAATCACTGTTAGGATTCCCTGAGAGATTCCTGGGATGACCCTTGAGAATCTCATTTTGAATTCTGATTTAAACTCCTTTTCCTTGTTTTGATTCACCTTTTTCCTTGATTTGAATTTAATTTTGTGGATTCATTGTAGAACTTTGAATCCTGGTATTAGTTGATGATTTTGATAAAATTTTGTAGTTGTTGATTTAATTTTGTATTTAGATTAATTTTTTCAAATCCAAGGTACTCAATCACACTTAGGATTCTTTGAGAGATTTCTGGGACGACCCCTGAGAAACTCATTTTGAACTTCAATTGGAATTCCTTTTCCCCTTGTTTGGATTCACCCTCATTTCTTGCTATTGAATTTAAGCTTGATGGGTTCCTCTCGTTTGAACCGATGAGAAGGAACATATCTTCATTATCCTTTCTCGACATTATTCCCTTGCATTCTTATTTACCTCTTATCTTAAACTCTGTCTCATTATATTAATTATCCATATCTTGTCGTCCCTACCAAATGTACTTCAAAACCCTTGAATCTTCGTATCTTTTACATGGGGAAGGCTAAGGAAGTGACGTAAATTATGTAGCTCAGAGAAGACGTAACTGGTTATTTTATGATGATCTAAAGGAAATCAAATGTGGAGTGTTCCATATGGAAACTTGAGATAGAAATGTAGTAAAGGTCTCGAATAGAATAAAGAGATGTATACTGCCAATCTGGAAAAAATTACATTTAGAGAAATTTTGGGGTTATGAGATAGTTTATAGGTGTATTCAAAACTAATGAGGATATCAGAGATCAACCTAGTTTTGAGAACTTAGAAAATCTTGGTTATTGATTATGGGGAAAACTTTTACTCTGAGGCTATGTAGAAGGTTAGTAATGGAAAAGAGAAGTTAATTGTGTTTAATAAGGATATTAAACAAGATGTTGCGAGAAAATGACTAGGGATAGAGAGAACACAAAGTTATGGAAGTTTAGAGATTGTTGTGAAATATTTTTAGGAGAATAATATTCAAGGGTGTATGTCGAAGAAAATACGAAAGTTGATTTTATGATGGAAGATAAGTTTTGTAAGGCCTAGAGATTTAAATTAAATAATACGAGGAGAACAATTTGAACAAGTTCAAGAAATTCGAAACGGGATTTAGAGGTTTTGGGTCAAATTTAAGACAAGGTGAAAGAACTTAGAAATTTAAATAAATGGTTAATGTTGATTCCTAAATGTGAGGGCTGTGCTTCAAGAGTGATGTTTGGAAATTGGGAATTGCCTACGGTAGTCATGGTAAGGGTTTAAGTAAAGGTTAAATTTTCATATGGAGACTGGTGAGGTAAAGATATGATTGGCAAGTTATGACCAGATGAACTTAAGAGTATCAGAAGCAGATGACTAACTCGATCTTCATTATTTTTGTGCATTAATTACCACCTCTTGAACTCCCACTTTCTAATTGAGATCCTTGACGTTTCTTATCGTGACTTTGATATTCGGAATGTAATACTAGCTGTTACCCTCCAACAAATGTTATATGCAAGACCTAGACGAGCTCACCTTCGTGTAGGTATATCATGTCCCACTAAAATCCGTCTTCTTGTACTCTATTTTCTTGATATGATTTTTTGGTCAACTGGCTAAACTATAACCTCTACCATTATACTAAATTTCTTCTTATTTCAATTAGAAATCCAGCCTTGACTCAATTCTTTTGACCCGACATGTGATGGTGTTCTGCTTGTTCCTTAGATGCTTAACCTTGTACCTTATCTGATTACTTGACCCGTTGGTTAAGAAACTTGGACTATGTAATTCCTTTCATCATTACCACCCTTATATATTGTGCTGCTAAATTAGCCTTAGTTTTGCAAGCTTATCTATTTTCGAGCTTGGTCATGACATATTTTATTGGGTGGCCACCCACTAACATATTGTCTAATCAGAACCGGTACATGATGGTCTGATCAACCTATTGTACTTTGGTTCGCTTTTTCATGTATCAATCTACGAGAATGGAGACATAGTTAAACTTGACCCTAGAGTCTCATTCGCGATAGCCTTGATAATTCTCCTTGAAATCTTTTCATCGCCTATGAACCTCGTATTCGTACTCAGTCGAATTAAATTTAATCATGACCTGAACCTCCATCATTGGATGCTCGTGCTCATACTTTGATTTTATTGATTTTCCTTCTTGTCCAAATCTCGTTTTATCCCAAAATTGATCAACTTAGATCGTGTCAAGACAAAAATCTATTTGTGATGTTTTGTGCCTAAATTTTCAATTTTTGCCATTTTATGGAATAGTAACCTTTTAATAATTTCTTAGTTGCTTGTTAATGACCAATTTTTATATAGGATGGTAGACAGCCCTACAACCTTGATGATTGTTGTTCCCTTACCTTCCCAATTTGGACACCCTAGATTGTTTGTGTGTTGATACCATAGTACTATTTTGACCTAGAATGATTAGTGTACCTAGGTGAGACTTCCAACTGCTACGGTATGCCCTGACCTTGTATACTATTCCTCAAATTGCATGATTTAGATAAAAAAAATTTAGACCTTGATTGTTGGGAAATAGGGACGTCACCCCATTAGTATCAGTTGTAGATATATATAGGTTAGTCCTTGATGTGGGGATACGTGTCTATAAATATGTAGCTTATGAGATTTATGAGAGATTATAGTATCAGCCTTGATAGGATGTACTAGTCTTTTGGTGCGTATAAATGTGTTATGAGAGATAGGGGCCTATATGTCTTAGTAATGCATCGTTCCTATGGTAATAGAATGTATTAATAGATGGTTAATAGGAAGATAATAGTTTGAGCATACCTATATCCTATGATCAGTTCCTTTTCATCCTTAGTTAAGACCACTTTAAATATGTCCAGTCCCTTAGATATAGGTTCCAGTCCATATTTTATTGAAGTTCCATTACCGCCGTACAGCAGAGCAGCGTTGGAGGTATTCCTAGATTGACACTATTTAGATGTCCGTTTATTATTCCAGTGTTAGGAAGTGTTACCTTAGATATTGGGTAGGTTAGAGGCTCTAGAAGGAGTACTATCGATCTTAAATTTCAAGGACGAAATTTTTCTAAGGTGGGTAGAGTTGTAGCACCCAGTTTTCCAAATGAGGGTAATTTTGAAATTTCGTGTTTATAATTATTTTAATAATGATATTTAATTCATGATATAATTTTTGGTGATTTTAAATCATTTTAAAATTATTTAAATCAATGACTTGTGGTTTTGACATTTTGCTAGTGAAACTCTAGAGACTGTTTGACCTAGAGCCTAACCATATGATTATGATATTTTAATATCATTTCTGGCCTAAGGATATTTTGCATTTGATCTCTTTGAATTATTTTGATATTATTTTATTATTTATGATATTGTTTTGGGATTATTTGAGTCGGGTTCGAATTTCATCTCAATCCGACTTGTAACGGGGACCCGGGGTAACTTAGACTCTAGTTGGACCCATGCATTAGTTAGCCATGGCCCATATTTTAATTAGTCATGTTAGAAAGATTAGTCATAATCCTAATTATTAGGTTAACCATTTAGAGTTTTTATTTTGACCCTTTTACCCCCAAATCCTAACCAAAATTGTTTTAAACACTTGTAACTAAGGGAGGGGCAAACTTGTAATATTCAATGAAGGGGGGATATAACTATTGTGGCCGGCCCTAATAGGACTCCCATCTCATTTCCTTTCTTTGAGAAGTCTTCTTCCCCAAGTGCTCTCAAGCTCTCCCAAGGAAGAAGCCTTTCTCCTTGGATGTTCTCTCCTTTAGGTAATATTTCCTTCTCTTTTATTTCTCCATTTTGCATTTAGAAAAGTTTTAACCATAGGAATGACCCCCATTGTTGTGTCCCTATTTTGTGTCATCTTGTGCCCATTATGTGTCCTTTAGGGATTTCTATTGTATTATTGTTGTGTCTTGTGTTCATGGGGAAAACCCCCAAACTTGGACACACTTTATATTTTAAATATTGATTAAATGAATTAATTCATATTAAATCTTAGATTTGAATATGTAGAGATGTGTTCTTGAGTACTTTACATTTCATTCATGTATCTCTTATAGATGTGTTCATGTTACATATATAGATTTGTGTAAAATATATTGTAATGAGAGTGTACCTATATTTATATATGTAATAAATGGTTCATGATGATTATATAATCAAGTTTGTGAGTGTGGTTCCTCATATTATTATTGTCATTATTGTTGTGGATAATTAGGATAAATATTGTGTATTCTTTTGGCTCAAACTATCAAAATCCGTCATAATTTTTATCCACGTTTTTAATTTCAGCCCTAACTTAGAAATATCATAACTTCTAGCTCAAAGCTCGGTTTAATCTTCCGTTTTTTTTAAAAGAAGCGTATTGAAGTTAGATTTCCAAAAACATGTATTAACAGGCCTAATTATTTCTGTAACTTTCTGGAGAATTATTTGAGTGTCAGCTGTACAAAAGACAAATGCGTTCTCGGTGTTTTCGCGATTCCGGGAGTTTCCGGAAACGAAAACGCTATCCGTTTAAAGTTTTGGAAAGCTAACACATAGATCTATAACATACTTTAATCCTAGAATTTAATTCATGCTGAGATGATATAGTATTGATTATTAGTAGGAGTTACTATTCGGTATGTGCATTTTGTGCACCCTTGTGTGTAATATAATGTTCTATTTGATTTTAACCCATGTTAATGTATATACATTATGTAATTAAATAGAGAATGCAAGCATGGGTAAATGGTTAAATAAATGATGTATGAGGTATAAGTATCCTATCTAATGTAAGCATGTATAAGTATGACTTGTAATGAATATGTAGGTTCCATAGTATGTAATGTATGGTGCATATAGTAGTGCAAGAGAATAAATGAATGATGAATGAATGCAAGCATGAATGTAATGTAATAATAGATGTAATGTATGCAATATACAAGTTAAAGAGATATAATGTTCTATGTTAACACAAATCCTATATTACCTCATGTACCCCCTTACACTATGTTGACACTCTCACACTTGACACTTTGTTCACTTACACTTTGACACTCTTTGATATGTATACACTATGTATGTCCATTTAACCCTCACTTGCCCCTTTGCCATATTCACATACACACACATAGCCTCTTAAATAAGTATTTATGAATATAGTTAACTTAGCTATGTATATATATTATATATATGTTAGTATATTGTGTTGTAATATATAAGTTTATATAACCATTTGAAATGCCATAATTATAGACCTAATGTTGAATACCAATATATGCATGTGTATATATGTGTAGACATATATAGCTTAAAGTAATAGATTACCTAGTGTATATCCAATATGAATTCTTGCCTATTTGAGTATTGAATAATTGTATGCTATATAGAGTTGGGTGTATGTTGGCTTGTATAGCCTTGTATTGATGTGTGCTTGCTAGGATAGTCTTGGTTAGGCCTAGTAAGACTTGCTGGATTAGGACATGACCTAGTTTGACCTAGTTTGGCTAGTGCAGTTGACCAGAGTTGACTTTGGCCTAGTTTGACCTAGATTCATGTAGAATGCATTGTAGTGCTTTATATTACCCTTTTGGACATGTTGTGACTTGTGCTGTTCTAATTAGGAGCCAGACACCTCTCCTCGGACAGTATCTTTACCTTGGACATTCAGATATCAGACGAGTACATTCTCTGATCTTTTTATACTTAACTGGATTATATTCTTGCTCTAGATTACTCTACTTGATGCTGACACGTATCTTCACGGATTAGTACTATATGGATCCTTTCCTGAGATGTTATCCCTCTACGAGTGCATCGGATATTTCATGTTTATGTACTTTATCATGTGTATCAGGTACTCCTTATACTCGTACTAGTTCATGTTTTTACATGTTCTCATGTGCTTCATGTGCTTTCATGTGCTTATCATGTGCCTCATGTACTACTTATTACATGAGTTCACGTATCTTAGCTGTATTCATGTGCTTATAATGTAACTTGAATGGATCCTTACTGATTGGGGCGGGGTGAGTAGAATTGGTTATGTGAACACTATCCCCAGTAGCTGTATTCATGTGCCTCCTTATTTGTATTCATGTGCCCCTAAGCCGTTTACATAACCATATTGTGCTCTAAATCACGTAGCCACTTACAGTCTCTACTATCATGTATTTACTTTCAATTACAAAATATCTCCTGTTTACTCGTACTTCCTATTCAGCACTTCCTGTATTTTACTCTATTGCATGATTTATACTCCTAACCTGCTATGAACTGTTTGAGAGATATGTGCTCGTTCCCGTCCTGACTGGACCTGTTGATAAATTTTACAGATAGCTTGGAGGTTGTTGCTAGCCTAGAGGAGACACAGTAGAGGTTGGAGTATATAGCTAGAGTTTCTTCTTTTATTTTCAGTTATCTTGAGTTGTATTTATGGATTATTGTATCTAAGTTTAGAGATTTGAGATGTATTTCTGGATTTGTGTATCTTAGACACTTAGATTTCTCTCTGTTGTACCTCTTTTGGATTTTATGTTTTATCTATCCTTATCATGCTCTATCTTAGATGTGATTGAGTCTGTACCTGCTATATCACCCCCATTCGGGGAGTATAAACTGTTTAGCCTTATACTGTTAGATGCATGAGACCTAGGACAGCGTTCTACCGCCGACACTGCGGCGTAGGCTGGACGTACCCACTTCTCGTGCCCTAACTCTAGGGTGCGGGTCGTGACAATTTTGAATCGCATCGTGTGACTTGACTTTTGTTGGATGATCGCGTGTGTATCAATATGTATATACAATAAAATTGCGAGAACAAGCACTAGAGTCTAAGCCCGATCGAGAGTATGAGATGGCAAGCATAGGATTAAAATTTACCTGTCATCTTTGTTCCAATTTGCTACGACTGGACTTGGTCGAAACACATATATATTCGGGACGCCTTGAATATAGGTATAGATCCAAATTGAGTTATATACAAAACTCAAATCGAGCTGCAAGGATGACTTTGAAATGTTAATGAAAAGCTTGCGAGATAGGGTGGAACTGAACAATGTTGGTAGAACGAGATCGTGAAACGATCTATAAAACACGTAGTCGGAGTGTTGGTTTTGGTTCGAGGACGAACCTTGTTTTGAGTGGTATATTCTGTAATGCTCCGCTCCACACGACGCATTACGCTGAAGCATTGACTGCGTTGAAGGAATGAAATGTATCGATGCGAATCGATACGAGAGTTATGTTGTCCCGAGCAACGCATCGAACTAAGTCGATGCGAAGAGTTATCTTGTCCCAAAGAATGCATCGAGTGAATCGATGCGAAGCGCCGCATTGCCTCGAAGGATGAGTGCGTTGAATCGGCTCGAAGATTCTAAAAAATCGAATCGACCAAGGCGCAAGTCCGAATCGATGCAAGTGATGATTTTAGTTGTTTTCGTGTACAGATTATACGTTGACGAAAAAATATTAGAGGTCGATCTTTTGCCATATTTAGTAAGGGATCCGCAAAATTAATTCATCACCTTACGACGGGCTGAGACTCGGGCACGCTAAGGCAAATCGGACGTATGATTCGATGAAGCACAAAGTGATCGAATGGCTAAGTCAGGAAAGTGGCCGTGTAACAAAGTTATGAAATCGAGCCGCATCGGCTCGACAATACGACAAAGGTGTATCGACTCAAGGTGGGAGGATTGACTCTTCTTTTTACTCCTTCATGTGATAAGTCAAATTATATCATTGTATGCTAAGTTAACCTATCGACGCCACGGGCGTGGTCTGATCGGAGATAAATCGTAGTGTGAGTCGAACACTAAGTTAGAACAATTGAAATGAAATGTGCATCATATGCACGAGTCGCTATGGAACATTGGATATCGCTAAGGCGAGCACCTCGGTGTGCAAGCCGTAAGAACATAGGATAACTGTACTCGGCGAGTGCCTTAGTGCACGAACCATACCGTGCCTTCACGCACGAGTTAGAAAGGCTAGAACATAGAAAGACAATAAGTGAGCGCCCTAGTGTGCAAGCCTCGAACATTGAATGCTAAGTTATAGATCGTGGAAATACGGTCGAAACGTGCCTATGTGCACGAGATAATAAAAGATGGCTTCGTTGCGAAGAAATACAGTTGTGGCATGAATGTGGCGGAACTGTCACTACCATATTTCTAGCTTGAGGATATTTTGGTCATTTTTAAAATTTTGGAATTATTAGTATTAATTATATTTATTAGAATTTTAAGTGATTTTTAGTATATTGATTTGGTGCTAGTTTTGACTTTGACTAATGTTGACTTAGGAGACTGTCCTACAGGCTAACCTAGGTCATGACTACTTGGTTAGGTTAATTAACCCTAGCTTGACCCAAGTTAGTGACATTAAACTCATTAGATTTAATTTGGGGAAATTAGGAATTTATTTGAATAGGAAATGGCTTGTGGTTTCACAAGTCATGACTTGTGACTTAGCCTTGAAGGCCCAACCCAACACTAGTGCAACCTAACCCTAGCCCATTCCAGCCTATGGCCGTCCACACTTAGGTCCTCCTTCCCTATTTAATGCTCCTAGAAATTAGGGCTAGCCTCCTTAGAATTATTCTCCAAGTTTGAAAAGAGGTGAGTCTCCATCTTCATTAAATCCTAGAAAATCCATTTCAATTCCTTTTCTACCCAAATCAATTGCATTAGGTTCTAGAATTAGTTTACTTGCTGTTGGTATTGAGTAATTTCAGGGAAGAATCAATTTGAAGGAGTTTGGTGGCTTGAGGAACCACTTTCATTTGGGAATTTTTGAGCCTTTGCACATCAATAGGTAAATTCTAATATACACCATATAATTGCTGTTTTATTGCATATCAAGGATGCCCTAGGCCTACCCTAGCTGTAGGACTAGCTAACCCTAGGGTTCGAGTCCTACACGTGTCCGTATCGGACACGTATCAGTTCATGTATGCATGTGTTCGACGAAATGTCCCAAAGGGCATTTCGATCCTTTTTCTGAGATGTAATTGAATAGGAATTAGGGTTTTAATCTCGCTTATGTGTTTCTAGTGTACTGAGCATGCTTTGGTGTCGTGTCGAGTCCTACGGACACACGGACACACTGTTGCACTCGCGCGCGCGTACAGATTTCTTTCCCCTGCTACTCGGGGGCCACAACTCACTGGACACGCCACGTGGACACGGGAAATTCGACTCATGGGTTGGGGCTGACACTGACATGGGGCTCCCCAAGTTTCATGAGTCCTCATGTCGTGTCGGACAAGCTTTCGTGCGTGCACAGTGCGTGCACTGTGCGTATACGAGCTGTGAGTTGTTCAGTGTGTTTATTCCAGTTTTAAATGCTTTAAATCATGTTATTACTTGCTAATTAGATCATAATTATAATGTATTATCTCTGTTAAATTAAATTACATGTTAATTTAGGTTTAATGTGGAATATTGGATTCGAACATTGGGTTAATGGCATTCACTGATACCATTACTGATACTTGGGTTTTTCCATTTTTCCTAACTTTTAATTCCTTGTTTTACTTGCTGTTTTTCACTGTTACATGTCTCCACATGTTTGGTAGTTCATGTTGGCTAAGTATTCAATTCGAAATGGGCTTTTGGATTTGTGATTGGAAATTTGGCATGTGGGTTCATTTGAGATTGGTTTTGTTGAGCATGGCTAGTTGTCAATATGTTTTGGTTTCAAATGTTAAAACTGAGATTTGAATGATCTATTTCTGAATATGTGAGTGTTATCCCCATTCATAGTATTGTGGTCCACTGATTAATGAATATGGATTCTATGTGATAACAGAAATTGATTTCCTTTCCTATTCAAAACCTGAGACTGATTTCCAGTTTTCCTTAAACTTTTTTGAACTAATCTTCCCTCTAACTGAAACTGTTACGAACTAATTTCCTTTTCTTATATGAACTGTCACTGAGAATGATTCCTTTTTCTTTTTTTTCGAAATGAGTATGGGAATGGTTCCTTTAACTGAGTTTTTACTCTTAAACCTGATTGTTCACTGAGCTGTAAAACCCGAGTTGAGTGTTTATATACCTGAACTGATTTTCCTTTTTATGAGTTGACTTGATCCCCATACATTGTAATATGTTCACTGATCCCAGGATACATGGTTGTCTTCACTGTTTTTCAATGCAATACACAAGTGTATTTCTTGTTTTCTTTGACACTGTCCACATATCATTACACACACTCATGTATGTCACACACTCACACCCTTACACTCATTATACACTGCTTTAAAACACACACACACATGTACAACACATCCCCTTTCCTATTCTCTACATGTATGTATATATATTTTAAATATATAAATAGGTGTCCTGTATAATATATCAATGTGTTGTACTATTATATATATAATATATAATGTATGGTGATATGTATATAGTTAGCCTATATGTGTATTTCTATATGAGATATAATATATCAATATGTGTGTTATTTTATGTATATATTATTGGCATGTGATCATGTGATTATGGGTTGGTTTTAGGCATGGTATTGCCTAATAGCCTATGACCTAGTCTCTTAGCCTATGGGTGTATCTGTGTGTCAGTTTAGAGTCTAGTTAGACCTGTGTGGTCTTGTTAGACCCAGAATAGACTAGTATAGACTAGTTGACTTAGGTTTGACTTGGTTGACCTAGTTTAACTTCTAGGGTTGACCAGAGTTGACCAAGAGTTGACTTTGGTCTAGATTGACCTAGATTCATATAGAATACATTGTAGTGCATCTTATTACCATTCTGGACTTGTTGTGACTTGTACTGTTCTAAATAGGAGCCATACACCACTCCTCGGACAGTACTTTCATCTTGGACATTCAGATAGCAGGCGAGTACATTCTCTGATCTTTTCATACCTGTCTGGATTATATTATTGCTCTAGATTACTCTACATGATGCTGACACGTATCTTCACGGATTAGTACTATATGGATTCCTTCCTGAGATGTTAATCCTCTACGGGTGCATCGGGTAGTTCACGCTCATGTACTTTATCATGTGCATCAGGTACTCCTTGTACTCGTACTAGTTCATGTTTTTACATGTTCTCATGTGCTTTCATGTGCCTCATGTACTACTCATTACATGAGTTCACATATCTTAGCTATATTCATGTGCCTATAACGTAACTTGAATGGATCCTTGTGTATTGATTGGGACGGGGTGAGTAGAATTGGTTATGTGATCATTATCTCCAGTAGCTTTATTCATGTGCCTCTTAGTTGTATTCATGTGCCCCTAAGCCGTTTACATAACCATATTGTACTCTAAATCACTTAGCCACTTACAGTCTCTACTTATCATGTATTTACTTTCAGTTACAAATATCTCATATTTACTCGTACTTCCTTTTCAGCACTTCCTGTATTTTACTCTATTGCATGATTTATACTCCTAACCTGTTATGAACTGTTGAGAGATATGTGTTCGTTCCCGTCCTGATTGGACCTGTTGAAAATTTTACAGAGGACGAGGAGGAGGCCTGCTTAGACACTTTCTATGGGACAGCCTTAGAGGACACTTGCGATCCGAACTTCCAGTCGGATCCCTTAGCAGTAGAGACAGTTGCTCCATACATAGTTTTATCTTATTTCATAGTATTGGAGTTGAGTTGTATATATTATGGATCTGTATTATTCTGGATATCAGTGGAGTTATCGTAGACACTTAGCTTTCTCTCTATTATATTTTCTGTGGTTTGGATCTTGCATTATTTTATATCATTCCATCTTTATTATGTTCTACCTTAGCTGTGATTGAGATATATTCTGTTATGTCATCCCCATTCGGAGAGTATAACTGTTTATTACCTTAAACTGTTAGATGTTGTGACCTAGGACAGTGTTCTACCGCCGACACTGCGGCGTAGGCTGGACGTACCCACGTCTCGTGCCCTTACTCTAGGGTGCGGGTCGTGACACATTTTTAGTGGTGGCCCATGCAGGTCGAGGTTAGAAGTGTAGTGGTATTCGAACTAGAATATCACTGCAGCCTGCAGTAGGAATTAGTATATCTTTTGAAGGTACTCAATCATACTAGGAAAAATCCTTATCAGATTTCGTATATCTACTTTTGCTGCTTATTGTCTTCCTTAGAATTTTAAACTGTCCTCCATTGGTATTTCGATTCATTTTCAGTAATTGTTTCTTGTTTGATCTGTGTCTCCAGGATGGTTGAGACGAGATCGCAATGCCCTGGACTAGGAGACGTTGGAGAGGGGTCTAGCACCTCTCGACCTCAGCAGCAGCCAGCTCCCGGTGCCACAGGGCCAGTGCAGCCCTCAGGAGTCGGTATTTCTACCACTTTTGGAGGAGCACCTCCACCAGTCAGGAGGCCGAGCGTTGTGATTCCTGAGATCCTTCCACCATAGCAGCCTCTGCCTGCGGGGATGGTAGATGCTGTACATCTCTTCTCCTTCGTGGAGAGGATTCTGGAGTCCCACCAGTAGCAGCAGACGAGGCAGACTGCAGATTTCTGTCAGGGGATCGATGAGGCACACCAGCTGGTTCGTACTACAGTCGAGATGATCACAGCTCAGGGAACCCAGCAGCAGCCCCGTCGGAGGGAGAAGGATATACAGGACTTCCAGAAGATGCACCCTCGGGAGTTCTTCGGCACAAAGGGCATCCACTATGCAGACGACTGGATAGAGCATATCGAGGAGATCTTCAGGCTGGCGGAGATACCAGCTCGACTCCAGATCGAGGCGGCGGACAGTCAGATGCAGGACTTGGCCCGTGTGTGGTATCAGACAGATCCCAGGGTGGAAGTTGAGGGCCAGACTTGGGCCCAATTCAAGGACCTATTTAAGGAGCAGTTCTTTTCTGATGTGGCCTTGGGAGTTATCGAGGCACAGTTCGAGGGTCTGGTTCAGGGGAACCAGACGGTAGCTGAGTATGCTGCGAAGTTTTGTAGACTGGCCCATTTTATAGATGACTTGACCGAGAAGACGAAGGTGAGGAAGTTTTGCCGAGGCTTCATTAGAGAGGTTCGGTCGCTGACTAAGAGCGACCGGAATGCTACATTTGCTGAGATATTTTCTGGGGCTATGGCGGCGAAAGACGACCTAAGGCTGAAGCAGAAGAGGGGTCGTGACTTCTAGGGTGGTAGCAGCAGTCAGGGGCAGGCCAAGAGGCCTCACTTCCAGCATCAGCAGCAGAGGCTAGTTCAGCAGTATCAGCAGCAGCACCAGCAACAGTATCAGCTGCAGGGTAGGGCACCTTTTCAGCAGGTGCAGCACCAGCAGCAGAGAGGGCAGCAGGCACCCCGTCAGCAACAGGTAGTCGTTTGTGCCTTCTGCAAGAAGCTGGGGCATATGATCCATGAGTGTAGGAAGAAGCTAGACAAGTGCCTACTTTGTGGTACAAGAGATCACTAGTTGAGGGATTGCCCTGGGGCTTTTGGGCAAAGAGCTCAGGGAGGTGGAGCCAAGGCTCCAGCAGGCCAGCCGAGGGGACCAGCACTGCAGACCCAGCAGCAGAGGTTCCAGCAGCAGGCACGAGGTAGACAGTAGGGGCGAGCTTTTGCCATGGCAGCTGAGGATGCAGAGGCCATCGGAGAGCTGATAGCAGGTTCGGTTTTTCTCGACACCCTTCCAGCATTTGTACTCTTTGATTCCGGGGCTTCTCATAGCTTTGTGTCAGTATCGTATGCTATTAGACACAGTCTGGTTTCTGAACCATTGCCTAGGACCTGTAAGATCACGACCGGGGGTGGGGTCATCCTCGTGAGTGATGTTTGCAGAGGACGAAGCGTCATATTAGGAGGCCGAGAGTTGGAAGTGAGTTTACTCGTCATGCCATTACCGAACTACGACATTGTATTAGGTATAGACTGGCTGAGTAGACACCACGCCCGTATCGATTACCGAGGGGGTAAAGTTTTGTTTGGGGCGCCAGGAGAGCCAGAGTTTGAGTATACCAGGCGGCAGGCAGAGCAGAACGTCTGAGTCTTCTGTAGAGCTTCCGTTGAGGAGCAGGTGGCTCCGTATCCCTTGATCGCAGAGTTTATGGATGTATTTCCAGAGGAGTTGCCAGGGCTTTCATCGGACAGGAATGTAGAGTTCTCGATAGACTTGGTTCCCAGTGCAGAACCAATTTTCCAGCATGTCTATCGAGTGAACAACAGTGAATTGGTGGAGGTGAAGAAGCAGGTGGATGAGCTGCAGGACAAGGGCTTCATTCGATCGAGTTCTTCACCTTGGGGTGCACCGGTACTTTTCGTACCCAAGAAGGATGGGTCGGTACGGATGTGTATCGACTACAGGGCACTTAACAACCTGACGATCAAGAACAGATACCCACTGCCGCGGATCGATGATCTCTTTGATCAGTTGAGCGGAGCTCGGGTGTTCTCCAAGATTGATTTGAGGTCAGGTTATCACCAGGTGAAGGTGAAGAGGGAGGATATTCCCAAGACCGCTTTCAGGATGCGGTACGGGCAGTTTGAGTTTTTGGTTATGCCGTTTGGGCTGACCAATGCACCAGCAGTATTTATGAACCTTATGAACAAGGTGTTCCACCTGTACTTGGATAAGTTCGTGGTGGTATTCATTGATGATATCCTGGTGTATTCTAAGACAGAGGAAGAGTACGAGGAGCACTTGAGAGTGGTGCTGGAGACACTCAGGAGGGAGAGATTGTACGACAAGCTCTCGAAGTGCGAGTTCTTCCTATACAGGGTTGACTTCTTGGGTCATGTGGTGACTGGAGATGGTATCTCAGTGGACCCGAAGAAAATCACAGCAATTGAGGCTTGGATAGCGCCGACTTCAGTGGCAGAGATCAGGAGTTTTCTGGGGCTGGCAGGATATTATAGGAGATTTGTGCAGGATTTCTCCCGGGTTGCAGAGCCGTTGACTCGGTTGACCCGAAAGGATACTGAGTTTGTTTGGTCAGAGGAGTGTCAGGCAGCTTTTGATGAGTTGAAGAAGCGGCTTACGACAGCTCCGATTCTGACATTGCCTTCAGGATCGGGTGGATTCACTATTTATAGCGATGCTTCAGGGAAGGGGCTGGGTTGTGTCTTACAGCAGCATGGGAAGGTGATTGCCTATGCTTCCAGGCAATTATGTCTCCATGAGAAGAACTACCCTACCCATGACCTGGAACTGGCAGCGGTAATTTTTGCTTTGAAGTTGTGGAAGCACTATCTGTATGGCAAGAGGGTGGAGATTTTTATAGATCACAAGAGCTTGAAGTATGTGTTTACACAGAAAGAGCTCAATATGAGGCAGCGCAGATGGCTAGAGTTGATGAAGGACTTTGACATCTCACTTCAATATCACCCGGGAAAGGCCAACGTGGTTGCCAATGTCTTGAGTAGGTATCCGACAGCCATGTGTTTGACTATGGATCGACACTTGCTTGCAGACTTGGAGAGCCTTGGGATTGAGGTGATTGTGCCCGGGGTGCAGATGCAGTTATGAGACCTTCAGATACAGTCAGACTTGATGGATAGGACCAAGGCGACGCAGTTCGAGGATGTGGCTCTGCGGTGTATCCGAGAGCAGGTTCGTGCAGGGTTGGTGGATGGCGAGTTTTTACTTGCAGAGGATGGTGCATTGAGGCACGGCTCCAGGTTATGTGTGCCTAGCGGGGAGCTCAGAGAGAAGATCATGTAAGAGGCTCATAGATCGCAGTACTCTATACATCCTGGTGCCAACAAGATGTACAGGGATCTGCGAGAGCATGTCTGGTGGTACGGGATGAAGCTGGAGGTGTCCCACTTCGTAGCTAGATGCTTGGTCTGTCAGCAGGTTAAGGCAGAGACCCGGAGGATTATTGCAGCCGTTGACCATTCAAGAGTGGAAGTGGGAACATATTACCATAGATTTCGTATCTGGGTTGCCGCGTACACCAGGAAGAAAAGACGCGATTTGGGTCATCGTTGACAGGTTGACCAAATTGGCCCACTTCTTGTCATTCAAGGTGGGTACGTCTACAGAGAGGCTTGTGGAGTTGTATATAAGACAGATAGTCAGGATTCATGGAGTTCCCGTCAACATTATCTCAGATCGGGATAGTTGCTTTACTTCCCATTTCTGGAGGAGTCTGCAGACTAGTTTGGGCACTCAGCTCAAGTTTAGTACTGCATACCACCCCCAGACGGACGGACAGTCAAAGAGGACTATTCAGACCCTTAAGGACATGCTGCAGACGTGTGTCCTAGATTTTGGAGGTTCCTAGGAGGATCATCTACATTTGGTAGAGTTTTCTTACAACAACAGTTATCAGGCCAGCATTGAGATGTCACCGTTTGAGGCTCTGTACGGGCGTAGGTGTCGTACACCCTTATCTTGGGATGATGTTGGAGAGCGAGCTTTACTGGAACCAGAGATGGTTGTTGACGCAGCCGAGAAGGTGAAGCTCATCAGGGACAGACTTTGCGTGGCACAGGACAGACATCGGCACTGGGCCGATAGCCACCGGAGGCCGTTGGAGTTTGAGGTATAGTTTAGAGATATGATTAGAAGTGGGTTGTATTTTGTTTTGTTTGATTGATCATGTTTGATTTTTTAGTAACTTGAGACCTTGCTTGTGATTAGGTTGGAGACATGGTTTTTCTGCGGATATCTCCGACTCGTGGTACGATACATTTTGGTGGAGGTAGGAAGCTTAGCCCGTGCTTCATCGGCCCTTTCGTTATCAGCGGGAGAGTCGGTGACGTGGCATACAGGCTAGACTTGCCACCTGCACTAGTGGGAGTTCACAACGTATTCCACGTATCACAGTTGAGACGGTACGTGGCTGACCCTAGCCATGTGCTCGATCATTCGGAGATTGAGGTTGGACCTACTCTCAGTTATCCTGTAGCTCCCCTTCCCGGAAATTTTTGAAATTTTTTTATTAATTATTTTATTTGAATGGTGATTTTAAAAATTGGTATTTTATTATTAAATATTGTTTTACAACATTTGTATAATTTTCTGGACCTGGATAAAGGACTTTCGAGGGACAGAGGGGATCTTGTATGTCGATGAGTGGATCGAGCATATGGAGGAGATTTTCAGGTTGGCTGAGATCCCGACGAGGCTCCAAATAGAGGCAGCAGCCAGCATGATGCAGGATCTGGCCCGTACATGGTACCAGACCGACCCGAGGGTCGGTACAGCAGGACAGACTTGGGCAGCATTCAAGAAGTTGTTCAAGGAGAAGTTCTTTCCAGACGCAGCGCTGGGAGCCCTCGAGACCCAGTTCGAGGCCCTAGTCCAGGGGAGCCAGTCCGTGGAGGAGTACACAGGAGAGTTCTTCCGCCTGAGCAGGTTTATGGAGGACTTGTCGGAGACGACGAAGGCCCGGAGGTTCCGAAAGGGCTTGGTAAAGGAGGTCAAGTCCTACACCAAGAACGCCCACAGCGCTACCTATGAGGAGATCCTGGTGGACGCTTTAGCTACAGAGGATGATCTTGAGCTTAGGCTCAAGAGGGGGCGAGACTCCCAGGGAGGCAGCAGTAACGGAGGACCGGCCAATAGGCCATACGTTCAGCATCAGTTTCAGCAGCAGTTCCAGGGTCAGGGCCATCAGCAGGGACAGCATCAGCCCAGACAGCATCAGGCACCCAGACAGCAGGCAGTCAGTTGCCCCTACTGCAAGAAGCCGGGGCATGGATGGGGTGAGTGCAGGAAGAGGCTGGGCAGTTGCCTACTATGTGGAGCAGTGGACCACCAGCTGAGGGAGTGTTCCCAGTATATAGGCAGAACAGCACAAGGAGCAGCACCAGAAGGAGGAGCCAAGGCTCTGGTAGGTCAGCAGCGGGGACCGTTACCGACACAGCAGCAGAGATTTGTGCAGTATCAGCATCAGGCTGGAGGAGGCTAGCAGGGGCGAGCTTACGCCATGACAGTTGAGGAAGCTCAGGCAGTGGGAGAGGTGCTTGCATGTTCTGTTCTTTTCGATTCCATTCCCACCTTGCCTCATTATATCTATCTTGAAATTCAATTCCATCTGTTCTTATCTGCTTCCTTATCTGTTGATAAGTTTTGATCTGGCATTTCTTTTCGATTTAGTTTTCTTCCGAGATAAGTCGTATGGGCTAGATCACCTAAGTTATGGGATCTAGAGTCTTCTGTAGTCATGATAGCTGGCATAGTGAGGACACATAGTCAGATTTTGGATGTATTTCTTGGGTATGGGAATTTAAGGTTTTTGCTGCCAAGCATGCGGCAATACAAAAATTTTAAATACCATAATTCTAGAGGTATGTACCTTAGTCGAGGACTCTGTGATTATCGTAGCCTTGCTCACTAGCATGACAAAGATTCTGAGTATCATGATTTTGGACAGACGTATATGATTATCTGACGGTATGTTTGAGACTTTGATTGTGGGGTGTTTGACCTAGAAGACTACTACCATTTTAATTTCGAGGACAAAATTTTTCTAAGGTGGGTAGACTTGTAACACCCAGTTTCTAAAATAAGGATAATTTTGAAATTTTGTATTTTAATTTATTTAATTATGATATTTAAATGATAATATGATTTTTTGGTGATTTTTTTAATCATTTTAAAACTATTTTAAATCATGACTTATGATTTTTGGTGTTTGACTAGTGTAACCTTAGAGCCTAGCCATGTGATTAGGATGTTTGACTAGTACATTTTAGCCTAGAGGGTATTTTGGTCATTTTAGGATTTATTTGAATTTATTATGATTTATGAGAATTTGTGTGAATTTAATATTAATTAAATATTGCTATGTGTTATGTTAGTCTTGACTAGTTGAGACTTTGTAGACTAACCTAGAACTAACCCTAGTTGGTGACCCTAGTCTAACTCTAGTTAACCTACTTTTAGTCATTAGGAATTAGTTTTAGGTAGGAAGGATTACTTAAGTGAAATTAGTTCATGACTTATGGCTTAAGTCAATGACTTATGATTTATCAATTTTAAGACTTGTGATTAAGCCATAGGCCCATGACTTAGGCCCAAAACCAAATTAAACCCACCCATGGCAGCCAACCTAGGGTTTCCCACCCCTATTTAATGCCTCCTTCATTTAGGGTTAGCTTCTCTTGGAAATAGATCCAAGTTTAGAAAGAGGTAAATCCCCAACCTTAGAAATTCCTAATTAATTCATTTTAGCTCCTTTTTAGTCCTAGTATTTTGCAATAGGATCTAATTTATGTTTATATAGTGATTTTGGAGGAGCACCTCAGTTTGCATGCCATTTGGAGATTTGGAGTTGCCATTTGGAATCCCCTCTTTGAAGCTTTTCTTGAGTTTTGATACTCAATAGGTAAATCATCTAAACTCATAGTTTTTCTTAATTTCTTTGCATATAAGGTTAGGTTTTAGGGTTTTCTAGCTGTCCCTAAAATTTGGGCACAATTCATGTCCATTTCGTGTCCGTATCGGGCACGTATCGAAATGGTATACTAGGTGTTTGTAGAAATGCCACATAGGAATAAATTTTCATATTTTTGAAATATAATTAGATGGATTTGTAGATCTTGATGTGTGTGTCAATCTTTGTTAAGGTTGTATGGTGTTTTGTGTCCGTTTGTGTCCTATTTTTGTGCGTGGACACGCAGCACGAGCCCGTATGCCGTGTCCTGCATCTCGGGGGCATATCTCTCGACACAGGACACGCCGTATCCTGAATTTTGTTGGGATTCATGGGGCAATGTCTGCGACCATGCTCCCAAAATTTGGAAGCATCTCGTGGAGTGTGCGCGGCGCAATCGCCCCTGCACTGGCCGTGCGCTGTCGCGCGTGTAGTGTCCCGCTCCGCGAAGGCACTAGATAGACAGAAAGATCGGATTGCTAGCTCTGCAACAGAAGACGATTGATCTAGGTGAGTGGACAAAGTCTTATTTGCTGATTCACTTACGCCTAATAAGAATCTGAGTTTTTGATTGAATACTATTGTTAATAATAAGATGGTAAATCATCGAGTATGCTTTAAGAGAATTCACATGTTGCCTTGCTAAAGAAAGAATAATTTGCATGTTAATAAGAAGACTTGTTGCCTGTTAATAAGAACTGATATGATGCTTGTCATGCTTGATAGGATAAGAGAAGACAACTGAACCGAATTGAATGCTTGATCATTGCTTGTCCTTCAAATATGCTTTGAATGCTAGACATGTACAGACGAACTTGTATATGTTGTAAAAGAAAAAAATTATGTAGGAGCTTCGGCTCTGAGATCACAGAAAAGAAAGAAGGCAGAGTCATAGCTCTGTTGTTACAAAGAGAGAAGACAGAGTCATAGCTCTATTGTTACAAAGATTGATATAGAGAAAGATGAACCATTGCCCATCAAAGAGTTTATCTGCTAGATGTTGTATTCATGCATTGGTCTCGGACAACTTGTATACAAGGTCACTAGATCTCTCGACAGTTTCCAGGGTACTGGGAGCTGATCGGCCTAGGAGAGATTGTCTAGACACTACGAGGTGCAAGGGCCTCGGGTGTTGCATAGTCCTTAGCGACGAGCTGAACCCAAGAGAGTCACAGCGGCTAATCATGGGTTTCCCATGGACCATCATATAGATAGGTGTTGGTTGGTGCAGAGCTGAACCGGAGAGTCACAGCTGCCAATCGGTCTGCATGTGTCTATCATATATTTTGCTAAGAGCTAACGATGCAGAGACGAACAGGGAATGACAATGTTGGTTTTATAATGTTTATGCTAATCCTTGTCTTGTGCAGGGACGAACGGTCTCACAGAGTCCGAAGCGAGGACGAAAGGACTCTGCGGGATCAGGGCATGACAGCGCGCAGGCGGCTGTGCACGCGCATAAGCGCTGCTGACACGGGGTTCGTGTCATGCCTACGTGTCACGTGGACACGTTGCAGGCTGACACAAACCTAGCCCTAACCTTGGCGAACCTAGGTGCACACCCACGTGTCGTGTCGTGTCGTGTGTCGCGTGTTATACGCGCGTGCACGCGTGCACGATGCTTATTTGTGCACTGTTAGGTTCCGTGTTCGTATTGCATTCTAGACACGATTCGTGTCCAATTCCTGGACACGAGGACACTCTCATGCACCCTCACATGCTTGTCACCAATTACCAACCATTGGGTTGTCATTTTGATGTGGTTTGAGTTCAAAAAATTTGAATTCTCTATTGTTTCTGATATTTACTGATACATAGTGCATGTTCTGATTTCCTGTGTTCGATTCCATCTCTTTAACTGTTTAAACTAATGATTAAATTTATGTTGATCACTTGAACATGTGTGTTAAATTACAGTAGTTTGATTTTACGTATTGGATATGGGTTTTGCACTTAGAATGGGATTTTGAACATTGGTTTGGGCTGTGGACTGAATACCAGTCCCTAGATGAATTTCTGAATTGATTTCCTTTTCTTTTAACCTGAGTTAGATGATTCAATTACATGTTAGGTTTATGTGCAATGTGTTAGCTGCTGTTAGGTTAGATTTGCATTGAGAAATTGGGTTCAAATTAGTGATTGGCCTTCAAATTTGTGTTAGACTGTAGATGACACTGTCATTTTTTCCCAAATCCTGAAACTGCATTGGATGAATTCTGGGTTATATACTCTAAATAACTGAGACTTGTTTCCATGCACCCTCTCCTTAATTTCCTGTCACATTAATCCACACAAATCATATACACACACACTCCTACACACAGTCACTGATTTCCAGTTTTCCCTCACACAAACACACATCCTGTCACCTTAAATCAAATACACACACCAAAGCATATGACCAAGACAGTCTCCTATTCCACCCTGTTTAAATTCCTGAGAACTAAGGTCACACATACACTGAAAATGGGTTTCCTGAGAATGAGAATGATTATTGTATTGCACTCAAATGCTAATGGTTACACTCATTCACCAATGACACACACACAGGCCACCTCTTTATGCTCATTAGTTCACTCTCACACTCTACTACATGTACACACACACACATTGCTGTCCTGTCATCTACACTACACCCACACTCTTCACTAAAACCCCATATCCTATCACATACAACTTTGTGAGCATACACACACATGGTTTCTCTTTAGACACACACCCATCTCATATGTTGCCCTCTCTATGTATATATGATGCATATATATGTGTGTATGTATGTCTCTAAGTACATGCCAATGTCTAACCTAACGAGGATATTTAGATAATAGTGTAAATGTAAGGGGATTTCTATGTGTAATAGCTAATGTGATTAGACACATTTCCTTGGTATGTCTGGATATCTATATACTAATATGTGAATAGTGATATATATCTATATATGGTTTTTTGACCTATATTGCTATGTTGTATTAGCTCATAGCCTACATGGCTATGACTCTGCAAGAGCTTATGGCCTAGTGTATGGCTAGTGCCTAGAGGATTGGGCCCATAGCCTATGGATGACCAACCTAGACTTGTTAGAGCTAGTTTAGACTTGTTAGACCTAGTTTAGACTTGTTAGACCTAGTTTAACCTCGTTTGACCTAGTTTGACTTAATTAGACTAGAATTGACCTAGTTTGACTGTTAGGGTTGACTAGAGTTGACCAAAGGTTGACTTTAGCCTAGATTGACCCCAAACTTTATGTAGATGCATTGTAGCAGTCTATTTCCTTATTTTAGACTTGTTGTGACTTGTACTATTCTATAGGAGACAGACACCACTCCTCGGACAGTATATTCTCTTCGGACGTTCAGGATACCAGGCGAGTACATTCTCTGATCATTTTATATCCTGTGTAGAATTATTTTCCTGCTTTAAATTACTTTACTTGATACTGTCACGTTGGTCACACGGATTGGTACTATATAGATCTTTTCATGAGATGTTATCCCCCCGGGAGCATCGGATACTACATGTTTTGTGCGTTTCACGAATCATCACGTATCTCTATGCTTCCTCTGATTCACCACTACTAAATCTGTCAAATCAGCGACGCCTCAAGACGTCGCTAAATAGGGAAAATACGTCGCTAATTTCGATTAACGACATATTTAGCGACGTATGCACGTAGTCGCGATTAACCTAGTCGCTAAACAAGAAAACGTCGCAATACGTCGCTATTGCGACGAACTTTAGCGACGCGGACACGTCGCTAATTTAGCGACTGCCAGCGACGTAAAACATCATCATTTACCGACGTAACCTAGCGACGTTGAGCGACTTGACATGCATCGATGCTGACCTGGCTTGAGAGCCAAATGGTGACGTTCTGCAACTTTTTGACGTCGCTATATTACCGACATATAGCGACGTTTAGCTACGTCCTAAGTAGCGACGTTTAGTGACGATCAGCGACGGTACTCATTAATGTTAGCGACGTGCCTTATATTTACTTAGCGATGTTTAGTTCGTCGCTGGACGTCGCTGACAGTCGCTGAACGTCGCTAATATTAAAAAATAAAAAAAATTACAGCATTTGCAGCATTTGCAGAATTTGCAGAATTTGCAGCATTTGTAGAATTTGCAGCATTTGCAGAATTTGTAGCATCCCCTACACCATTTGTTACAACAATGACGGTGTATCACGAATACAGTATCAAACAACACATACACACAATCACGAACACGTTTGAAATACAATCTCATCAATCAACACAGATTTATGAAAATTTGTAACAAAATGTCAAACATAATGTGTCCACATAAGAATAATGTATGTATAACCACATAAAAGACCCAACAATGGGCCATCACACAACAATATATATGCCGACTACGGCTGATCAGGAGGAGCATCACCGCTCCTGGAAAGAAGGTAAGCATACTGCTCCGGTGTAAGAACCACCGACGACGATGAAGGAGGAGACAATGCAACCGCTGGAGAAGGAGACAGTGTAACCGCTGGAGATGGGTACGTCCGCGTCTCCTCTAGGACTCGCAGTCTGGCGCTGTATTGATCCATGCAAGCCGCTATCCTAGTGACGATGTCTTGAATGGACTCCTGTGTCCCCTGTACTTGCTGCACGGTGCGCTCGAGCTCGTCAAAGCGTGCAGTGACCGACGCAGCATCCTCTTGCGCCTGAGGCCCTTGCTGCTCAGCAATCCTCTTCAGCATATCGTCGCGCAGCTCAACAATCTGGCGGACAATGGTCTCCTAGACTAGGGACGAGGCCTATGATGGCTGTGAATGCGCACTGGAAAAGGGAGCCCTGGATGCCTGCGTCGCAACAAATGCGCCGTAGGACCCCGTACCGTAGTACATACCCCTCTGAAGACTACCAACAACGGTCTTCCAGAGCTCGTCCTCCGACTGAGGCAGAGAGGGTTGCGATGTACCAACCCCTTCCTCTGCCTGTGCACTAGCACTCGCACGCTCATCACGTAGCCTAACATACTCTTCCTAGAAATCATTGTGCATCTCTATACATCTGTACTTACCTAAATTAGCCTAATAAAAGTCTAAAATATTTAATTATTATTAAGTTTATGGTTATCTGTATATTCTTCAAGTTGTGTTAAAAATTAACGAAATCTAAATTAGTACTTACATAGCTCTGAGTAGCCCGGTCGTCGATGAGCTTTCCGTCCTTCCGATGGGTGGCCAGAAAGATGGTCACCATGTTTGCGTCCTCACCCCTCTTCACCTGCGTGTTTGTTATATTTTATTCTTTAGTAAAATAGAAAATTATATACTCCTACTATCAATAAAATCTTATATTTTACAATAAATTACATACCAGACGACGAAAATGCTCCATCATAGGAATCGATCCACCACACCACTTTCCGGCCATCGTCCTAGACGCCTTCGCATTCTCCGACCGCTTTCTGTACCCGGACTCCTCAAATCGAGCCCTCATCATGGTCCACTGGTCAGGTGTGATCCAACCAGCAATCGGCTTTCCGGAGCGGTGACAAGCTTTTTGATCATCAATTGCACCACGGATCAACTTGGCGGCGACGGCAGGAAACTGCCTCTCAATCTGCTCGGCTCGGTGTGGTGGATAAAAATAAGTCCTCTACAAGAATTACAAATTAAAATAATAAGTTCTAAAAATGCTTAAAATTATATTAATCATACTAAATTAACTATCTTTAGTTACCTTGAAGTGGGCAAACCAGAATGCCTTCCTCTCTTCCGAGGTATCCGAGTAGTTGATCCACGGACCCCCATAGTTGGACCTTAGAAAGGTGTCCAACGCTCTATGTACCGACGAGGGACGATATCTGTATACAACGATAACCGACGTATTAATGAATATATATAGATATACAGACATGCATAAAATATTGATTTAACTTACTTCGTAGGACCGTCGGCCCAAATCTCCATCTTCGTCTCATCCTGAGGTGCGCATGGAGGGTCGCTCTAGTATGGATCCGCCCGGGCGGGACAGGCGGGAGTAGGGACTACCTCCTCCACCTGCTCTCCACCCGCCATGCTGCTGTCAGCGGTAGGAAGGCTAGGGGAAGTAGTATGATCAGCAAGCCTGGAACTGCTCGTCGCAGGTGCACTGCCACCCGGACCTGAGACCGTATGGTACAATGGAGTGCTCGGGTCAGACGATGGTCCAGAGCCATCCTCCTGTAACGGAGCTCTCTGCCCACCTAAGGACACGGATCGTCCTGGCCTATCTCCGCGTCGTCCTGAGGTGCCTCCGCGTCGTCCTGCCATACTGATAATAACATTGGAGTTCATAATTTAAGACTACAGAAATATGAATACATCGAAATTACAGTTTATGATTGAAAATATAAATAAATACAATGACAGTTTAAAAATATCTGTATACATTGGAATTCATAATTTAAGTTTTCAAAAATGATCATAGTTCATAATTTAAGATTACAGAAATATGAATACATCAAAATCACAGTTTCTCAATCATCCTCTGAAAATTTATCTTCTTCGTTCGCCTCCTCCTACTCATCCTCTTCCTCTTCCTTCTCATCGTCACTAGCATCTCCTTCGTCTTCTCCTTCGGATATTTGTACCTCTTCTACACAAGTAGATATTGAATGGGGAACTTCTGCTGAGTCGACATCAACTGTATTATGTACAGGAGGTAGCTCGTCCTCCTGATAAGCCACTTCGTCGATGTCGTAGGTATTTCTGGCTTTAGTCTTGCATACTATCCACCAGTCGTACCTCGTTGTTCCCCGTCTAGGATATGTTGTAAAATATATGAGTTGAGCTTGACTTGCTAGGATAAATGGTTCGTATCCTTGGTATCGACGACGGTAGTTAATATCCACAAGACCATGCTTGTCAATTTTCCATCCTTGATCTTGTATGGGATCGAACCAATCAACTTTGAATAACACGATCTTGGCAGGCTCTCTGCCATAGTTGTACGTCAATTCCACGATCTTCCGTAAGACGCCATAGAAATCATTGCCTGGAGTGACATCTTTGTAGTTTGTAGATTTGATACACAAGCAACTGTTTTTTGTGGAATCAAGATTTATGAAGCTATCTCTGATGAGAGCATTTGTTGACTTGAACTTAAACCCATTCACGCAATAACTTGGCCATACTTTGACGGCATAAATTGGTCCCTTGGCAAGAGTTCTAATAGATTCATTCTCAAGAATGACGTCCGGACGATCGACCTAAACACGAAAAGATACAAAATTAAGTTTAATGTTAAGTTATTTCTTGTGCAGTTATGAATGGAGGAAGATTCTAACTAGCTTCTTACGTACATATGCAGTCAACCAAGACGGGAAATGAAGTCTCATTTCTTCTTCTACTTCTTCATCTGTAATGTATGGTCTACTTGACCTCACCTCATCATTAAATTTGCTGAAAACCAATAAAGATCGGGATATACTCGTTAAATTATAATAACGTAATCAACAAATAGATGACTTGAATGTTGAAGATTTTTACTTACCACTCTAGCTTTTCCACTTCATCCTCCTCGCAGTTGAGTAATATATATAACTGGGCAGCCTTTAGTTCCTCATCATTCAAATATCTCTTTTTCAGTTTTTCTGAAGGCTTTCCAAGAGCATTGAAGACTTTCAATAATGCGTCATTATATTCTATATCTCCATCGTCGTTCCTCGGAGCTCTTGTTCTATTTATAGCAATATGAGGCTTGAAATACATTGAACAGAAGTTTGTATTCTCCTCAAGGACATAGGCTTCACAATAGAACCCTCGACCCGTGCCTTATTTTTCACCTTCCTCTTCAGGTGGTTTAGATGGCGCTCGAACGGGTACATCTACCGATAACCGATGGGCCCACCAACACGTGTCTTATATGAAAGATGAATTGGCAAATGCTCCATAGAGTCGAAAAATCCAGGAGAGAACACCCTCTCAAGCTTACACAATGTTACTGCAATGTCCTTCTCCTGCTTTTCAAGCCGATCGACGAGCAACTTAGTAGAACAAAGATCTCTGAAGAATATGCTAATCTCTGTCAGTGGATCCCAAACGACATGAGGTAAGAATTCCCGAAATGCAATCAGGATTAACCTCTCCATAAAAACGTGACAGTCGTAGCTCTTCATACCCTGTAGTTTGTTCTCCTTCGGGTCAACACATCTTCTCAAATTCGATACGTACCCGTCTGGAAATTTTAGGCCCTGGATCCACCTACAAAGTTTACCTTTGTCCTCCTTGTCCAGTGAGAAAATGGCCCTGGGCTGCTTATACTTCCCACTGCCTTCCTTTATCAAATGCAACTCTGGACGTCTGCATATTTCTTCTAAGTCCAACCTGGCCTTGGGATTGTCTTTTGTCTTCCCCTTTACGTCCATCACAGTATTTATTATATTGTCAAATACATTCTTCTCGATATGCATGACATCCAGGTTATGTCTGAGCAGATGGTCACTCCAATATGGTAGGTCCCAGAATATACTCCTCTTCGTCCAGTTGTGAGCGCGACCAAATCCATCACACTTGTATCCCGCTGTAGGCTCTTCAATAGCACTTGACAATTCTTTAACTTCTTCCCATATCGTGTCCCCGGACCACCGTGGCGGTGGACTAGACTTCTCTACCACGCCAGCACGAAAATCATTCATGTTCCTTCGGTACGGATGATCCTTTGGCAGGAACTGTCGATGACAATCAAAGAAGTATAGTTTTCCTCCGTATTTCAAACGGAAAGCCTTAGTGCGATCCATGTAATACGGACATGCGAGACGACCATAGGTGCTCCAACCCGATAACATTCCATAAGCCGAGAAATCATTGATGGTCCACATTAGTGCGGCCCTCATCTGAAAGTTCTGCTTTCTGGAAACATCATATGTGGTTGCACCTACTTCCCACAACTGATTCAGCTCATCTACCAAGGGCTGTAAGTACACATCGATGTTCCTTTTCGGGTTCTTCGGACCTGGAATAATAACAGTTAGGAACATGTAAGAAGTCTTCATACACATCCAAGGCGGCAAATTGTACGAAGTAACAATCACTGGCCAACAAGAATATTGTGAGCCCGAAAGTCCAAATGGGGTAAAACCATCGGAGGAAAGCCCCAATCTGACATTACGCGGCTCCGAAGCAAAATCGGGATACACTCGATCAAAGTGCTTCCATGCTTCCCCGTCGGATGGATGATCCAGTACTCCATCTATTTGTTCCCGCTTGTGCCAACTCATATTATCAGCTGTCTCCTTTGCCATAAACAACCTCTACAACCGCGGCGTCAAAGGCAAATAGTGCATCGAATCTGTTGGCTTGCGTGCACCAGAAGTCCTTGTTGTACTAGTTGCCTTGAAGCGATCGGCACGACAAAATCTGCAGGCATCTTCATCTTTGTCGTCCTTATAGTACAACATGCATCCGTTGCGACATGCATCAATTTTTTCATACCCCATCCAGAGCGATCTCACCATTCTCTTGGATCGGTAGAAGTCTTTAGGTAACTTGCCACCCTCCGGCAATATATCTATAATTAACTCCAGGATTCGGTTGTAGCATTCTTGAGACATGTTAAAATCTGATTTTATGCTCAAAAATCTTGTAACCACCTCCAACGGTGAATGGTCATCACAACCAGGATATAAAGGAGTCCTTGCATTCTCCAGCAACTCCATAAACTTTACAGAATTGGCATTCGGTGCCTCCTCAGTTGCATATTGATTGTTCGGATCGAAACTAGGCCCCGCAGCATCGAAAACCATGTTCGTCCACCCTTGGTCGTAATCAGCATGCTCGTGGACATCTACATACGGCTCCACATAAGGCTCCGGCTCGGAGGCTAAAGACACAAGTTCTCCGTGTGCGGTCCACTGATAATAATTTGGCATGAAACCCCTCAAATACAAATAATATGTCACATCCACTTCCGAATGACATTTCAAGTTGCGACATCTCATACATGGACACTTAATTTTTGTACGGTCCATGTACTGAGGAAACGCCTTGGCAAACTGCAAGAACTGTTGCACACCCTGTATAAATTCATCCCGCACACCGCACATGTCATCAGGATGACGATTGTACATCCACAAATGGTTCTGCAGATAGTAATTCATATCCATTTTAAGATAATTCTGTAAAGATTGACACAGATAATAATTCATCAGGATGACGATTGTATATCCACAAACGGTTCTACATAATTGCCAAATGTGGGGACGAATGGCTCAGAACACAACCCAAAATGCATTCTAGCATATATTAGTTTGAATCATCTATGTTCTGTACATATTGTGTAGTATATGTTCTTATCGAATCTAGTATCTGAAGGATGTAACAGAATCAAGATGAACCCACATAATGTAATACTAAGACATTATCTACTACTAAAAGATGTAGTGATAGGTTGTCGTATCATCATTGCCGAGGGATGGGGGTCGGAGGACAGTCAACTTTATCTACGGCTACATAGTTTCTGCCTCGCCAGTCGAATGGCTGCAGGAACTATGTCCAGATCACGATGTCGTACCGTAGATTAATGTAAATTCCTTATAGCAAATGTCATACATAGATTTCTGTCTTGCCAGTCGAATGGCAGATAATTATACAAATCAAACTAGCCAAAGGGTACTGAACAGAAAGTCTAATTAAGACTTTCAACTAAGCAGTCAAAGGGTACTGAACAGAAAGTCTAATTAAGACTTTCAACTAAGCAGCACTGTAGGATTTAAAATATGGTATTCAGGATTAGTATCCATCCTTCGTGACATAGCTGACTCTGCCAAAACCTGACCAACATATCCTACACTAATCATTCCAAATTTCAGTAATGTCAGTGAACTAAATCATACTCAACTGTCGAGAATACTTAGAAGAAAACTCATTCACAGGATTAGTATCCATCCTTCGTGACATAGCTGAAATTTTATAGAGCTCGATAATAATTATTAGTCAATTTATTCATCATTTCAAAACCCTGAAAATGCCAAAAAAATTCCCAATATCAGTAAATAGGGCTGGAACCCTAAATTAGAATTCGAATCCAAGCAAAACATCAAATTGACAGTTGATATGCCCAAAAAACTCCCAGTATCAGTATATAGGTGTCACACTGTGAGTCTCGTGTCCACATAGTGGGACACGACGTATCCAAACCAACAAAATAGGTGTCACACGAACTAGAAGCGAGTCCACGCTCTCGTGTCCCCCGTAGCGAGTCCACGCTCTCGTGGACACGAACTAGAAGCTAGAGAGAGAGAGCTAGAAGACGAGGAGAAACTGGGAAGCAGGGGGAGAGTTACCTGAGGAGGAGCTACCTGAGGAAGGAGGAGGAGGAGAAGGAGAAGGAGGAAGGAGATCGCCGGAGGAGCGCCGCGGAGGAGGAGGCCGGAGGAGGGAAATCGCAGGAGGAGCGTCGCGGAGGAGGAGCGCACGAAAATTTGGGGGGAAAATTTGTGAAAGATCGAAAAGGAAACCCTTGACGGCTATATGAAAAGATTAGCGACGTTCTTTTAGGACGTCGCTAAACGTCGTTGATATTTATGAAACGACGACGCTGTTTAAAATACGTCGCTATACGTCGCTATATCAGCGACGTGTACCGACGAACTTGCGACGCCTATTCCCATTTAACAAATTGCAGCCGCTAGATGTCGCTATTAGTCGCTGTTAGCGACAAACAGCGATGGCTTGGATAAACGTCGCTAAAACACCAAAAAATAGCGACGTTCTTCCTTGGAGTCGCTAAATACGTCGCTGATATGACTTATTTTGGTAGTGCACGAATCGCTTGTGACACATGTACTCTCATGTTCACAGAGCCATCATGAATCACCTTCACGTATCACTTATTTTATGAGCCATGTAAAGTTTCACGAATCTTAACATAACTTGAACAGATCTTTTTGTATTGATTGGGGATGGAGGAGTAGAAATAGATATGTGAATATTATCCAAGTAGCTGTAGTCATGAATCACTCTCTTAGTTGTAGTCATGAATCTCCTATGCCATTCACATGTTTATATTTTACTCTGACTCACTAGTCACTATTAGTTCTCTATGTATAGTAGATATTTCTATTACAGTTCTCTCTCTGTTTACTTACTGTATTTCTTCAGTTCATGTATCTTACTTTACTGCATGATTATATTTTCTAACCTGCTATGATCTGTTGAGATGTACTGTACTCGCTCCTGTCCTGACTGGACCTGTTGAAAATATTACAGAGGATGAGGCCAGCGTAGACACCTTCTATGGAACAACTGTAGATGACTCATGTGACCCAGATTTCCAGCCTGATCCACTAGCTTAGAGACTGAGGCTCCCTAGTCTAGGTTTACTATTTCTGTCATTTGAGGTCTAGATTGTATATATTCTTTCATATTCAGTATTAGAGACTTGTATTGAGCTGGATGTTCTGTTTTGTTATGTCAGTAGACACTTAGACTCTCTTGTTGTATTTTTAGGGATTTCCTCATTTCAGTATTTATTTCTCTATCTATCTTTTATCTTATCATTCTGCCTTAGATGTGATTGAGACTGTACATTGCTATGTCACCTCCATTCGGAGTGTATATACTGTACAGGTACCTTTATATTGTTAGATGATTGACCTAGGACAGTGTTCTACTGCCGACACTGCGGCGTAGGCTGGGCGTTGTCACGTTCTCGTACCCTCACAGTGGGTGCGGGTCGTGACAGCGGTCAAGTCTTCTAGGGTCAGCTGCCCCAAAGCTACGTTCGATAATTGTGGATCATTAATGAAGGACAGTTTACTACGAACCATGCTATATCTTATTTCGGAGCCAAATCATGTTCCGAGGATTCTACGCGACTACCCAATTTCGGACAAAACCATTTCTATTGGCGTAACTGATCCGCAACTATCCTCTGAGTCAAGTCATGCACTACCGTCGATGATTTCGCAATTTATGAAACATCTACTCGTATCGAGTTTGAGTCTATCTTATTCGTGGGTCGACACACAAGATGCTATACGCATCGAGCAATCGTCGATGACTTATAGTCTCATCTTGATCAATCACGAAGTTCACGATCAACCAGTTCGTTCCTTCTCGTATCGTTATTTACAAAACTTTAATAACACAAGACGCACTCCATTTTGTATTCTCACATTGTGCCTACGTTTCCTTACGTATCGATCTCGATACGTCGTATTAATTTCGATAGCATAAGGGTCAACTTTGAATCCGTTTCAACGTCGACAACTTGCATTGCATACGTCCAAGTTCGCAACGAACTTTTTCATATGCATCAACTCATTTTCTGATTTGTCGCATCCTGCTATACTTTGATCGCGTAACTGAGTTACCGATTATCCAACAATGAACCCTCAAGTCATACGATCTCGCCCTCTAAGTTTCGCGTGTTTCTCAGTCGTACTCAAATGAGTTTTGCCGTAACGTAACCAACTATTTCTTAGGCACGATTACTCACGTCAACCAACTCTTCACCGAAGTAGCACATCGTGCGATCCTATTATAATTTGCCTCGTCTAGCATTTCTATCGAAATCGCAAGTCGTGCGATTTGATTCGTCTTGCCCAACATTTCTATCGAGATCGTAAGTCGTGCGATTCGATTCACCTAGCCGAACATTTCTATCGAGATCTCAAATCTTGCGATTCGATTCGCCTCGCCCAATATTTCTATCGAGATCGCAAGTCGTGCGACTCATTTGTAAGCTCGAGTTTTTCTTTTCCATCGGTCCGATTATTACTTCAAGGCATAATCGTTCTACTAGTCTCGGTCGTCCGACCGACTTATAATTCTCGTCCGACGTATCGTTCATTGATACGAGTCTCGTCTTATCGTCCCAAACGATTTTTGAAGAACACTTGCATCAACATACCGTCATACAAAATTTCAATCGAGTTTCGGTACTCTCCCGTCCGTTGTGGACAAACCTTTCAAAATTCTCACAACGCGTCGATATAATTCATCGTACAAGTGGTATACCATGTACCACTCGGAATCGAGTCATTCATCGCCTACGTGGTATGGCATATACCACTCGAAAATCAAGCCATTTCCTTCGCATTATACTCACTATGAACCAACGATCTCTTCCGACTCACGATTTTCGTAGTGATCATGCTTGATCACAACCGTAACTTTGATTAAACCACATCCGGCACAACTCGGTCAATGTTCTCGTTTGCCAACATAAGTTTGGTGTGCACCCGAACGATTCGTTCTATCGATTTATGATTTTAATTCTTTCCGTTGCATCTCGTGCAACGATTTATTTCCAATTTTCTTTGCACTCCGTGTAACGATTAATTTGATATGCGTTGCACCACGTCAATAATTTTACTTCCAACACGCGTTACACATCGTGCAACGATTTATTCTCGAATTTCCAAGTCAATGTCCAAATCCGTTCAACAAATTCGGTATTAGCTTATCACTTTTATTTTAACGCATATTCACAATTAACTCGTTGTACTTCGTACAGCATTTTATTTCTCTTTCAACATGTTACGTTGCAACGACATCTCAAATCGTATTTCATAATTTGTTGTACTTCCAGCAACTAACATTTTTATGGCTCGTTGTATTCAATGCAATATACCCTTCGCACTTTCTTAGCAAACATCATATAATTTCCAAAACACATGCGGCAAAATTACACGATTTGTATTAGACTTATTGTATGGAACATCCAGTGCGGCATCGAGTAGAGTCAAGAGTGATTTCAAGTGGTGGTGGGCAACTTTTTTAGAATGGTAATAAAGCGAGCGTCCAGAGAAAATTGAGCCTAGAGCTATGATACCAATTTGTCATGCCTCGACCCGAAATCACCCGAATCATCGTCCTCGTAGGGGGCGTGATATCGCACGACCCTGGAGTTGCGCTCGTGCAAGGCAAGATGACAAGTTCTCAAATAGTTATTTTTTGATTCGATATTAACAACGAAAGAAAAACAGAGTATACGAAACAATTCTCTTTATTGATATCCGAAACTGAAATTACAAAGGCTTTCGATAGCCTAACAATATATATGCTAGATTGGCTATAACACTCAGGTTCTCTCTTACCCACAAAGGATTTCACCGTTCCATACATCATGTCTTCTATATCTCGGCCGCATCAATCCTGTTGCATAGTCCGAGCGTCAATGCGATCGCACACTTCAATACGCTTCGGCATTCCAAGCCTCAACGCGTTCAAGTAACGCTTCGCTGCGAGCCATCCATTCCCTGCACCCTACATAAAGCTGGTGGGGGATCAGTACGTTCGTCCTCGTATGTACTGATGCGAAGATCTTCTTTCCAAACCGACATTGTAGTATTTATGTTGAATCATGCAACTTAGCTTATGATCTTGCTATGTTCTCCTTAGGGTCAATTTTATGGCATATTCGAAAGCATAAAGCATGTTAGCATGGCAAGCATGTTATTCGAATTGAAATAGGCAAGCACTCAAGCAATCTCGTGTTTGAGTCATGGCACGACTTCTTACCAAGTCGACGCACTCTCCCTTGCACCGACGCAAGGTGAATGTGCCCCATTCCTTCCATGTCATGTTATAAGTGCATCTCTAAGCAGGATCTATGTGCGGAACGCATACGCGCCTACACTTTTAATCCATTATTCCTTAGCTATATGAAGGTCGTGGGCGTATCTGCGCCGGAATGGACTAAAGGAGTTCCTTACTTTCTTTTCTCTCCTTTTCTCAATATTGGTCGGGCTGCCCGATATTTAACGGGTGGGTTGCGATCCCAACAACCGAAACGTTCCCGCTGTATACCATCTTTTGCGGCTTTTCCCATCTATAAGACGAGTGCTACTCGTTTAAGGATGTGCGCCTACAAAGATTATTCGAATCCCTCCTAGGCCAAGCGGTTCCGGGTCGCTCCGGCACTTAACCGTTTGGGAAAAACACTCGTGCACGAGTCATTATCATATTTAATCTCAAGTCCATCCCATTCGACCATGCAACGCCCTTATTATTCAAACAACCAAGCATAGTCTTGAGTCCGAGACTTAGACTTTATCATCTCGCGTTTCTTCCGTTAACTTTCTATGTTCTTACGTTTCGTACTTCGCTTCAATGTTCAATGGCATTATGCCTCAACTCAATGTTCCTCAACCGAACGACCCGAAGGTCTCGAACTCCTTTCGAGGCATCATGTCATATCTGACAGTTCTGCCACATTCATGCCACAACTGTATTCCTTCGCAACAAAGTCATCTTTTATTATCTCGTGCACGTAGGCACGTTTCGACCGTATTTCCATGATCTATAACTTAGCATTCAATGTTCGGGGCTTGCGCGCTAGGGCGCTCGCCTATTGTCTTTTTTTGTTCTAGCCTTTCTAACTCGTGCGCGAAGGCACGGTATGGTTCGTGCACTAAGGCACTCGCCGAGTACAGTTATCTAATGTTCTTACGGCTTACGCACCGAGGCACTCGCCTTAGCGATATCCAATGTTCCATAGCGACTCGTGCATATGATGCACGTTTTATTTCAATTGTTCTAACTTAGTGTTCGACTCACACTACAATTTATCTCCGATCGGACCACGCTCGTGGCGTCAATAGGTTAACTTAGCATACAATGATATAATTTGACTTATCACATAAAGGAGTAAAAAGAAGAGTCAATCCTCCCACCTTGAGTCGATACGCCTTTGTCGTTTCGCCGAGCCGATGCGGCTCGATTTCATAACTTTGTTGCACGGCCACTCTCCTGACTTAGCCATTCGAGCACTTCGTCCTTCATTGAATCATACGTCCGATTTGCCTTAGCATGCCCAAGTCTCAGCCCGTCGCAAGACGACGATTTGATTTCGCGGACCCCTTACTAAATATGACAAAAGATCGACCTCTAATATTTTTACGTCAACGTATAACCTGCACACGAAAACAACTAAAATCATCACTTGCATCGATTCGGACTTGCGCCTTGGTCGATTTAATTTTTTAGAATCTTCGAGCCAATTCAACGCACTCATCCTTCGGGGCAACGCGGCGCTTCGCATCGATTCACTCGATGCATTCTTTGGGACAATGCAACTCTTCGCATCGACTTAGTTCGATGTGTTGCTCGGGACAACGTAACTCTCATATCGATTCGTATCGATACATTTCATTCCTTCAACGTGACTCGTTGAGTCAACGCTTCAGCGTAATGCGCCGTGCGAAGCGGGGCATTACAGCAAGAGGTGCTACGCATGGCAGCTAGCGTCGACGTGACGGTCGAGGAGCTGGAAACGAAGGAATATGCAAAGCAGTTCGGGGGATCAAAGATCAGTGGCATGGGGGAGCAGGAACTCTGTCGCATGCCGACATGCATGGAGTCCAGTTGAGGAGCCATGGGGTCAGCACCCTTTCATCATACTAGAGGGGCAGATTGTTGGAGTCCAGTCTGGATTTGGTAATAACATATTTATGGAGTCCAAATCTGATTAAATATTTGATTTAATTTGATTTGGATGTCTATAATTATTGCTGGGCTATTTTAGATATAATATAATTCTTATTTGTGAGTTTCCTATTTAAGAGATCCTATTATAATCTAAAATAAGATATTGATGGGCTATTTTAGGTGTAGTAGGATTCTTATTTGATGGCTTCCTATTTAAGAAATCATATTATGACCTAAAATAGGTTTTTCTTATCCTATATATATGGAGTGAGGGTGGAGGCACAAAGCACAGCACAAAAGTGGAGATTCGAGGTGCTCATCCACAGAAAATATAAGAGAAAGTTTTGCACTTTGCTCTTAGGACTTTGCCATCCAAGACAGAAGGAAGAATAGATCTAATCGAGGGATCGTCAACTTCGGAGATTGCTACAGGTTGGTGATCGATTTCAATTGTAATCTCTTTCTTTTTTTTACTTGAGTGTAGTGAGGGGGTTGAACGTATTAGGGCAAAGGGTTCAACATTAGTTTTTGTTAATCTTGTAATTTCATCTGAGTCATAGAGATTGAGATTTGTCCAAGTGACGTAGTCACTGCCATATACTTGTCTTTATCTGTGCTTGGTGTCTGTTAGACGGAGGTTGGTTATTTCAGATGGGTTGACCTAAATTTTTGCTGTGGCACACGGTATCGAAGCACAAGAGGACGTATACGATTCCCAATACTCCTTCCCCTCTCCGTCCTTTTTTTTATTTTTTATTTTAATACCGTTCCGTCGTTTTGGGCCGCACGCACACCGCACGCGCCCGTGCCAAATAGTATGAGTAATGCTACAGTTACAACAAAATGCTTACAACTCTCTTACAACCTTCACCCATTGCTGACATGGCCCACATGTCAGCACATGGATGAGTGGTTGTAAGAGGATTGTAAGCATTTGTAGTAGACTTAGACCATCTCCAATGGGGGTTTCTATCTTCCCTATTTCTATGGAAGAAATTCATTTTAGAAAAAATTTCTTCCAATGGTGATTTCTATCACCATTTCTATCCTAGGTGGCAATGATGTATGATGGAAACTTTCTAGGAGGGTTTCTACATGTAGAAACTCTCATAGAAATTCTTCTATCTCCCATGACAATTATTATTGGGCCCCACACCATTAAATTGGTCCTTTTACTAAGTGACACATAGGATAGAAATAGAGAACCATTTGAGAGCATTTTTGTATGTCTACAATTTCTATGTAGAAACTCTTCCAACTAGGATATAAATCTCTTTAAAGTACAATGCCAAGTAGGATAAGAACTCAATTTTAGAAATCACCAATGGAGATGGTCTTAGGGTCCGTTTGGTAAACCGTATTTGGAGTTGGATTTTAGGATTTTATGGATTTGGAGTTAAATCCATGGAATTCTACGTTTGGTTGGAGATGGATTTGGATATGGAAAGTATAACCAAATCCAAAATTTGGATTTTGAAGAAAGAAAGTTGGATTTTGAGGAAAAATTAGTTATTTTTTAATAATTTCATAGTTATATTAAATATTTAGTTAAAATAATTAATAATTCGTTATTTTTTATATATTAAAATTTTATAAACATTTTTTTAAAATATTTAATTTATAGTTAATTAAAATAAGTCATTATTAATATTCAATTATAATCATAATTAAAAATTTATTAGTCTTATTATATTATTAATTAATAGTTCATTAATTACTATTTTATAATAACCTTAATTATTAATATTTTAATGACAATTATAATAATAGTTAATAATTTATAATTTAATAATCTTTCATTATAATCTTAGTCTTATTATAATCTTAATTAATAATTTAGTAATTTAGTAATCATAATTATATCTTAATTAATAATTTATTATTTAATTATAATCTTGATTAATTTTAATTATTAATTTTATTTTAATATTTTATAATAATCTTATTTAATAATTTGTACCTTTATTAATCATAATTATATTAATTTATTAATCATAATTATTATATTCTTTAATTATAATCTTAATTAATAATTTATTAATTTATCAATCATAACTATAATTTATTATTTTATTGATTATAATTATAACCTTGATTAATAATTTATTAATTTATAATTTTATTTTAATATTTTATAGTAATCTTAATTAATAATTTATACCTTTATTAATCATAATTATAATAATTTATTAATCATAACTATAATTTTAATTAATAATTTATAAATAAATATTTCATTATAATCTTAACTAATAATTTATTAGTCTTAATCATAATTATCATCGTATTAATAGTTTATTATTTAATAATTTAATAATTTAATAATTAATATATTATTAAAATTTTAATTAGTAATTTATTAATCGTCATTATAATCATCATTATAATCTTAATCAATAATTTATTAATCATAACTATTTTATAATTATAATTATAATTTAATTATTAATCATAACTTAATAATTTATTTATTTATTATTTTATTAAATAAATATTTTATTATCATAACTATTAATTATAATTATAGTTTACCAAATCCGATGTTTGGTTGGAGTTGGATTTGGATTTTGATTTGGATTTGGAAATTCATGAATTGGATTTGGATTTGAATTTTGGATTTCCAAATCCAAATCCAAATCCAAATCGAAATCCATTTTAACAAACAAGCCCTTAGCATTATTGAAATAGTATTTCCTACCCATGACTAGCTGTCACTGTTGCCAGTCCGATGATGTAACGTGCCACAGATAAGCGGCAGTCTCGTCTTTCAAAACCGGAAACGGAGCTCTTTAAATACATCCCCCTCTCTCTCTCTCTTTCTCCCCCGTCTTTCTTTTTCGCGCTTCGATGATCTTTTCTTCTTCTCCTCCTCGTCGTCCTTCTTATTCTTTCTATTAATAGAAAAATTAGGGTTAGGGTTTTGGCGGGAGGGAGATGAAGATGCAGAGCAGAGGCGGTGGGAAGCCGGTCCCTCACCTGGACAAGAAGAGCACTCGGGCCCTGAACCTCACCGTCCTCCAGCGGATCGACCCCTCCGTGGAGGACATCCTCATCACCGCCGCACACGTCGCCCTCTACGAATTCAACATCCAGCAAATCCAATGGGTACGTACTCCCAAAACCCTAACCCTAACTCTAAGTCTAAGCCCTCTCGATTTCTGAATCGTTCGGATTTCTTCGTCGTTGCGATCGGTTGATTTATTTAGGGACGGAAGGACGTCGAGGGATCGCTGTTCGTTGTCAAGAGGTGAGTGGAGTTCGGATCTGGAATTTTCTTGATTGAAGAGTTTTGATCTGTGTTGAATGATGGGTTTCGGTACTGATTTTGTGTTGGATTTGGATGGTTGGTTGCGTTTTGTGCAGGAATACACAACCGAGGTTTCAGTTCGTCGTCATGAACCGGCGGAGTACAGGTTGTAGAATCCGAATATTTCTTTTCTTGTTCTTTCAGTGAGAAAATTGAAGGGGTGGCTTATTTTCTGAATGTTGCTGCCAATTATGTTACATCTTTACTAGACATGTTTGGTAGTTCGCACTTATATATCTCATTGTCGTTAGTTTTGTTATTGGTTGGTTGCCTACGCATGTTGCATGGGTGCGGATACGAAAAATATGATGCGGAAACGGTGACATGAACATAGCCATGGATTTTGGAGCGTCCTTGTCTATTTGGGGATGTCTGTCGTGTCTGATGTATGTCTTCACAGCACAACACTGACCTGACACCATTTTCGTAATTCTACAGTTCCGAGGATAATGATATGGACAAGTCATTGGAGTATCTTTTTTAGTAAGGTTAATGTAGCAGGTACCATTGTAGTCTTAAAATTGGCCATGATATGAATTTAGCTCTGAGGTTGGTTGGTTGTTGAGTGCTCCCTATTCACATTCTTTGACTAACTTCTTACCAACTTAAGCTCTAGATCTATCATTGAAATAAATTTTAAACATTGGTTAACTTAATGTATAAAGAATATACATTACAAAATAGGATGTGTTGCTTCATATGAATTGTATCTTGCCAAATGAACCAATCTACTTGTCTTACATTTACTAGCACAATTAACACTAGATCTCTGTATTTGTGTTGGATATGGGTCATAGATGAAGTCAAATGAACCCGTTATTGAGGAGAGAAAGTTGGGAATAGAGAAGTGGAGAAAAATATAATTGTTGTACTATGTTGTCTACTTCTTTGCCAAGTGCGATATATCAGCTCTCTGTATTTTGTGAAATTCTGAACTAAATAGAAGCACCACATATTTCTTCTCCTAGCCTAATAACTACGTTGATATTTGTATCAGACATAACTTGGCCACATGACGACCTTGATTGGCAAGGTGCTCCCCTACATACACTACAAGGTTATTTGGCGACTTTATTATGATAAACTACTAGTGTATGACGTCTAATTGGTCATAATAACTAATGAAACAACCATTTCGTTAAGAGTTAAGGGGTCATCCTGTTGATTGCCGTAGTATTAATACCTATAATTAAGGTCTTGCCAACCGATTATATTGGACAACTTCCATTGTCTCTGTCGAGCTCACTCCAGAAGATTAACAAAATTTTCCAGCCACATTATTCTAACTGGGATTTAAAATTAGTGCACCATATATGACTAAATAGGAGAGTTTAAAAAAAGAAGAATAATTCAAAATAGGAAATAAAAAAAATCCAACTGGTAAGAAAACAGTAAAAAAAAAAACCAGGACATCATGAAATCATGAATGAGTAAAAAAACATAATGAAAGAAGACAACATTATCCTTAGGATCCTTTAAAAAAGTTCAAGAGGAATATCCTTGGAAAATCAAAACCCCATAAAAATTTTACAACCTACAATCATCTCGAAGTAAAAAAAAAAAAACACCAATGCATAGAAGGTCATGTCAAAAGGCCCAAAATCCACCTAAATTGAAAAATAAAAAGGAAAATGTACTAACAAAAATAAATAAAACCACAAACTCACACCAAGCTTAAGCTAAAACATCGAAGGGAATAGAACTTGAAACATTAACAAAAGGAGAAAAACCATGAAAGAAAATTATCTAAACGAATCTCTTCAAATGAAAGAGGAGAACCCGTTTGCAATGTAAATTTCAAGGATAAAAATATGAGAAAAGGAAAAATACCTTTGATCTGAAGGCAAATGCCTACCATAAGTACATATGTCAAACTCAATATCTATATTCTGACTTATGGTTGATATCTGGTTTTATCAAGGATCTAAACAACGGTTGGCAGATGCTCGGCGGAGAGGGTCCGCCTACCGCCTAGGCCATCTAAGCGCTTGATACATTTTTAACATTTTTACTATTTTACCACTGTTTTGTGCATAATATGTATATTTTAAGAGTGTTTTGTGCATAACTAAGTTGCAAAACAAAGTCTTATGAAGTTTCAGCCTTGTCAAAGTGAACAATGGGTCCATAATGCTTGCAAAACTGTTTTGTCAAAACATCTAGTTAAGTATTGCTCCGCCTAGGTGCCTGCCTATGCTGCCTCACCTCCGCCTACGTCGCCAAACCTTCGTGACCGCCTACTCCACCGCCAACGCCTATTCCACCGCCAACGACAAAAGTGGTGCAGAGAGCGGTCGCCTCGACCGCAATTTAGAACACTGGGTTTTACTATCAAACAGAGGAGATATGTAGATACCGAGTCTCATGTATATCTTTCAATCATTATTGTCTCCCATATTGGTTGGATGGAGAGTATGAGAAACTTAGATCTACAATTCTTGGCAAGGAAAGGAGACTCTCTCTCTCTCTCTCTATCTACATCTCTCCCTCTATTTATAAGTTCTGATAGGGAAAACTCAAACAGATGACATTGAATGCTACAATAAATTATGATGTCACTTCACTTTGGATCAAAATTGGTATAAAGTGGAAGTTTTTGTTACTTTTATAGTTATAACATTTATTAATAGGATTTTGAGTTTTGAAATTGTGCTACGAGTTCAGTTACCAAAGATGCTCAAAGCCAAACATCCACACACGTCTCTAACATCCAGATAGAATGTGAGGCTTGTTAATGTGTAATCCAACATGAGAAGACAAGTGCCACAATCTAAGGAGACAGCATCAGAACAAATCTTTTATTAGTAGTATACAGATTGTTATGCTACTCTAGGAATGTGACACCAGCAACATATGTTGGGAGTTGCTTTAATGTTGAACCATGAAAACACATGCTCGCTTCAATTTTGTAATATGTCGCAAGCATTATATATTTACTTTAATCTCCTGTGGAACAGATAATCTAGTGGAGGATATTTTGGGAGACTTTGAGTATGAACTCCAAGTTCCATATCTTTTGTACCGAAATGCAGCCCAAGAAGTCAATGGTATATGGTTTTACAACTCACAAGACTGTGAAGATGTAGCAAATCTTATCAGCCGGTATTGACTTTTCTGATCTGTGTATTCCCACCTTTTATTATATTATTCTTTTGATAGCTAAGACAATATGTGGAGTTTATCTCTTACAGGAAGATTTACAGGTAATGTTACTAGATGCTTATAAAAACCATACATTGAGCAACTCGATCATTTTTTTAATTTTCTGATAGAGGAGTCAGAAAACATAACCATGACCCATAATCTTTTCCAGAAGAGAAATTAGATTATCTCCTACTTTCTTAACATCAGAATTATATATCGTTGATGGTTTTCTACATTGGTATGTCTTTTGAGGAAACATTGGATAAACCAAATTAAGTATAGTTAGAAAGTGCAAGTAAGTACCTCAGAAGGATGCAGGTCTGTTTGTTTGCAATAATTACAGCACATTAGAGCTAACTTCTGTTTTACATGTACCCTGTTCTGCTTACCTTACATGTGTATTTATCTTTCATGACTTTGCTTATTGAGAGACTTTGCTATCTTTTCGAATGTAAATTGATGTTCTCTTGTGATGTGTTTAACCCTCGCAAAAGGAGAAAGCTCCAGAAAAGAATTGACAATTTTTTTTTTTGGAGATTAAAATTGTCAAAGTCCTTATGATGCCTATTCCTGACATAAAACCTACTAAGCCGGTGTCAAATCCCTAGCCAAGTTGGTTATGAACTAGTAAGCATGGACATCCCATTAATACGGCCATGTCATGTCGGACACTTATTAAACATGTATTGGACACAACCAGGACTAGGACACACCAAAATAGGTGCCATTTCTGTCTCCGTATCCTCACCATGTCTTGTCATAGATGTGTCCGTGCAACATAGGCTTTGAATAAGAGCGGACCTTGCCATAACACCCTGAGACCAATTGGCGGTGGTAGATACCTCATTGATTATGTCGTTTGAGTTCATTTAACCAACGAACCAGTAGGAAATAGCCTATATGAATAGTTAAGATGAGATGATTTTCAATAGCAAAATTGTATCATGGCACAATAAGTCTGAGCAAAAAGGAGTCAAATTTCCACTTTATTGAAAAGTATGATTTTCAGCCAAACAGAACCTTAGGTTTGACATTCTTGTTCCTCTGTGTGCCCAAGAATGTGATTCTTTTCTATATGTAGACTTTCTTTATCCATATAAACACAGTTCTATGTGTCCAACGAGCACTTACCTTATTCTGATTCAGTTTTACTTGATATACTGCGCTCATTTGATCCGTCTCTGTAGCTAGTAGTGTCATAATACAATTTTTCATCCAACTTGTACTGATTTATGTTATTTAATAATTACAAAATTATTGTGTGCTTTGAGTTGTGTGGTTTTGTAAATAGTTGAATGATGACAAAATTGATGAGGTTACCTTTTCTCTTGTTCCAGGATATTGAGTGCATTCTCTAACGTTCCTCCAAAGTCCAAGGATTCTTCAACTAAAAGGTATTGTATAAAATCCAGAATACTAATCATGCTCAATAGGTACTTCTTTGTGTTGTGTGCTTCTTTTAGCTTCGCACTCCAGTAGTTTTAATTAGGATATAAGATGTTCAGATTGATAATAATTGATTTGGGGATGTTCATATTTCTTAGTGCACTTCCTTGCTAAATTATTTCTGGATTTATATAAGGATTACACCTTATGTTTTGTTATTGAATACTCGTCACCCATTCATCAGTATAACCAGGATTTTGTCTTGGCAAAAAAGAGTGTGTTCTAGCTAACTAGAACTTCAGCAATTATAGATTCACTACCTTCTGCTCTTGAGCTGCATATATGATGCAACACTTCATAGTTCATATGAAGTAGTTTTATGTATTCTTTCTGTCTACATGGCAGCAATGAGTTTGAAGAGCTGGAAGATGATCCAAGTATCGCAGTCGTGGAAGGACCGCTGGAACCAACAACTTCGTCTGCTCCTAGTGCTCCTGATGTTCCTGATGATTCCTTTGCCAACTTTTTCAATGTATGTGTAGCTGTAAAGAGCCGATTTATAGCTTGCTTTTGTTAGCATACTTGTGCTGCAAAATATATAAGAATGTGTAAATTATTTACATCATGTAGGTGACTGTTATTTCTATTATGTACTTAAATGACAAACAAATACCTGGACATGATATTATCTGATCCTTTAGTGCCTGCATATATTAAGTACTGAGTTATTACTACTACTGCCTCTGACTATAGAATTTCTATTTGTCTGCAGGCAGCTATGCAGGCAGCTATGCAGGCAGCTACAAACATCGGGAAGACATCAAATGCAGAGGTGGCAGGACAACCACATTCTGCACATATTCCTTCATCTCCGCAGGCACCTAGTGTGGTTCCACCATCAGTGCTTCCCCTTCAACCCCTCCCTATTCCACCTTCACCCACTCCTATGAGGCCCATACTTGATACTCTGGAATCCGGCAGCAGTATTACTTACTTTCCAAATCTCATAAAGCCTCCTCTGTGTGCACTTCCATCTTCATCTTCATTGGCGATGCCACCAATGGTATCAATGCCTACTGCTCCCCAACTGAACCCCCTTGCAACAGTACAACGTCAATATGGTTCCCCTTTGCTCCAACCGTTCCCACCACCTACTCCACCTTCATCTCTGACTCCTGCTGCAAACAATGATCCAGTTATTACGAGAGAGAGAGTACGCAATGCTTTTCTGAGTCTTGTACAGGTATCATCCTGTTGCTCACCTTCTCCAGTAGCACCTCTTGTTTTGTTAAATACAATTGTTAGGATGAACAGTTTTGTACTTGGATGTCAGGTATGCTAGCATGTAGCTTTTTCCCGTGCCCCCTTGTTTTGTTGAATATAACCGTGTTAGGATGAACCACTGAGTGGGTGGTCCAGTGGTAGCGACGTGGGTTCAAAAGCTCGGGCAAAAAATTAACTAAATGGGAGGGGTCTTGGTGCTAGTAGCCCGGGACAGGGACGGTCATTAATGTCTGGCCTTATCTCTCAATCCCATCCCCCCACCCAACCCCCCCCCCCCCCCCCCCCCCCCCCCCCCCCCCCCCCCCCCCCCCCCCCCCCCCCCCCTCCCCTCTTCCTATCTCTCTTGTAGTTTGCTCTTTCAGTGGATCAAAACAACTTGCAGATTTTGGCCCTGAGAAATATAGAATTAAGAAAAGCATCAACTTCTAACTGAAGCAGGCCAAATATCTTTTACCATATTCTCTTGATAACCGTCTAATATTTGCTGCCATCACTAGAACTAAATTACAAAGAAAATTTAAGTGAGCCATTTCTATTTCTAGTACTCTTTTCTTTTCAGTTGATTGATTATGATGCTTCGGCCTTGTTATTGAAGAGTTAAACTTGCATTTTCCACAGGATCATTTCTGAGTGGTCACTAAAGCTACTTAATGTATAAAAGGCTTGAGAGCTTAGTCATATCAGATCAGCTATATTCAAGTTTATGCAATTTCTCATAGTTCATTTTTATGGTTATTATAATACAAATTTATATGCCTTTGTAGTACCCTATGAAGATGTATGTAAATCAAAAGAAAGGGGAAAGTAAGAGGGTTTGTTTAGAGCATATTAGACTTGTGGTATCTTGCTTGTATCTGCAGTATACTGTTCTTTGACTTTACCGGCAAGAATCCTCATTTTATAGTTCTGCTAAATTACCTGAAAGTATTCCATCATGTTTAGAGATAAAAACTTTAAGTTGTACTGTATACTTCAGCAGTATCAACCACAGTTTTAAGTGTTGGTCATTTTCGTTAGCTCTCTGATCCATATGATCTGATTCAAACTTCTATGTAACTCGTCTTTTCTCTTCTTTTGACAGAACAACCAGTTCATCGATATGGTGTATTGGGAGATGATGAATACGCACAATCCATAGCAAGAATCAGAATTTGAGTACAAGTGAATTGTTGTTACATTTGTTCATATGTTACATGTAGTAGGTGGGATGGGCTTGTGGTTTATACAAAACTTGTGGTTTATACAAAGAAGTTTATTGTAATGAAATTGTTAGACTACTGTAGATTGTTCAATTGTGACTTGTGGTTATCTCAAATCTATCTCCTGCTTTTCTTTTCTTCCAAGGTGTCGTCTTATGCTGTATAATGTTGCCAGCTGAGACATCGACTCTTCTTTTTTAGTGATTTGAATCATTTGATACATTCTGTTGGTCTGTTCCATGATCTTTTGCAGTAAGTAGAGCGTACTCTTCAACCTTTATGAAACTAAACTAAAATTATAGTTGGTGAAGAGAATTTGAAATGTGGTCAGTTGATAAGGATAATAGATTACATTACACAGTTATACCAAATACCGTCTTTAAGGATATATGAATTGTAAGAATTCTATATACCCTAGTTCATTGGGGTTATGTAGTCCTTACTGCAGGAATCGTTCTCTTTGTCTAGAATCTTTGTGTTCTGTGAGAACTTGAAGGGTATTCTTCGGTTTGCTCGCATGAACTTATTCAACTGTATTAGGATATATCTATCTACCTGCCAATGGATCCCTTGGATTTTATAGCAGGAACTCGACACAAACCAATATAGAGAGGATTCAAATAAGTCCATAGCCAACTGGTCATAAAATCTGCTACGGCTTATTCCTTGTGGAATACAACCGGCTCTAACTAGAAAGATTGGGAGAGGCCAATCCCGACTAAGGTCTTTTCATGACAAGTGGTGCAGTGGGATGGTGAGGAGTAGCGAGTCACTTTGCTTGCCTTCTGGTTCAACTTGAGGCTCGAGTACATTGGGATCTTCTAAACTATAATTCAAGTACCTGCGGCGGACTTGAGGCCGAGTTCACTGGGATCTTCCAAACTATAATTCAATGTTCCCACGGACTTGAGACTCGAGTTCATTGGGATCATCTAAACTTCTTCTTTTTTTGGAGATAGTAGACCCTGGGTATAGAATTGTCAGTTGGGATAAAGGCACATCAAATCTTACTCGGGACTAATAAATTAAAATTGGAGCTAATTCAGTTTAGAAAAGAAGTTACTAATGGCAGCCATTTTCTTAAAACGGAAACATTTGACTAATTCTTAAGCATTAACGGGCCTAGCCCATCCGACCCACAAAGCAGCAGCTCTTAAAATGACGGGGGCGTTTCGTTGGTAGGTTAGGAAAAGAGGGGAAAGAGAGAAAGGGGTGGGTATGAGAGGAACAGGAGGAGAAGGGATTTGTGGGAACATCCGGAAGAGTCTGATGCTCGTCGTTGTGGGGAACCCTAACCCTAAGTTACCATCTCAACTCCTCCTCTCTAGAGGCATAGCTTCCAAGCTCTTCGTTGGAGGTATTATTATTATTATTATTCTCAATGACTCTTCTTCCTTCTTCCCTCACAGTTTTCTCTGTCGTCTGAAACTTTCCCACCCACTCACTGCCGTTACATACAAACTCACCGCAAAAGTTATTTGGTTTTTCTTCTACTGTGATGTATGTGATTTCTGATTTCTACATACATAGCTAATACCTCAGCGAGTTCTTGGGATTCGTTAAATTCAGCTCTTTCTCGTTTCGGAAACTGACGCTCACCAAAATTCAACTCCAAACTAATAAAGTCGGACAAAATTATCTCTTTTTTTTTCTTTTCTTATAAGATTGAAATAATATTAGATCAAATCCGATTAAGTTTCAATTTTGGTTAGCTTTTAAATTGTTGATTAGATTGGACTGGGATCAAAAATTTAGTTCTATATGACAGATTATGTTTGCATGAAATTTTAAACATAAGATTTGAAGATGTATAATACATTCATAATTTAAACATACTATTATTTGGTAATTTCCAAATATAAAAACAATGTTTATGCCCAAAACGCAAATACTCTGATTTGCAGGGCTCTGTTTCCGAAAGTCAGTTTTCAAAAACGCTGTTTATCAGCTGAAATGCAGTCTCCACTTTTCCAATTCACAGTGTCCATTACACCTAATGACACCGAAGTACTGAACTGCTAATTGCTAAACAAGTATGAATTACTATAGGTGTTAGTTTTAACTGTACAGTGGACATTTTGTACCAAAATGTTGGTAAATAAGAAAAAGGCTTTGTTGTTGTTGTTGTAGACATCTTGTTTAGTAACAGAAGATGACTTGTGCTTCTTCAACATAATTTCACAGGACTTTCATTCTACACGACAGAAGATAGCTTATCCGAAGCATTTTCACAGTTCGGCCAGGTGGTTGGAGGTCTTTCCCCTTACTTTTTCTTGTATCTTTACTTTCTCTCCTTACTTGGAAGATTTAACTAACTAGTTCCATTTGCCAGCCAAAATTGTTATGGACAGAGTCTCCGATAGGTCAAAGGGCTTTGGGTTTGTGACATTTGCTTCGAAAGAGGAAGCAGACAGAGCTGTAACAGAGATGAATGGCAAGGTGCGCAGCTAATCACATTATTGATCTTGAATTCTCGGTTCGACTGCACTGCGCTAATATGAAGATTTACTTCTTACAGATATTGAATGGGAGGACAGTATTCGTGGACTATGCAAAAGCCAAGCCATCTTTTAGCGAAGCGCTTCCAATTGCAAGGCCTCCTCCGGAACAACTACACAACAAATGATTTTCTGTTGATGGCTAATGTAATTCTACAAGGTAACGAAAAAGTTTGTGTTTCGCTCGGCAGAACCTTGATATCAGTGAATAATAATGCCCTAGGTCATTTTCCTCCATTGATAATTGTGTTCAGTCTTGTTTGTCATCTGCTTTCTACTGCTGTGTGGTACTGAGTAACTGAATTGAGCAAAAAACTGTCTTATGCTGCCTTGACTTTACGACTTGGTGGCCTTCGGAACATGTTGATGAGATCATCGGGACCCTTGGAAGGTTGTTATGTTGGTAAAGGACATACCCATGTTGTGATGACAAGGAAACTGAATAGGAGAATTAGATATAATCCCAGCACGAGCAATAAAAGAAGATCAAATGTTACACTAGCTACCTGCAGTCCAAAAGATTTGTTAGATTAAATGGCACTTTCTATTACTAACTGAAGTTGATTATCATGCCATTAACAGATCAATGATTATGTAGCAAACATTACTTAATCTTATGTCAAATGTTCCAAAATAGATTACGAATGTAAAGGAAAACGCAGCACAGTTTCCATCTCTTGCTCAGGTAGGAACTCTTGTTCATACTCCGAAAGAGGCCAATCTTCTAGGGAAAATTGCAGATATATACTGTAGAGTACCCTTGAAGTGAACCAAAATTTCACTAGATTCTTGATATGTAAGATCTTGGGTATGTATCGATGGTATAACAAATAATCTGGCCTATAAATTCAATCATTATCAACAATAGTACAGCATTCAAACCTGATATACATTGAGTGTTGCTTTCGTGGAATCATAGAAGGTAAAGATTCCCTCAAGGTTTTCATTTTGTACATGCAAATCAACTGTATGCTCAGACAATTCCTGGCATGCTTAATATCAAGGCTAAATTATCCTAATGGCACCCCAACTATAACGTTCGGACATTTTTGACACATTCACTGTCCGATTTTGGCATCCCAACTTTATAGATTGCACTTTTCAAGCACCTCGCTTCAATTTTGAAGCACAACGGGATCATGTAAAAAAAAAATCCAGCAATACAAGTATTTAAATTGCGCTTTTGTACTGCAATATGTGCTTTTGAAGTGGTTTTGATGTGCTTCAAAATTAACGAAAGATGCTTAAATTTTTTTTTATGAAGTTGGGGTGCTAAAATCGAGCATTGGAAAGTTAATGTATGTCAATATCCAAGAGAAGAATATTATTATTTCTCTCTCTTTATATGGAATAGAGTACATGTAAATAACTGAAGAGGATAATAATATTATTTCTCTCTCTTTATATTGGATACAGTTGAATGTATCTAAGACACATCTTGAGTGTATGTCAATATTTCCAGATATTGTAAATAACTGAAGAGAAGATACTTTGACGTTATATCAAAACATGTTCTTCAACCTTCTACATTTCAGTTACATGTACTCTGTTCCATATAAAGATTATTTGGTCTGAACATTCAGACAACAAAGTTTCTAGTAAATGTATGTCAATATCCAAGAGAATATTATTATTCTCTCTCTTATTCTCTATATAATTGCAGCACTATGCAGAAAAGAAGATGGATCAATATTTTTTCTATTTTGGAAAATGTCATTCATTTTCACTCTTCGGCTAAAGTGTCATAGATTAATATAATTCCTATATCAAATTGCATCGTCATACCTTTTCGTCTAGACTCTTTGTAGTCTAGAAAAATATGGAAGAAACTTCTTGGTTGCACGAGCTTAAACTAACTAGTCCAAAGATAGTACCTTCGTGCTAACTGATCATCTAGGGGCTATGGCACGACTCTCTCACGCTCATAGCTAATTGTCTATGAAATTGTCACCAACATAGAGGATTGACGTCAGGTTGACATCTAGGCATAAAAATTAAGGTTCGTAGTATCGATATCGAAATCAATATCGGACCATTCCTATGAGTATCGGGATCAATGGTATCGACAAAATGGTGGCTTCGGATCAGAATATTGAATTTTTGGTATCAAAAAGCAAATAATTATTAATATTTTAGAAAATATATTTAGACATAATTTTAAGTATTTCCAGTGTTATTTCTCAGTAGTTTTGAAATTGAATGAAATAGTAGTCACCATTGCCGATTGGTTTACATGCGACAGATCTGTTTTCTTCTTTTACATGTTTTTACAACCTTACTATTCTTTTACACCCTTGTTGATTGGTCTTTTTCGAATTGACTGGAAAAGATACCCCGAATGTCGGCATGAGTCAATATCGGATATCGGTCATTATCGGATTGGGACATGCTAAACTGTATTGGTTCAGCGGTATCAGATCGGTATCGGTCGATACTGTACACTATGATAAAAACTATGTTAAATTCTTTTATAAAGTATTTTTATGCACCATGATGATGATGAATATTTTCTCTTTTTTTGGCAATAGTTGCTGAGAAACTGACATGGAGGTTTCAGTCATTCCTATGACAAACTGGCTGAATGGGAGCTTTCAATAATCGAATCCATAAGTTGCCTACAATCTTGTCGCTGGCCTTTTTGAGGCGATCCAAATTTAAATATCGCTTGAATTCAACCAGACGGTTTGGCAAAATTTGTGCTTGTACAGATTTCGAAATGTATTGGAACTTAAAATTTTTTTGAAACTTCTTTTCCCCTCATGTTTCCCTAAAGAATTGGGGCATGCACGAATAGATGTAAAATTCTCAGTACACTATATTTGATATGGTTTGCAAGTCTATACCTCAATGTTACGGTTTCAAGTGGGTGAACAGCATAAGTTAAGTAGTTAACAATGTCAACATTGCTTAAAATGATCTGAAGCCAAACAACCAAAGTAACTACGTCTTGAGCTATTTGCATATCTACGCAAGAAAAAGATGATGCTGAATCACATAGTCCTGAGTGATCAGATTGTATAAACGGTCTGACCACAAGCACCCCATGTACAATGGATGACTTGGTAGTCTGATACAGTATTCTTTTGGAGTGGTTCCTATTTGCTTCAAAATCGATGAAAGATCTTTTAAAAAATAATTTATAAAATTAGAAAGCCAAAATTGTACCGTAAAAAAATTAAGATGACAAAAATGTCTGATGATTATAATTAGTGTTGTTAGGCTAATTTAGCCTTGTGTTTGATGGAATTTCTGCACAGCAGTCAGCCACCATTACATTCAAGTGTATCTCAGTTAGATATATTTACGGTTGCAACATACAAATGACTGAATGGACTGGATTTGGAGGCAGAGAAGGGTTGTACATATTGTGACGTTTATCTTTTTGTTTTATATTTAGTTGTTTCAGATAAATTCATATACATGTTTTTGTTCGATGAGATCCCAAGAAATTCCCAAAGTTTGGAACACAAAAATAATCACTTCACATGCCTCATTGTTTTTTCTCATAATATGCGCTACCTGACTTATGTATGTCTATTAATTGAAGGAATTATATATTTTCTTAATTATTGTCACCACACTTTGATAAACAGAAATTTTGCTATAGTAAAATTATTTTTAATTAAATTAGGCAGAACCAAAACATTTTGGAGGAGATACATCTGGGATGGCAGAACCAACCGAGTTGGCGGAAGATGGGTTTTTCGTTTTTTGTTTCTTGTTTTGGTTTTATGTGATTTGGTTGAGTTTTATGTGGTTTGGTTGGTTTGGATTTTACATGGATTAGTTGGTTTTATTGGTTTGGTTTATCTTTTAGTTTGATTTGGTTTAATCTTTTAGTTTGTTTTAATTTGTTAGTTAATTTGTTATTATTTATATTATAGATAATAATAAAATATATTAGTTAATATTTTTTTATACAGTAATTATATATTAACTAATAGATTTTTGGTATTATTTATATTACAAATTTTTATTATTATAATGCGACTTAAACCCGATTCTAAGCCATATGTTTATCATCGACGAATAGATTTTCTATATTAGAATTAATATATAAGGAAATAATTATATAAATTAATATAGATAATGGCTTAGAAGCAGATAAACATAAGGCTTAGAACTGAATTTAAGCCGCATTATAATAGTAGAGATTTGTATATTAACTAATATAGATAATACCAAAAATATATTAGTTAATATATAATTATTATATAAAAATATCTTAACTAATATATTTTGTTATTATTTATGGTAGAAATAATAAAAATTTAAATTAAAACAAACTAAAAGATTAAACCAAATCAAACTAAAAGATATTAAAAAAAACCAACAAAACCAACTGATTTATGTAAAATCCAAACCAATCAAACCACATAAAACCAAAGCCAAAACAAAAATCAAAAATCCATCTTCCACCAACGGTTGGCAGAATTTGTGCATACCTTTTTTTCGGTGGAACATATGTCCTCTTCTAATTTATCCAAAATATTTTCGTTTTGTCTAATTTAATTAAAAATAATTTCGCTACAACAAAATTTCTGTTTGATAAATCATAACCTTTCCTCTTCTTCGTTAATGACAAACTTAGAATGTGCACTGAACTCGCCTCCACTGGGGCTTGAACTCCCGACCACTTGGGCCGCATGCATCCCTCTCTTAACCACTAGGCTAGAGGTTATATATATATATATATATATATATATATATATATATATATATATATATATGGGGAAAAGGTACTTGTATATAATAAAAAAATTTAAGGAGTCTACAAATCAGATCTTGGGGGAGACTTGGAGTTCTCCATCCCTTTTACATCAAATTCTATATTATGAATCACCCCAATAATGGACGTAATCACCAGCTTGAAAATCCTATTGTTTCTTTCCTTCCAAATATGCCAGACCGTGGCCGCCAACTGAATTCTTGTTGTCTTGTACCATTGGGAACCCCGGTTCCTGTCATGATATCTGTCACCTCCTCCCTCCAACTTCGAGAGCCATGGGAATGTATGCTAAGCTGGGAACACTGATGCTACCAAACGGATGAGGAGAAGGAACATCTAAAGAAGATGTGCTCCATAGATTCGTGATCTAGTTTGCACAGCTCACACAATGGTGATGGAATCTACACACCAAACCAAACTAGGCGGTCTCGAGTAAGCAGTTCCTCAACACAGAGTTTGTATAAGCAAAATTGTATTTTGGAGGCCACTCCTTTGGTCCACACCACCGGTGCTAGCTCCATGGGAGGGTGAACCTCCTTAATAGATGCGTAGAAACTCGAATGGGGAAAGATGTGCTATCTAGTGTCTGTCCACACCCATCGATCCCCTTCCAGATACTGAGTACCCACTTGGACCTCTTCAATCTCATGCCGAAACTGTCGTGTCATAGGATGAAGATCCGCTCTCCACACACCCTCCCACAGAATAGTGCTTATTCGGGCCCTCCTTTCCGCCGCTGGCAACGCTTGCCAACCAACACGATCCACCAAGCTCTGATGGTTGACCCAAGGATCCCACCATAGTTCAGTAGTTTCTCCATCTGTCATCACTCTGGAAATAAGCCCCTTAAAAGTACTCTGATGGGATAGTAGATTCTTCCAAGTAACAAAGTAGTTGCTATTGGCTCGGACTTTCTAGAAAGACTGGTCCTTCATATACCTCCCCTTCATCCACATCGTTCACAATGAGTCCTGGGCAAGAAATCGCCAAGCCTGTCTCAATCCCGCAGTCTCACGTAGGGTCCTCAAAGACTGTAGACCGACACCTCCCTCCTCCCGAGGTCTGCAAAGAGTCGTCCAGCCTATAGAGTGTAGGCCTCCTCTCCAGATAAAGTTGACACAGAGTCTTTCAATTTTACTAATGGTCGCAGCCGACAACATGAGCGTCTGCAACCAGAATCGAGCAATGGCATAGATGACGGATTGGACCAACTCGATGCGCCCTCCAAAGGATAAGCTTTGGGCATGCCACCCCTCCAGACGGCGATGTGCGTAGTCCACCAAACTTTGGCATTCGGTCTCTCTGGCATAGTTGATGGATAACGGAATTTCCAAATATTTGACTGGTAGATCTCCCTTCTCTATACCAAGAAGTAAAGCGCTCTCTTCCTTCTGCTGACAATGCTTGTTGAAATAGAGCATACTCTTATCCTTGTTCAATTGCAGACCAGTCATTGTGCCAAACCGTTCCATAATCAAGTTCAGAGCCACAATCCCTCGTCGCGAAGGAACCAGAAAGGCTAGCAAATCATCCGCATAGATAAGATAGGATACCTGAGGATGCACCCGTTTGTACAGTGGGGTGATCTGACATCTATGAATCGCCACATCCATGAGTGATGTGAAAAAATCTATGACCAAGGTGAAGAGGTATGGCGAAAGCGGGTCCCCTTGCCAAAGCCCTCTAGAACTGCTGAAGAAGCCATACAGCTGGCCCCTGACTAGGACATAAAATGAGGGAGTGGAAATGCAGACCCGAATCCTATCCACCCAAGCACGATCAAACCTATAGCAAGCATAATATGGCACACGAACTCTCTATTGACATAGTCATATGCCTTCCGTAGATCAAGCATGACACACACTTCATCTCCTCCAGGTTTGTTGAAGTCCCGGATCAACTCGTGAGCAAGCAGACTGTTATCAGCAATAGACCCCCCTTCACAAAAGCCGCCTGATTACTAGACATCAGGCCCTGCATAATATGCTCCATACGTTTGCACATCAAGTGAGTGATAATTTTATATGGATAGTTTGTCACGCCCCAGAACCAGAATACTGGAGAGCGGAGGCAGACATAGCCAGCTACGTATAATGAAGTGGGATCCACTCCACTATACGGTCACGGCTGTCTAGATATATGAGGGTTTATCTACAAGCCATCAGTCTCTTAGGGTCAATAACAAGCCTAGTGTCTCAATCACAAGCAAGTAAATGTTACAAGATGTAAGATCACCAAATATACAATAGTAAGGCGTCCCAAACATTACATATTCAGCTGATCATGAACCTAGTCGTTACAAAATGTGAGGACTAGTAAGAGTTTAGTCATACATGATCAACCCTAGGTTGCCAATCATGTTACAGCCCGTAAGCAGACAATAAGTAAAAGGTACACGAGCTAACACTTGCTCGGCGGCTAAACGCCTCAAAAGAATAATTTTACAATAGAGTGGGGGAGTAAAAATAAACCCACTCGTTGCCCTGGTTACGCCTGGTGTTCACCATCGGGCTGGAAAACCGGTAGATCCTCTGGAGCTGCTCTGGTATCTGGCCATACAAAACCAGCTGGGTCAGACCCCAGAAAGAGCAAGTGCCACAAAGGAGGCTTCACTTAGGAACTAAAACCAGCAATCAGCACAAGAGTAATAATATATAATAAAAGACAATAATTAAAGAAGACAGGACAGGGGATATACGATGGGATAACCATGGGACTATTCAGATAACCAGGTTACAACCCGTAAACCAAACAAGGACCGGGGTTGTAACCCTTCATCTGAACAGAACTTGGATTCTCCCACAATTTATCGGCGGGATAAATGTAAGAAATCAGGACATGTAACAATCTTGTACAGGATCAAGACAAGACTAGACTGATTGAACTTCATCCAACATTTCACGGCCAAGCAATAAGTACGGCTTGATACTTTAACTAACTAGGGTTATCACAGGCCTAATTACTAGCAAGATGCAGCGAGATTATTCCACAGCCACAAGCCCTGCAGACCATCCAGGCTATCCGGACGCAATTAAGGATTGAATTCAAGTGGGTACATCGTCCAGGAAACGCATGTACCCTTAGGTGACTTAGAGAGTGCAACACATGACAGTGTGCTGGAAATGTGCCCTACTCGACGGCAGGCTACAGATCCCAAGTGGGGCGCCCAGATAACGGGATTGCCTGTAGCTGGAAAATCTCTTCATGACTACTGGATTATTCTAGTGATTAGCCTTAATCGATTTCAGTGGGTGCCCCTGACCGTGGTACTCAGGGATCCTCGTCCTAGACATGATGCAAGACAAGACGGGTTCATTTGTACAAGCACAATCGTCCACGGTGTCCAGGTCATTCAATCATGTCATGTCGTGTTAGCCGTCGCAACAGCATTTCAAGAAATATCATGCCAGGTCTATCATGTCAAGAGTGCGCCACGACGGGCCACTATCATGTCAGGTATATCATGTCAAGTTCACTGTCAAGTTATCAGGTCAAGTTATCATGTCGGGAGTGCACCACGGCGGGTCACTATCAAGTCATACCAATTATCAAGAGAAGAGAAACTTGCACAATTAAATAATAATATATTAATATTATATATAATCCTGAAGCCAAGGAAAAACTCTACAACTTTCATGTTGGGAGTGGGAAGAAATTCGGACCACAATTAACGCAAATAAGACATTTAAACAATCAAAGTGGGACCCATGCGGTCCAAAAGTGGGAGAACAAACATGCGGTCAAAGAGAGTGGAAGGCCACCCATGCGGCTCCGAAGTTATTTAAATGAAATCAGTCAAACATTTAAGGCCAGCAAGCCATATGCGGCTAGCATACAATTGTGCATGCGGCCAAGAGTGGGAGGGACCCCATGCTGTCAGGAAACAATAAATAGGTCACTATCAAATAAGACAAAAGACAGTGGGACCCTCATTAAATGCAAACTCCCACTTCAGCAAGCAAGTCAACTAAAGGAAGCTATGTGGGACCCCCCCCACAATAAATGCAATACGAAAAGGTTCACGTGAGCTACCTAATTAATGGTTCACGTGGCCAAAATATTAGATAGTGGGGGAAGGGAGCCTATGCGGCTCACCTTAGATTTCATGCAAAATACAACATGCAAATGATAATAATATTTAATGGCCAAAGGCTATGCGGCTCTGCATCAAGCAATTGCTAATGCTATAAATGTCCATGCGGCTCACCCTCACTTTGCTTACATAGAAAATACAAACAAATAAATAATAAATAAATATTGGCCATGCAGTCATGCGGTCAAGTATTAAAGCAACTAATTCAAAATCCATGCGGCCAAAAGTAATTATGATCCATGCGGCTGGCCAACTGTATTGCATGCACAAGCAAATACTTACGTACACAAGTATTAATGGCCCAAAGCAAATGGATTGCATGCACAGCAACAAATACATGCATTTAAAGGATTAATGCATGCTTTTAATATAAAGGCCATGCAAAAGTACTTTAGCTAATGCTACAAGTATTGCTTAGGCCAAGGCTTGCTACCCATGCGGCCAAGAATTTTTTGATGCATTAAATGCATAAGTTTGCATTAGCAAGCTTACTACATTAAAAGTGTTCCAAACAAGCATGCATCAGCAAGCTTAAAACAATTAATATAGGTAGGAAATGCTTTCAATCAAAAAGAGAATTAATGCTGATTATATTAAAGCATAAAATGCTTTAACTCCAGAGCATTTAATGCTTAGAATAAAATAAGCATGAAATTGCTTATTAAAATCAAGCATGGAAATGCTTTATCCATGGAAGCATTTAATACTTGGTAGAGGAAGCATTTAATGCTTGATAAAAGAAAAGCATGCAGCATGCTTTCCTCCCCATGCGGCAAGAAGCTCCCTCCCCATGCGGCTACAATTGTTAGTAGCCATGCGGCTACTAAAATTACCATGTTACAAGAAAAGCCCTGCGGCCAGCTAATGCTTTTTCCTATGCGGCTCACTCTAGGAAAAATGCATTAACAAAGGCATTACTAATAATTGCCTATGCGGCTCACGTGGGTGCTGATGCATACCATTCTTAATTCATTAAATAGTGGTGCCTATGCGGCTCACTGATTGTATTGCATTAAATGATGCATGCAAAAATAAATGCTGGCTATTGCATTTATAGGCCATGCGGCTGAGTGCAAAAATGTCCATGTGGCTCAGTAAAATTTCATAGGTCAAATTTGGACCAAACAAAATTCTCTGCAACATGGGATCACCAACTTAGCAAAATATGCAAGTTTGATGGATCAAAATCCTAGAAATCGTAATTACCACAAAACTAGATCTACAAAAATTTAACCATGGAAATAAAAAATGCCAAGTACTAAAGTGGGTTAGAAACACATGAGGAAGACAATGGAACAATAAAAATGGACTTCCTCCATGAAGCAAGATGCACTTGCCTAAGCTCTCCCTCTCTCCTGGTAGGTGGAGAAGTAAAGATGGAAAAGAAGGAATGAGTAATGAGTAATAATGGAAGAGAGAGAGTGGGATAGATATTTATGGTGGGAGTGGTGGTAGGTGGGAGTGGTTCTCCACATAAAACCAAACCAAGCCAAACCCACTAAACCGAACCAAACCAAGCTAATGCAATCCCATGATAAACCATGTTAATACAACATGTAAAATAAAATCCAAGGCTAACTAATTATGACAAACCAAAAAATACGAGCCCGAAATACGTACACGTATTCCCAATACGTAATGCGAACTACGGGCATTACAACTCTACCCACCTTAAAAGAATTCCGTCCTCGGAATTTAATCAAGAGGCTAGAGTGGCAAAGACTAATCTCAGGCAAGCTATACTAAGCAATCAATCATGCAATCATGTATATAAGCAAGGAAATTGAAGGCACGAGAAAGAGGAAAGATATCTTGCTAGGAACCTCTCTGCCGGTTCTGGATCTGAGCTTGGACCTGGACATACTGCTGGGGTCTCTGTAGCTAGAAGGCTAGGGCCTGAGGCGGCAATGGCCTCGGAGGCTGGTACTGCTGCTGAAACACTTGGGCCTGAGGCAGCAATGGCCTCGACAATGGATACTGCTGCTGCTGCTGGACTGGGGCTGGTCCCCTTACCGAGGGACTAGTCTGGGTCGATGATGAACTGGCCCTATTCGGACAGGATCCTATCTTGTGGTCCGGTGCTCCACAAGCCAAGCACAATCCCGGTGCTCTGCGACACTCTGAAACAACGTGTCCTGGCTTCCCACAATGAGTGCAGCCCATTGCGGAAGACTGTTTCTGCTTCTGTTGCTGAGGGGACGTGACCGACGTCACTGAGGCCGCCTGCCTCGGAGTTCCAATTGTCAAAGTCCTGACTGCCGGGACTGGTGCTGTCGACTGGGTCATTTGGCCGTGAGATCGCTTCCGACCTCCGGTCCTGTCCACGATCCTGTGGGTGGTATACTCGTGCCTCCTAGCTGCCCTCAGCACTGCATCAAAAGTCTGATGCTCAAACTGTTCCACTGCTAGCAAAATCTCGAGCTGGAGCCCTTGCTGGAACCGCTGGGCTCTGTCAAACTCGGTCGCCACCAAAGTGGGAGCAAACCGACTAAGCCTGGAAAACTCGGCCGCATATCCGTCGACCGTTCTTCCTCCTTGCTTCAGGTTGGTGAACTTGGTCTGTAGATCGTACCGAGCCACCGCATCGAAGTACTTAGTCTGGAATCTCTCTCTGAATAGTTCCCATGGGATAGGGGCCACTAATCCTACGGCCTGTGCTGCCCACCAGCTGTGGGCAAGATCCAATAACTGTAGACGCACCACGGCCACCTTCTCGTCCTCCGGGGTTCTGGCTGCCTCTAGAATAACTTCAGTATCCTGGAGCCACGCGTCAGCAGCGATAGCATCTTCACTGCCATTGAAGAATGGAGGGTTCAGGCGCTTGAAACTGTTCGCTGCACTGTTCCTTGGATGACCGCCTCTGTTCAGAGCATCTTCCACTGCCTGGTGCAATGCATCACCTCGACGATCTTGGGAAGCTAACAATGATCTGATGAGACCCACCAAAGTGCCATCATCAGGCTCTGCAGGCTGGACTGGCTGAACTGGCGGCTCTCCTCCAGTAGGTATGACTCGGGAGGCTGCTCCTGAGTGCTGGACCTGATCTTCTGGTTACTGTTGGTCCACGGGAGGTGATCCGCCTTGTTGATCGGCAGGTCCAGGTTCAATCCCGCTGAAGAAGACGACATGGGAACAATAAGGAAGGACCAGGACAGATCAACGATTACAAGCATGTGATCAGGACAAGAATTTCAGGAATCAAGAGGATACGAGCAGAGATCAAGGACGAGTACTGATTGAGACATCTATTCGGTAAACCCTCACATATCTTGATTTACAAGACCTGTATGTGCCACCACTTAAACCATGTTACGCCCCAGAACCAGAATACTGGAGAGCGGGGGCAGACATAGCTAGCTACATATAATGAAGTGGGATCCACTCCACTATACGGTCACGGCTGTCTAGATATATGAGGGTTTATCTATAAGCCATCAGTCTCTTAGGGTCAATAACAAGCCTAGTGTCTCAATCATAAGCAAGTAAGTAAATGTTACAAGATGTAAGATCACCAAATATACAATAGTAAGGCGTCCCAAACATTACATATTCAGCTGATCATGAAGCTAGTCGTTACAAAATATGAGGACTAGCAAGAGTTTAGTCATACATGATCAACCCTAGGTTGCCAATCATGTTACAGCCCGTAGGCAGACAATAAGTAAAAGGTACACGAGCTAACACTTGCTCGGCGGCTAAACGCCTCAAAAGAATAATTTTACAATAGAGTGGGAGAGTAAAAATAAACCCACTCGTTGCCCTGGTTACGCCTGGTGTTCACCATCGGGCAGGAAAACCGGTAGATCCTCTGGAGCTGCTCTGGTATCTGGCCATACAAAACCAGCTGGGCCAGACCCCAGAAAGAGCAAGTGCCACAAATGAGGCTTCAATTAGGAACTAAAACCAGCAATCAGCACAAGAATAATAATATATAATAAAAGACAATAATTAAAGAAGACAGGACAGGGGATATACGATGGGATAACCATGGGACTATTCAGATAACCAGGTTACAACCCGTAAACCAAACAAGGACCGGGGTTGTAACCCTTCATCTGAACAGAACTTGGATTCTTCTACCATTTATCGGCAGGATAAATATAAGAAATCAGGACATGTAACAATCTTGTACAGGATCAAGACAAGACTAGACTGATTGAACTTCATCCAACATTTCACGGCCAAGCAATAAGTACGGCTTGATACATTAACTAACTAGGGTTATTACAGGCCTAATTACTAGCAAGATACAGCAAAATTATTCCACAGCCACAAGCCCTGCAGACCATCCAGGCTATCCGGACGTAATTAAGGATTGAATTCAAGTGGGTACATCGTCCAGGAAACGCATGTACCCTTAGGTGACTTAGAGAGTACAACACATGACAGTGTGCTGGAAATGTGCCCTACTCGACGGTAGGCTACAGATCCCAAGTGGGGCGTCCAGATAACGGGATTGCCTGTAGCTGGGAAATCTCTTCATGACTACTGGATTATTCTAGTGATTAGCCTTAATCGATTTCAGTGGGTGCCCCTGATAGTGGTACTCAGGGATCCCCGTCCTAGACATGATGCAAGACAAAACGGGTTCATTTGTACAAGCACAATCGTCCACGGTGTCTAGGTCATTCAATTATGTCATATCGTGTTAGCCGTCGCAACAGCATTTCAAGAAATATCATGCCAGGTCTATCATGTCAAGAGTGCGTCACGACGGGCCACTATCATGTCAGGTATATCATGTCAAGTTCACTGTCAAGTTATCAGGTCAAGTTATCATGTCGGGAGTGCACCACGGCGGGTCACTATCAAGTCATGCCAATTATCAAGAGGAGAGAAACTTGCACAATTAAATAATAATATATTAACATTATATATAATCCTGAAGACAAGGAGAAACTTTACAACTTTTATGTTGGGAGTGGAAAGAAATTCGGACCACAATTAACGCAAATAAGACATTTAAACAATCAAAGTGGGACCCATGCGGTCCAAAAGTGGGAGAACAAACATGCGGTCAAAGAGAGTGGGAGGCCACCCATGCGGCTCCGAAGTTATTTAAATGAAATCAGTCAAACATTTAAGGCCAGCAAGCCATATGCGGCTAGCATACAATTGTGCATGCGGCCAAGAGTGGGAGGGACCCCATGCGGCCAGGAAACAATAAATAGGTCACTATCAAATAAGACAAAAGACAGTGGGACCCTCATTAAATGCAAACTCCCACTTCAGCAAGCAAGTCAACTAAAGGAAGCTATATGGGACCCCCCACAAAAAATGCAATACGAAAAGGTTCACGTGAGCTACCTAATTAATGGTTCACGTGGCCAAAATATTAGATAGTGGGGGAAGGGAGCCTATGCGGCTCACCTTAGATTTCATGCAAAAATACAACATGCAAATGATTATAATATTTAATGGCCAAAGCCTATGCGGCTCTGCATCAAGCAATTGCTAATGCTATAAATGTCCATGCGGCTCACCCTCACGTTGCTTACATAAAAAAATACAAACAAATAAATAATAAATAAATATTGGTCATGCAGTCATGCGGTCAAGTATTAAAGCAACTAATTCAAAATCCATGCGGCCAAAAGTAATTATGATCCATGCGGCTGGCCAACTGTATTGCATGCACAAGCAAATACTTACGTACACAAGTATTAATGGCCCAAAGCAAATGGATTGCATGCACAGCAACAAATACATGCATTTAAAGGATTAATGCATGCTTTTAATATAAAGGCCATGCAAAAGTACTTTAGCTAATGCTACAAGTATTGCTTAGGCCAAGGCTTGCTACCCATGCGGCCAAGAATTCTACCCATGCGGCCAAGAATTTTTTGATGCATTAAATGCATAAGTTTGCATTAGCAAGCTTACTACATTAAAAGTGTTCCAAACAAGCTTGCATCAGCAAGCTTAAAACAATTAATATAGGTAGGAAATGCTTTCAATCAAAAAGGAAATTAATGCTTATTATATTAAAGCATGAAATGCTTTAACTCCAGAGCATTTAATGCTTAGAATAAAATAAGCATGAAATTGCTTATTAAAATCAAGCATGGAAATGCTTTATCCAGGGAAGCATTTAATGCTTGGTAGAGGAAGCATTTAATGCTTGATAAAAGAAAAGCATGCAGCATGCTTTCCTCCCCATGCGGCAAGAAGCTCCCTCCCCATGCGGCTACAATTGTTAGTAGCCATGCGGCTACTAAAATTACCATGTTACAAGAAAAGCCCTGCGGCCAGCTAATGCTTTTTCCTATGCGGCTCACTCTAGGAAAAATGCATTAACAAAGGCATTACTAATAATTGCCTATGCGGCTCACGTGGGTGCTGATAAATACCATTCTTAATTCATTAAATAGTGGTGCCTATACGGCTCACTGATTGTATTGCATTAAATGATACATGCAAAAATAAATGCTGGCTATTGCATTTATAGGCCATGCGGCTGAGTGCAAAAATGTCCATGTGGCTAAGCAAAGTTTCATAGGTCAAATTTGGACCAAACGAAATTCTCTGCAACATGGGATCACCAACTTAGCGAAATATGCAAGTTTGATGGATCAAAATCCTGGAAATCGAAATTACCACAAAACTAGATCTACAAAAATTTAACCATGAAAATAAAAAATGCCAAGTACTAAAGTGGGTTAGAAACACATGAGGAAGACAATGGAACAATAAAAATGGACTTCCTCCATGAAGCAAGATGCACTTGCCTAAGCTCTCCCTCTCTCCTGGTAGGTGGAGAAGTAAAGATGGAGAAGAAGAAATGAGTAATGAGTAATAATGGAAGAGAGAGAGTAGGATAGATATTTATGGTGAGAGTGGTGGTAGGTGGGAGTGGTTCTCCACATAAAACCAAACCAAGCCAAACCCACTAAACCGAACCAAACTAAGCCAATGCAATCCTATGATAAACCATGCTAATGCAACATGCAAAATAAAATCCAAGGCTAACTAATTATGACAAACCAAAAAATACGAGCCCGAAATACGTACACGTATTCCCAATACGTAATGCGAACTACGGGCATTACATAGTTGCAGCAGGAGATGGGACGAAAATTGCTAAGAGACGTCGCTCCTTCCTTCTTCGGTATAAGAGTCAGAAAAGTATGGTTGAGCTCCTTCAGCAGTTTGTCGTTGTCTAAGAAGTCTATGACAATCTCCAGAACCTTCTCCTTCAGAGTATCCCAATGGACTTTATAGAACTGGCTCCCAAAACTATCTGGGCCAGGAGATTTATTCGGGTCCGCATGGCACATAATGGCTTCAATCTCCTCCATTATCACTGGTGCCAATAATACATTGTTGTCCAGTGGGGAAACTAGTCTCTTGCATACAATCTCTAGGAAGTCAGATAGATAAGAAGTTTAGTTGTAGGGCTCAGTGTAATACCTGACTGCTTCCTCATGTATTGTAGTAGCGTTGACCAGTTCTTGTCCATTTACTCCATATACCTTTGGAATATGATTACGATGTTGGCGGGTCCAAATAATATCATAGAAGAACTTGGAGCATTTGTCACCATCTCGCAATCAACTACATTTGGTTCGCTGAGCCAGCTCGATCTCTTTCCGTATGCGTAGCGCCCCAACCTTCCTACAAAGATCCTGCTCTGCCGCTACAATGTCACTATTGAGAATGTCCTCCTGTAAAGCAATATGCGCCTCCCGGAGCTGATCCTCCTTGTCCGTGAGAGGGGTATGTCGAGACCCTCTCGCCCATAGTTTCAAACCAGCCTTCACCCGCTTCAGCCTCTGAACCATGCGAAATTGGAGATTTCCCTCAACAGGAATGCCCCAACCTGCCTGGAAAACTTTCGTATATCCAGTCATGCAGTTCTATTTGTTGTTGTATCTGGAAGGACGTGCCTTTTGGGTGGTAATCGTTGACAGATGGATGCGAACTGGCGAATGATCACTCGTGCCAGCTGGAAGGCACTCAACAACCACATCAGGGAACATAGCAAACCACTCCCGATTCTCCAAAGCACGGTCAAGTTGGCAAACAACTCGTTTGCGGGTAGCTTTATTGTGCCAAGACCAGATGTTACCCGTTCTCTCCACCACCTGCAAACCAGAACGTAGAAGACACCTTTGGAAACCATGCAAGACTTTGTCTGGGATATGTCGACCTCCCACTTTTTCGTGACCGAAAAGTAGGACATTGAAGTCCCCCATCAACAACAACGGAACATGGAATTGATTCTCAACTACAATACTGACTTGATAGATCTCCTTCCATAAAGCCTCCCGAAGCCGCCTATCACTGTTGTCATACACCGCTCCCAAGATGAAAGTCATCCCCCTTATTAGTGAAGGACACAATAATCAGTTGATCTGATAGATGAATTACCTGTCCAGACCAGCTTTTGTTGTCCCAGCTCACCTAGAGACGCGCCACCCCTCCTACCTCTAAGTTATGTACCTGACACCACTGATGTTGGGTCATACGTTGTAGCAGCCTAGGAGACTTAATTTTAGTCTCTAGAAGTGCTACAATGGAATATGCTTCCTGCCTCAGCCCCTCTCTGATCTCCTTCAATCTCCCAATCGCATACGCACCTCGGACATTCCAAGCTAAGATAGACATTAATATCCAGTAGGTGTCCCCTCAACGTCTCCAGAGCCGCTATTTGGGGAAATAGCGTGCTCCATCTGTCCTTCAGCCGCTGCGCCCTCCGGGGATGCCGCAAGAGTTGGGCTAAACCCGCTGAGGTCTCCACCACTCTCACAATGGTCCTTCCATATGGGATTAGCTACACAAAGATCTGAAGAGCCCATTGTCAGAATCCTAACCGCATCCTGTCATCCATCCTCTCTAGGTATCACCGTCCGACGCTTCCTGCTTGTGCTATCCTTCGACTGATTGTTGTGGTCTTCTATCACCTTTTTTCCGTCGCGTCCCCCCGGACGACCTTGAGACTTCTACCGCCTGGAATGGAATACAATAGTTTGTCTGGGAGTAAATCCGCTCGCAACATCAGTCGCACCCTCTTCCAAGGTCTGGCCATCCCTCTCCAAGTCTATTCCACTTTCGGTTCCCACCTTAATGCCATGATGGCCGCCCGCTTCAGTCATTTCTCTATGAGTCTGCATCACCCGATCCACCCATTGAGAGAAAGAATTAACATGATCTACAAGGGCACCTTCTACACTTGGTTGTACCCCTCCATCATAGATGTGACCGCCTCCTGAGGATAAGATGCCCCACTACCTTCGCGTAGACCTCTATCTCCATGAATAGTCTTTCCCTGCCCTCCCAGATCGTCGATGGATCCTCCGGCCTCCCCTACGGAACATCCTTTTGAAGGGTGCCCGAAACATTTACAGTGGCAACAGATTGGTGGGACAAACTCATACTGCACCGTCTGCCTAAAGACCCCACTGAAAGGCACCTCATACTCAACGAACCGCGGTAGATCAGCACTCGCATCTACTTCAACAAAGATCTGTGCATATCTCATACGTGTTCTGTACGTCGTTGCTTCATCGGCTTTGATTGGTTTGCCAATGACACTAGCGATCTTCATTATCATAGAGATGCTCCAACTGTTAGATGGTAAGCCCGATAATCTGATCCAGATCAGAACCGTAAGGAGTACTTCACGCTCATAAGTCGATTCAGGCGTTCATGCTTTCATGATGATAAGTCTGCCATCAAAGGTCCATGGACCTCTATGAAGAACTCGCTCCATGTCCTCCTGGAAGTAGAAATGCATGAGGTAGAAGCCATTTTCTAATGAGAAGAACTCAATACCGCCTATCGGCCTCCAAACACGCGTCGCGTACGCACGGATCTGTCCGTAGAACGGTCTTGAGCAAAGCACATATAGAATGACTGAGTTTCGCCATTAGTCCGCGGTCTCTGCAAGGTCTTCCTCCGTCAGGGTCGCCCGAAGTGTTGTGCCCACCATCTTTGGCTGAACATATGACATCTGTGCTGGCAAGCTAGCCACCCCTCCATTCAATATATCCACATATAATTTCGGGACCCCGGCTTGTCGATGTTCTCCAGCAACCTGTTTGCCCTTCTCCACAGCCGACCATCGTTGTTAAGACATTGGTGGTATGGACATGTTATTCAGTGTTCGGCTAGAGCTCTCATCCTGCCTTCTAGCCACCCCTGAAACTGTACCGCCAACTTGTCTTTGTAATACGTGGCGATGGTCGCTACCCTTGTGGTTATCGCCTCCCAATACCTCTCATATTCGACGGACTTCCCCATCCCCTTTAGAGCGCCTCCTTGTCAACGTAGTCCATCCTGTATCCTCCTTCGGGCCCGTATTATTTCGATCCCGTCGTTCGCCATTACCAACGTTCCCACCGCCCCTGGCCGGAGTCCGACCCAAGCCACCGCCTCCCGGTCCTCCACCGGCCGCCGAACCACCTATAAGCCCCTGTTTTTCAAATTTCATTTTAATTAGTGTTAATTAATTTTTAATGTCAATTTTAGCCTTAAAATAATTATTTAGATTTTTAGGAATTTTTCTAGAATTTTTAAATGAGTTTTAAAATACAAAAATATTAATTTACAATTTTCTAAATTATTTTAATATCATTTTGTAATTTTTAGAATTGTTTTTATATCATTATGCAATATTTAAATTGTTTTAATAACTGTTTGTAATTTTCCAAATTGTTTAAAAAGTTATTTTACAATTAGTTAATTGTTTTTGTATGTGGAATGCAAATTTGTTTTTACATATAGACTCTGATAGGACCTTAGTGTAATAACCTAAATCTAGGGGGACCTAAGTGCTAATTTCCTACCCACCCCCCTGCCCGACGACCGACGACCGACGATCGGCCTGCCTCCGCCATTTTCTGGCTGCCCCGACCGACCTAGAACCGCCTCGACCCCCTATTTAAACCCCTCTCTCTCCCCCAGACCAAACCCTAACCCTAGACTTTGTCACTCCCCGTTCCCAGAATGCATATTTTTATGCATGTACAACTCATGTATATTTATTTAGTATTTATCATATATCATCCTGTATTTAAATTCTTTTAATTTTATGTTAATTAATTATCTGCATTTTTTCCTGCAATTTTATTCCTGCATTAATTATCCGTATTTTACTTTCTGTTGTTATTTTCTGCTTTAGTCTTACTTTGTGGTTCGGGATTCATGGGTGGTTCTTTTCGGGTTCATGGTTGGGTTCATGGTGGTTCACATGAACCGAACCCCCACCTACCACCACCCTTCCTATTTAAAGCCCCATCCCCTTCTCTCTCCTCATAACTTTCCTTCTCCATTACTTCTTCTTCTTCTTCTTCCTCATCACTCTCTCCACCAACCAACAGCAGGCAAGTACATCTTGCTTCTTGCTCCCACTTGGAGAACCATTTTTATGGTTCATTTTTCTTCCTCTCACGATTCTGAGAGAATTTACTACTTGGCATTTTTTATTTCTTTGGCTTGTTTCTTCCAGATCTGAGTGGTTGTGTTTTCGGTTGACCATGGGTTTTGATCTCCCAACTTAGCATGAGTTTTTAGTCACGCACACGTTCTTACGTGCCAGCGTGAGTTTTTAGTCACGCACACGTTCTTACGTGCCAGCGTGAGTTTTTAGTCACGCACACGTTCTTACGTGCCAGCGTGAATTTTCAGTCACGCTCACGTCTTGACGAGCGTGCGTGAATTTTGAGTCACGCTCACGTCTTTACGTGTTAGCGTGAATTTTTAGTCACGCTCACGTTCCTACGTGCCAGCGTGAATTTTGAGTTACGCTCACGTCCTTGCGTGCGTGAATTTTTGGTCACGCACATTTCTGTATGCGTGCGTGAATTTCTTATCACGCCTTTTCACGCTCACGCTCACGCTGTGCGTACGAGAGTTACTTTTCACGCTCACGTTATGAGTGCGTGAATTACCCTTCACACTCACGCTGTGCGTGCCAGCGTAAACCACTTTTTCATGCTCACGCTGTTTATACGCTCACTCCTACCTACTAGACTTGGCGTGACTTGTTGGCCTTAGCCTAGACTTGGCGTGACTTGTTGGCCTTAGCCTAGACTTGGCGTGACTTGTTGGCCTTAGCCTAGACTTGTTGGCGTGACTTGTTGGCCTTAGCATAGACTTGTTGGCGTGCCTTCCTGACCTGGGTGTTTCTATTTGTTCTATAATTTATTTTCTTTAATGGTGGCATGATAATTCTTCTATTATATCCTTACGCCTTTTGGCATGAACTTGATAAAATCATGATATGTTAATATTGTTAATACATATTGTTATGTGGAATGCACCTTGTGTCCTGATTGATTCATGAATACCCAGTATGACTGGAACTTAACCCTGAGAGTCGTAGACTCGGCTCCACTGAATACTATTTGATTTTTATGCCTTGTCACCATTGATAATGATTGTGACATTGACTAATAATTGATCATGCGTTCCTAGTTGGAACTAAGAGACTGGCTAGTCATCTTATTGAATTGAATGAATGAGACACGTTCATGTAATGAACTATTGCAATCGATTAGCCGATCCCGATTATTGGCATACAGACACATGCAGGCTTCAAATTATTTATTTATTTATTTAGTTATTTATTTTACAAAAACAGCATGTGTACTTTATGGTCAAGACATGATTACTCCGTGGTTAGATTTGATTGTTGCATTACGCTATGTAAGACCTACAACCTAGCCGCACGTGTATCGTTGTAGAGTTGCGCATATCGTATCCCGTACGAAAGTACTCATTTGAATGACCATGATCCACGGCATGGAACTTCACTCAACGTAGAGACTATTAAGTCAAATAAAATAATGATGGCATGGAGAGAATGGATTCTCGAGTTCTTACATGGCAGCCCTCTTGGGACTAGTAGTGCCCGACAGGCCGGCTGGTTCCCACAGATACTGTAAATCTGTCACACGGGCAGGGAACGGTATCTGCTTATATTATTAAATTATACATGGTATATTAACGGCGGGCGTCCCGCTGGGACTTGTCTAATTACATGATTAGCGCAATTGATTGACTGGATAGACTAGCCTTGCTCGCACATAGTAAGAACTGAGGAATCTTTATTGCATAAGTCCAGGATAACTTGGGACTCACAATAGCAAGCCGTAGGAGTTGATTGGCCGTTGAAGATGATTTGTTTGTGTACTGTACTTACTCTGTTACCTAACTGAGATGATCAGAATGTCAGGACATGACGGGCCAACTTCTGTCCTTGTTTGGTTGGGAGGTTGGTTCGAAGTGTCGTGATGTTATGTGAATCCTAGTAGAAAGCAGAGATCTATTATTATATTCTCTTACTTACTGGTTTAATCCTTCATATCGTGCTTCCTTGTGGTACTTGCTATTAGAGGTCTAACCTCTCTGGTTTTGCATGGCCAGATTTAGAGCCGGTCCTCGAGGATCCAGCTTACTTCTACCTCCAAGATGGTCAGTACTAGGGGAATGATCGCAGGAGGACTCGAGTGGGTTCCTTACTTCACCACTCGTTTTGTTATTTACTTTATACTTAGCCGTTTGGCACCGACATGTTAGTCGGATTGTCTTGCACTTGCTTTTACATAATTGTAATTAAGTTAGACTGCAGCTGATAACAATTGTGTATATGTTACAATACCATCTGGCTATGTTTTGTAAAGCCAGATCTCAAGAACATTTTGACTGAGCGTTTGGGACGCCTTACTGCTTATTCTCACATGTTCTCTATTTTCTGTTTCTTGTTTGAATGATTGAGACAATAGATGTGAAGTGACCATAGTAAGACTTTCATGTAGTATGCACCCGCTCGTCTGGTTAGACAGCATTGATCGTATTATACGGTATTCATCTACCCGTAATACGTAGCTGGCTGAGTCATTCTCCCGCTCTCCAGTATTCTGGTTCTGGGGCGTGACAAGGTTTTAGTGGTGGCCCATGCAGGTCTGATTTCAGACTTGTGGGGTGTTTTAATAGGATGTCTCAATCACACATGTTCCCCCTTGATCTCATGATTCGTTATTCTCAACCCTTGCTTGACATTCCGGTATCCTTTGACTTCATTGATCCTTCATGTCCGGTTGTTTGATTGTTCTTTTGTCCCTTTTCTTAGGGGCACTTCGTCCGCATCGGTCAGAACTGGACAGCAACAACATGGACAGCAACATGGACAACCTGACCATGCTGGTCAGCAACAAGGGCCAGTACTAACTCAAGAGGCTACCCAGGAAGAAGTGATAGTGGAAGCAGCAGCTGGATCGCAGTATCCGGATGTTCCACCACCACCAATAGTTCCACCTACCCAAGTGGACACACCAGCCCTTCTGGAGATCATGAGAGGGATGATGGCTACTCAGCAACATCAGATGTTGGCCCAGCAACGCATGCACACTCAGCTACAAGAGCAGAATGTGTTGCTCAACCAAGGATTGCAGACGGCTTTGGAAAGAGGGGCGAGGCCAGATTCAGGAGCATCAGCCAAGTTTTGCAAGTACAACCTCTGTCGTTTCGAGGGCACGGAGGATGCCATCTCAGCAGATGCATGGCTTAAGGATATGGAGGCTATTCTGACAGCAGCTAAGGTACCGGCAGAAGAACGTGTGGATCTAGTGAAGTTATTACTTCAGGATCTCGCACGTGATTGGTGGGAGTCAGAGGAAGTAGGCATCAGACGTCCTGTGGCTTGGGACGATTTCACTGCAAGATTCAAGACCAAGTACTATGGGGTTGTGGCGCGGTTTGAGCTACAACAGAAGTTTATCAACCTCAGGCAGGCCGGCAAGACTGTAGATGCTTATGCAGCGGAGTTCTGCAGATTGAGTAGGTTCGCCCCAGAGATGGTAGCAACAGAGAGCCAGAGGGCCATGAGGTTTCAGCAAGGGTTTCATCTTGAACTCTTGCAATTGATAGAGGGACACAATTACCAGACTTTTGATGAAATATTAACGGTAACTCGAAGGCATGAGATCACCATTCAGAGGCTTGCGACAAGGACTGGGGGTCAGAAGAGATCCCACAGTCAGATTGAAGGAGGAGGGGGAGCAGCGCCCCGAACAACAGCACCATCCACTGGCATTCGTATCCACGATGTGGTGATACGAGGACCAGCACCACCACCCAGGCAGCAGCAATAGCAACAGAGGAAGAACCAGCAACCCCCGGCGGGCTGCACTTACTGTGGGAAGATGGGGCACACTAGAGATGTGTGTCGGACATTGAATGGACTGTGTCTGATATGTGGAAATCCAGACCATCGGATTACCACATGTCCCATGAATTCGAGGTCAGGAGGACCAGGGCAGCAATTTCCTGCTCTGCCAGCACCAGGGGCAGGCCAGTATCGAGGACCAGCAGTGGCAGTAAGGCCGTTGGCACAGCGTCCGTTAGTACCGCAGGCTCAGATGTTCCGGCAGCAGGGGCCGCCGATGCAGCAACACCAGCATAGACCACTCCAGCATCATCAAGGAAGGGGCCAACAACAGCATCAGGCTAGGCCGCAGCATGGAAACCAGCAAGGAGGTCGAGGGCAAGCATTCACTCTGTCCTTGGAGGAGGCATTGGCATCGGGAGATGTTGTGGCAGGTAACATTCTCGTCGCCTCATATCCCGCAGTAGCATTGTTTGATTCGGGAGCATCCCATTCATTTATATCTGCACAATTTATGACACGACTAGGAATGGAGTTCGAGGCATTGCCAGGGAGGTTGAATATACTCACTGGTAATGGGCTCGTAGTAGTTAGTAGAATTATTTTAGCATGTAGCGTTGTAGTTTGCGGGCATTCCTTATCCGCCCGGTTGATAGAATTTTCTGTTAGAAATTTTGATGTTATCTTAGGCATGGACTGGCTAAAAAACAGTCATGCGACAATAGATTGTCATAGAGGGAGTGTATCTTTTGATATTCCAAGCATGAAGCGGTTCACCTTAGTCAGATCAGAGGCAACTCAGTAAGAGCAGGGAGTAGTAACGGCAATGGAAGAAGTTCAAATTCCGAAGGTAGTTGAAGAGTTTCTAGACGTATTTCCCGAAGAACTCCCAGGTCTACCACCGGTTAGAGATATTGAGTTCAGTATAGAATTGGCACCTGGAACTAAGCCGATATCAGATCGAGTTTACAGAATGGCAGATTCAGAGCAGGTCAAGGTATATCAGCATATAGAGGAACTGAAGGAGAAGAAGTTCATCCAAGCTAGCGTGTCACCATGGGCAGCACCAGTGGTACTTGTGGGGAAGAAGGATGGGTCATCCAGATTATGTATCGATTACAGGAAGCTTAACGCGGCAACAGTGAAGAACAAGTACCCATTACCCAGGATCGACGATTATTTGATCAATTGAGCAAAGCTAGAGTTTTCTCCAAGATAGATCTTCGTTCAGGGTACCATCAGGTGAGGGTTCGGAAGGAGGATATTCCCAAGACAGCATTCAGGTCGAAGTATGGGCATTATGAATTCATAGTAATGCCGTTTGGTTTGACCAATGCTCCAGCAATATTCATGGATTTGATGAATCGCATCTTTATGCCATACTTAGACCAGTTTGTCGTTGTGTTTCTTGACGACATTCTCGTATACTCTGCTAGTGAAGAGAAGCATGAAGACCACCTCAGGAAAGTGTTGCAAGTTCTGAGAGAGAACCAGTTGTATGCCAAGCTCAGCAAGTGTGAGTTTTGGTCGGATCACATTTCATTTTTGGGTCACATCATATCAGGAGCTAGAGTAGCAGTAGATCCCAAGAAGATAGAAGCAGTAGAAAGTTGGCCAGTACCCAGGACCGTAGCAGATGTGCGGAGTTTCTTGGGATTGGTAGGATATTATAGAAGGTTTGTGTCAGACTTTGCAAGGCTTTCAGCACCCATGACCCGCTTGACCTGGAAGGATGTACCATTCGTTTGGTCGGCAGAATATCAGGCATCATTCGAGACTTTGAAGCAGAAGTTGATATCAGCACCTATTCTTACATTGCCAGTTGGAACCGGAGGTTTTACAGTATATTGTGATGCGTCAGGTAAAGGACTTGGATGTGTCCTTATACAACATAGGAAGGTGATAGCATATGCATCTAGGCAGCTTCGGGACCACGAGAAGAATTATCCAACCCATGATTTGGAGTTAGCGGCAGTAGTGTTTGCTCTGAAGCTATGGAGGCATTACTTATATGGTGACCGAGTGGACATGTACACAGACCATAAAAGTCTGAAGTACATCTTTACTCAGAAGGAACTAAACATGAGGCAGAGAAGATGGTACGTTGGAGTTGATTAAGGATTATGACGTTGAGCTTCAGTATCATCCAGGCAAGGCTAATGTAGTAGCAGACGCTCTCAGCAGGAGAGGCGGCGCATTTATGTTGACAACACAGAGGCATATCTTAAAATACCTTCAGGAGATGGGCATCGAAGTTATACTTCCTAGTGATATAGGAGTTCTAACAAGTCTGTAAGTTCAATCCGACTTGGTAGACAGGATCAAGGCAGCTCAGGCACAGGACCCAAGGATTCAGAAGCTTAGGGCAGAATGTGAGTCAGGACTCAGAAAGGAGATGAGAATTCATGAAGATGGTACACTTAGGTTTGGATCACGTCTATGTGTTCCTAGTGGAGATATCAGATAGGAGGTTATGGCAGAAGCTCACAGTTCTCAGTATTCTATTCATCCTGGAGGGACCAAGATGTATCAGGATATCAAGCAGCATTTCTGGTGGAACGGGATGAAGAGGGAGATAGCTAGATTTGTCTCCCGTTGCTTGGTATGTCAGCAAGTGAAGGCAGAACAGCAGAGGCCAGCTGGGTTATTGCAACCGCTTCCTATTCCGGAATGGAAATGGGAACATATTACAATGGACTTTGTGACCGGTTTACCGAGATCACCAAGTGGTAAGGACGCTATTTGGGTAATAGTGGACCGACTTACGAAGGTAGCACATTTTCTTCCTTTCATAGTAGGACAATCTACAGAAAAGTTGGCATAGTTGTATATGTAACAGAAAGTCAGGCAGCATGGAGTCCTTGTCAGTATTGTGTCGGACCGAGATACCCGCTTTACATCACATTTCTGGAAGAGCTTACATCATTGTCTGGGCACCAAGTTAAGATTTAGCACGGCCTACCATCCGCAGACGGATGGACAATCAGAAAGAACGATTCAGACTTTAGAAGACATGTTACGAGCTTGCACTCTAGATTTTGGAGGGTCTTGGGAGAGTCACCTGCACTTAGTCGAGTTCTCATACAACAATAGTTATCAAGCCAGTATCCAGATGGCGCCATTCGAAGCACTATATGGTAAGAAGTGCAGGTCACCGCTTGCATGGGATGATATCGGAGAGAGGAAGATGTTAGGCCCAGAAATGATTGTTCAGACGGTTGAAGTGGTTAAGGGAATTAGAGAGCGACTTCGAGTTGCGCAGGACCGGCATCGTCATTGGGCGGACCAGCATCGTAGGCCGTTAGAGTTCTCTGTTGGGGACCACGTATTCTTGCGGATCTCACCTACTCGTGGGGTCATTAGATTTGGCGTTCGCGGGAAATTGACTCCGCGGTACGTGGGCCCATTTGTTATCCTTGATCGGATAGGCGATGTTGCTTATCGTTTATCCCTTCCACCTTCGTTACGAGAGGTGCATGACGTATTTCATATATCTCAATTACGTAGGTATGTATCGGACCCAAGCCATATCCTCGATCATTCTGAGCTGGTTGTTGGTACCAACCTGTCTTACGAGGAACAGCCTGTGTCCATTTTGGACCGAAGAGAGAAGATACTCAAGAACCGAACAATTAGTCTTGTCCGTGTTGCTTGGGGTCATCACTCCTTGGGAGAGTCAACGTGGGAATGTGAGGATGATATCCGATCACGGTATCCACACCTGTTTGACTCACAAGGTATATCTCTTTCTGTATACCTTGATTGTCCTGATTCTTCATGCTTGTCACCTTATGGGTAGAGCTACTTGATATTGTGGAATGATGAATTTACATATATAGTACTTGCTCTTGATATGGTAAAAATGATTGCTTGCTCACTAGAATTGCTTGTATTAGTTTAGCTCCGATATTTCTACCTGCTTGGATTTGAAATTTCGAGGACGGAATTTTTCTAAGGTGGGTAGAGATGTCACTCACCGTTCCCAGAATACGTATTTTTATGCATGTACAACACATGTATATTTATTTAGTATTTATCATGTATTATCTTGTATTTAAATTCCTTTAATTTCATGTTAATTAATTATCTGCATTTTTTTCCTGCAATTTTATTCCTGCATTAATTATTCATATTTTACTTTCTGCTGTTATTTTCTGCTTTAGTCTTGCTTTGTGGTTCGGGTTCATGGGTGGTTCTTCTCGGGTTCATGGTTGGGTTCATGGTGGTTCACATGAACCGAACCCCCACAAACCTCCACCTACCACCATCCTTCCTATTTAAAGCCCCATCCCCTTCTCTCTCCTCATAACTTTCCTTCTCCATTACTTCTTCTTCTTCCTCATCACTCTCTCCACCAACCAACAGCAGGCAAGTACATCTTGCTTCTCGCTCCCACTTGGAGAACCATTTTTATGGTTCATTTTTCTTCCTTTCACGATTCTGAGAGAATTTACTACTTGGCATTTTTGATTTCTTTGGCTTGTTTCTTCCAGATCTGAGTGGTTGTGTTTTCGGTTGACCATGGATTTTGATCTCCCAACTTAGCGTGAGTTTTTAGTCACGCACACGTTCTTACGTGCCAGCGTGAGTTTTTAGTTACGCACACGTTCTTACGTGCCAGCGTGAGTTTTTAGTCACGCACACGTTCTTACGTGCCAGCGTGAATTTTCAGTCACGCTCACGTCTTGACGAGCGTGCGTGAATTTTGAGTCACGCTCACGTCTTTACGTGTTAGCGTTAATTTTTAGTCACGCTCACGTTCCTACGTGCCAGCGTGAATTTTGAGTTACGCTCACGTCCTTGCGTGCGTGAATTTTTAGTCACGCACATTTCTGTATGCGTACGTAAATTTCTTATCACGCCTTTTCACGCTCACGCTCACGCTGTGCGTGCGAGAGTTACTTTTCATGCTAACGTTATGAGTGCGTGAATTACCCTTCACACTCACGCTGTGCGTGCCAGCGTGAACCACTTTTTCACGCTCACGCTGTTTATACGCTCACTCCTACCTACTAGACTTGGCATGACTTGTTGGCCTTAGCCTAGACTTGGCGTGACTTGTTGGCCTTAGCCTAGACTTGGCGTGACTTGTTGGCCTTAGCCTAGACTTGTTGGCGTGACTTGTTGGCCTTAGCATAGACTTGTTAGCGTGCCTTCCTGACCTGGGTGTTTCTATTTGTTCTATAATTTATTTCCTTTAATGGTGGCATGATAATTCTTCTATTATATCCTTACGCCTTTTGGCATGAACTTGATAAAATCATGATATGTTAATATTGTTAATACAGATTGTTATGTTGAATGCACCTTGTGTCCTGATTGATTCATGAATACCCAGTATGACTGGAACTTAACCCTGAGAGTCGTAGACTCGGCTCCACTGAATACTATTTGATTTTCATGCCTTGTCACCATTGATAATGATTGTGATATTGACTAATAATTGATCATGCATTCCTAGTTGGAACTAAGAGACTGGCTAGTCGTCTTATTGAATTGAATGAATGAGACACGTTCATGTAATGAACTATTGCAATCGATTAGCCGATCCCGATTATTGGCATACAGACACATGCAGGCTTCAAATTATTTATTTATTTATTTAGTTATTTATTTTACAAAAACAGCATGTGTACTTTATGGTCAAGGCATGATTACTCCGTGGTTAGATTTGATTGTTGCATTACGCTATGTAAGACCTACAACCTAGCCACACGTGTATCGTTGTAGAGTTGCGCATATCGTACCCCGTACGAAAGTACTCATTTGAATGACCATGATCCACGGCATGGAACTTCACTCAACGTAGAGACTATTAAGTCAAATAAAATAATGATGGCATGGAGAGAATGGATTCCCGAGTTCTTACATGGCAGCCCTCTTGGGACTAGTAGTGCCCGACAGGCCGGCTGGTTCCCACAGATACTGTAAATCTGTCACACGGGCAAGGAACGGTATCTGCTTATATTATTAAATTGTACATGGTATATTAACGGCGGGCGTCCCGCTGGGACTCGTCTAATTACATGATTGGCGCAATTGATTGACTGGATAGACTAGCCTTGCTCGCACATAGTAAGAACTGAGGAATCTTTATTGCATAAGTCCAGGATAACTTGGGACTCACAATAGCAAGCCGTAGGAGTTGATTGGCCGTTGAAGATGATTTGTTTGTGTACTGTACTTACTCTGTTACCTAACTGAGATGATCAGAATGTCAGGACATGACGGGCCAACTTCTGTCCTTGTTTGGTTGGGAGGTTGGTTCGAAGTGTCGTGATGTTATGTGAATCCTAGTGGAAAGCAGAGATCTATTATTATATTCTCTTACTTACTGGTTTAATCCTTCATATCGTGCTCCCTTGTGGTACTTGCTATTAGAGGTCTAACCTCTCTGGTTTTGCATGGCCAGATTTAGAGCCGGTCCTCGAGGATCCAGCTTACTTCTACCTCCAAGATGGTCAGTACTAGGGGAATGATCGCAGGAGGACTCGAGTGGGTTCCTTACTTCACCACTCATTTTGTTATTTACTTTATACTTAGCCGTTTGGCACCGACATGTTAGTCGGATTGTCTTGCACTTGCTTTTACATAATTGTAATTAAGTCAGACTGCAGCTGATAACAATTGTGTATATGTTACTATACCATCTGGCTATGTTTTGTAAAGCCAGATCTCAAGAACATTTTGACTGAGCGTTTGGGACGCCTTACTGCTTATTCTCACATGTTCTCTATTTTCTGTTTCTTGTTTGAATGATTGAGACAATAGATGTGAAGTGACCATAGTAAGACTTTCATGTAGTATGCACCCCCTCGTCTGGTTAGACAGCATTGATCGTATTATACGGTATTCATCTACCCATAATACGTAGCTGGCTGAGTCATTCTCCCGCTCTCCAGTATTCTGGTTCTGGGGCATGACAGACTTCAACACAGCCGCCCTAGCCACCGCCCTGCACCCATCTTCCCCGACGAACGTCGCCGGAACCCTAGATCTAGGATTCCAGCCACCCTAGGCCACGTCCCGACGAGCCACCACCACCAATCAACTCGCCGGAGCAAGGCGACTCAGCCCTAATTTTCTCTGACGACCCTGACGCCTCCTTCGTCCTGTCGCAGCCGCAACAACAACCTCCACTGGAAACGTACGTGTCCCTTGAACCCTGTGTCATTCTGTGTCTCGTGAACACGACCCCAGACGCGCCTAGAGACGAGCAGTGCATAGGTAGGTTCGGAAATGCAAAAATGGCGACGTGCATGTCGTGCTAGACGAAGACACAAGACTCGCTTCACAACTCTCTTGTCCTAAACTGTCCGGACACGAGTTGTGATTTTAGGTTTATGTTATTCATTTCAGTTTAAAATTATTGCAAGCCCCATTCTATCAGCAAGCTCGTGCTGGCCTATTGGCTAGCCGAGTGGGGCTCAAGATTTCCCTTCCCCTTGGCCGGGTTCGAGCCCCCCTTACTGCTGTGTTATTTCTTTTTCTTTTTCTTTTCCGTTTCCTTTTTCTTTTCTTTTGTTATTTATATATATATTTATATATATATATATATATATTCCGTTTCCTTTTTCTTTTCTTTTGTTATTTATATATATATTTATATATATATATATATATATATATATATATATATATATATATATATATATATATATATATATATATATATATACATATACATATAATTTTATATATAAATGTATATACTGTATAGAGGCAGTATTTTATATATGTATATATATTTTATAGTTAGTAAACTTTTATATATATATTTTTGTATTTATATACATATATGTATATATGTATATATTTTCATGTGTATATATATTATTATATATATATATATTGTTATATATATGTATACAATATATATATATATATATATATATATATATATATATATATATATATATATATATATATATATATATATATATATATATATATATAAGCAAATACTTAATTATAAAGTATATATATATATATATATATATATATATATATATATATATATATATATATATATATATATATATATATGTACTTTTAATATATGTATGTATATATTCATTTCGTATAATTTTACCTTATTAAAATAATAATATTTATTTTGTACTTTTACCAATTTGTATTTTAGTGTATTTAAATTACTGCAAACCATTTGGTGTCCAAGCCTAGCATGGATTTTTGGGCCCAAATGTGTTTTCACACATTCAAGACCTGTACAAGTCATATTGGACTTGATTCATGGCCTTGGGTCCTGTATTTGAACTTTGGTTCAAATTATATACATGGACAAAATACGCAGATAATTAATTATTTAATTTCAATTGTGTGCAATGCTGTTTTTGATTTTCTAAAAATACTTAAATTACTATTAAAATTCTGAAAAAATAGTATTTAGATACTATGTTAAGTTAGCTAATTTAGTATAATTTTTATAGTATTTAAATAACAGTTTTGCCCCTAGTTTGGCATATGGAATCAAAACTCATTTTCTGTATACTTAGGAAAAGTGATTTTTATAAAATACTTGTACTGGTTAATAAATTCCAAAAAAATTATAATAAATTTTTATAATTAGCAAAGATCATTTTGGTACTTTATTTTATGCAAAACTAAGCTTTTTGTTTATCTCAAAAATTGTTAGAACACAATGGTCATTTGATTTATTTATTGATTAATTACGACTTATAGCTTTTGTGTTATTTTGAGTTTTAGCCGTGTTGAACCTCACCCCTCACTAGTGTAAAGACCCTAGAAAGTTAGTTAAAGTAGTGTGTCACCCCACATTGGTCTCCTATGCTAAAATCATCATTTTTGCTAGGTGCCCAGTCACAAGTCGTGTTGTACCAATTAGTGTCTTAGTGTTTTAGCTTAGTGTAAAAACTAAGTTATTGTGTTTATTTCTACAGTGACGAGTTACCGGACATCCATAGCACTTTTATCGCAGCTTGTTTTGCTTTGCTTTGCTAGAGGCAAGTACTTTCTACAAACTTTACATACTGTTACATAAATGAACTGCTAATCCAACCATGTTAAATGCTGATCTTTGGGGTAGCAAGTTAAAATATCACATGTTGTACTTTCCATTGCTACCATGCTTAGAACAGTTTTATGTATCTCTCACATGATTAAAATATGGGTTATAGAGAAACTGATAGTAGAGTACGTGATCATACCCCCTTCTCCATACGTATGTACCGAGCAAGATTGACATTTTATATGTATACCTTGTCGTAGGCTTTATCTCAAAGCGGATTTGTACGTATGTACATCTATCGCCTTATCACTTGTACGGAAGTACATTTTATTATGTGCCACTGCACATTGTACACCTATTGACGATCACGTACCTGCTACAGTTTTAAACATTACATATGCATCTGTCTCTATGACATATGTGTCATTGCCATGATAGATTGTGTGATGCCATGTTTCCAATTATTTCCTCGTATGTTCATTTCTATGTTTCATATGCTAGTTTGCTAGATTCAGTACTTGCTCCCGTCCTGACAAGATAACGTTGTAGGTGTCCTTACAGAGGAGGAGTTACTCTGCGACACATATTATGGAGTTACTGTCGAGGACCCGGCTCTGCTTTACGAGGATGTTCCTGCGGGGAACCTCGCCTAGTTGTCTTTTGTTTTTAGACTTTTGAGTAGACATGTATTAAACTATATATTTTTGTAACTGGACATGTATCCAGTTTTACATTTCAGATCACTTGTACTTGGACATTTTACTATATGAGACGATTTTTGTGTTTGGAGCATTTATGACTTTTATTCACTTATAGAACTGTTAGCACATTTAGTCTTATCATGTTGTCTTTAGAACAGCTTACTACGTTTTATATCAAACGTAGGCTGGGCATGACTCGGCCTGGCCCAACAATTTGGGTAGCGGATCGTGACATATTTTTAGTGGTGGCCCACGCAGGTCCTGACTAAAATTGTTTGGTTACGTTATTGTACCAAGCATGCCTGCAATTAGGAACTTAATGTAATTAGACAACATTAGGAATGACGCTTAGAACACTTAGAGGAATGCTAGGATTGCAACATAGGAAATACATCACATGCTTGCTATTATAATTAGATTTTCTTGTCTATGATTACTTACTTTAAACAAGTCCTTATAAGTCCTTTTTATTTTTATTAGATGGTGCTTACTCATTCGTCCCAGTATGTTACACCTGAGAATGGTGCACTCCCTATCCAGTCAGCTGATCAGTTGACTGATACACCCCCACCTCCACCTACCACATTTCCCCACTCCACAGATCCACAGACCCAGATGCCTCCACCACCTTCCACATCCCAGTCCCAGCAGGCCCCGATACTTCCACCACCCCCTATCATCATACCTACCCAGGCTTCTGTCACACTCGACGGGAACCAGCTGCTCACTATGATCCAGGGGTTCCTAACAACCCATCAGGAGCAGACTGCCCTACTCCGCCAGAGCATGGAGCGTTCTGAGGAATGTCCCATGGTCCCACCACCTGTAGAGCCACGGCAGAGAGCAGGGACGATCAAGGACTTCATGGGTCTGAATCCCAAGGAGTTCTCAGGGACTGAGGGCATCGTAGTAGCAGATGACTGGCTAGATTCGGTAGAGAGGAAGCTCCTCGGAGTCAGGATGCCGGGTGACCTCCAGGTCGAGGCAGCAGGATTTCTGCTGATAGACTTGGCATGAGTCTGGTTCCGAAATGAGCCATTATTTGCGAGAGGGAGAGCCACTTGGGATCAGTTCAAGGCCCAGTTCAAGAAAAAATTCTTCTCGACCACTGCTAGAGTAGCCATGGGGCTACGATTCCAGAACATCCAGCAGGAGAACCGTTCTGTGGACGAGTATACGGCAGAGTTTAGTCGCCTGAGCCGTTTCACTCCTAGTCTGGTTGCAGATCCAAAGGAGATGACCCGTAGGTTTTGCCATGGTCTAGTTCCAGACATCGGCATTCTTATAGTGGCGAACGGTACGACTGACTACTACCAGAGCCTAGAGTTGGCCCGGAGCATTGAGGAGCGTCTTCTGTCTAGCAAGAGGCCGGCTTCTGTACATCATGAGGGACCGTCCAAGCGTCAGGCTTTCCAGCAGAGAGCACCGACGTCACCCCAGCGGACTTACCGTCCCCCTACACCACATCATCAGACCCCGCCAGTTAGAGCCCCGGGACCCCGACATCATCAGCAGCAGCAGCAGCAGCAGCAGAGGGGAGCTATATGTTCTTTCTGCGGAAGACCAGGGCATGATTACACCGTCTGCAGGAAGAGGTTGAAGCAGTGTTTGGCTTGTGGGTCTGCCACCCATCAGCTTCGAGAGTGCCCAGTAGCGAAGACTAGAGGACCGCTTCCGACTCAGCAGCAGAGGTTTGGGCAGCATCTGCAGCAGCAGAAGGGACCTCAGGGGAGGGTTTATAGTCTAGCCCTTAAGCCGGAGCCGGAACAGGTTTCAGAGCCAGATTACTTAGCTGACGTCATCACAGGTCATATTTATTTACATACTTTTCTAGCTGTATGTTTGTTTGATTCTGGTGCATCTCATAGCTTCCTATTATTAGAGTTTATGCATAAACACCATCTAGTAGCTACACCTACTGCGGAGATTAGTAGAGTGATGACGGAAGGATGACCAGTGCCTATTAGATCTATCTATAGATGTTCTATTTTTATAGCCGGGAGAGAGTTCAGGGGACGATTCTTTGTGATGCCACTCCCCGGTTATGATATCATATTGGGGATGGACTGGCTTAGCTATGCCCATGCATCTATAGACTGTCATGAGGGTAGTATTTTGTTCAGTCCCCCAGGCACAGCACCATTCAGTGTCAGGAGGACAGGGCCGGAGATCAGCCTAGAGCCGAACTATTGTACGACAGTTGGGGACGTAGCACCCCCATACCCTATCATCAGGGAGTTTATGGATGTATTCCCAGAGGATCTTCCAGGGCTTCTGTCACGACCCGCTCCCGAATAATCGGACACGAGTCGGACACGCCCAGCCTTCATTGCTAGACACAATGAAGTAAGCTGTATCAACTAGGGAAACTAACTAGATAAACATGAAAGATAGAGAAACACAGCATCTATAAACGATCCCAGAATATTCAAATACATGTCTAAGCATTCTATTATTACATTCATCCAGAAAATGTAACTAAAGTCTGACTAAAGTCTCAAAAGCAGGAAAGACAACTAAATGGAAGATAACTAGGCTTCTGCAGCCTCTATGTCACAAGCAGCTCCAGCTGGCTCAAGGAAAGCAGTATCCTGCCCATAGTATGTGTCACATAAAGCCTCCATCTCACCTATCATAACATATCCAGTCAGGAGCGGAGCAAAGCACAGTTCTAGGTAATGAACAATAACATATGGAAAGTAAATGCTAGAAGAACAGGATAAGAACAAGTATGTAAAGAACATGAAGATCATGAACTACTGCTATAAAGATACATGAAAGATCACGACAATGTAAGATGCAGTAAAGATCACGACTAATATTAAGATCAGGATCAAGAGAAACTAATGTAAGAACAATATCCTGAACATGTGTTTATATGTTTGAAATACTACTTAGATATGTGACCGGCTTGGGTAAGATCATGAAAGAACATGAAAGGATCCTGGAAGATCATGTAGGTACGGCTTAGGACCCGCGTGCACTGTGCGAGGCCTAAGCTAAAGATCATGAATAAGTAACCGGGTTTAGTCACATATCTAGAGTATTTCCCCACCCCAAGATACAAGTAAGATCATGAAAGAACAAGTAAGATCATGAATAAGATCATGAAAGAACAAGTAAGATCATGAACGTGTCGCAGTGTGTCAGCAATAAAGAACAAGGAAGATGCACTGAACAAAACCATAGAATGTACTTGCCTGGCTCCAGCAATATGGTAGGCAATCTAGCTGGATGTTCTCCTGTTAACAATAGTGATGTACAAGTTGGTTAATAAACTATGCTAGTTGCTTCTATAACTAAATCTTTATCTTGATCCTGCCCAAATAAGATAGTCTTATTTGGAGGTTCACAAGTACATTACACTAGTTTAATTACTAACTACTTGTTCTTTTTGGGAAAAACAATGTTAAACACAACCATTGGTTTTACGTGTTTAACACTAAGAGTTTTATAAGTTATATACATAAAGAGTAACTAATCAGCAGTAAAAATTTAACTAATTGTTTTTAATTATAAAATTGGTTTTAAGAGGATGTTTCCATCAACTCACAGCAATTGGGAAAATAACATTTTTATTTAATTGAAAAAAGGTTTTACAAAAATTATACTACAGACAGTTCTGCCCCAAAGGCAAAGTCCACAGGTCAACCCACAGTCACTCGGCCCAACCCAGAACCAAGGATCAGTTCAGACCCAACTTCTAACCAGCCCAAACATAACTACAACAGCATATAAGCCCGGCCCAACATGGCCCAGCCAAACCAGCCCACCCACAAATAATTACAGTTATCCAGCTATAATTAATAAAATAATATTACAACACAATACTGTATGGCCCAGCCCATACTTCAGCCCACAAAGAATACACAATAAACCCACTGAATAAACACCAACCCGGCCCAACAGATAAAAGCCACAAACTGCCAAAGTCCACCGCCGGTCAGGCCCGAAGTTCAAGCCAGTCACGTCAGGTCAGAAGGTCACATCATCTCCTTGGTGTCCAACACGCACGTCGGACACGGGAAAGAGGACACGGCCACAGCAAGTCCAGCAATGTTCTAGCCACAACTTCGCGCCACTTCGTATCCGACACGAACATCGGATACGAACAGGTAGGTACAGTCCACAGTCCAGTCGGAACAGAAGTCCAACACCAGAAAAATCCCTCAACAACAAATAACAGAAAAGAGAAGAAGAAGTTATCAATTAAAATCCATAAAATATACATGCAGTGTCGGACACGAGTGTGTCCGACTGAGATCTCAGTTCATCAAAAAGGAACTAACATCATATCCCAATTATGGCATGCATGCAGTGTCAGACACGAAAGTGTTTAGACACAGGATCTCAGTCCCAAAAAAGAAGGATTCAGAACATCAGATCTATCCCAAAATCCACACAGAAATGGATAAGGAAACTGTCCAAAACAAACCCATTCTAGATCTAACGAACCGAGCAACCCTAGAGTCACCACTGGGTTCGTTAGGTCTAGGTCAACCGACAGTAAGCAAAAGGAATAGATCCACTGGATTCCCACAGAAATCACCAACGAAAAACCCACACTCAACAGATCTGGAACCACTACCAGATCTGTAGAAAACTCCTCAGAAAAATAATAATCACAACCACAGAATATTCACAGATCAAATGATCTCAAAGAATCAACTAAAAACATCACAGATCTAACATGCAACCCAAAATAACCACATGCAAGGGTCGATCTACAAGATCGGACCACAGAAACCCTAGATCCAACGGATCTGAACAGTTAGAACTGTTCAAAGAGAAAGACAACATCATCGATCTCGCACAACCACAGAAACCCTAGATCTCGTCACCGATCAAAGGATCTCAGAGTCTAGGCCATAGATCTGCCATAGATCTGACCAACAGTAGAGATTAGGGTTAGGTTAGGGTTTACCCTCTGGAAGTCGAAGCCCAAAGCTCGTCGAGGAAGAAGGAAGGAAGAAGACTCGGTCAGAGCAGCGCCTAGGCGTCAAGGAAAGCTCGCCTAGACCCAGCCATCATCTTCATCGCCAAGCCATCATCATCGGGGTCGTCGGCTTCAACAGGAACGAAGTCGCCTCGCTCTCTCAGATCTACGCCACCAGAGCCACCGTCATCATCATCGTCGTCGCCATCAGAGTCGCCGAAGGTCGTCGGAGCTGGAAACCCGAGGAGTCGGCGAAGGACTCGAGAACAGAAGAAGACTCGAGAAGTGGCGGAGAACGAAGAGTCGGCGGGGAGAACGAGAACGGAAGTCTCGAGAAGTCGGTGGAGAGCTCGAGAGAAAGGGGAGAAGAAAATTGAATGCACACTCTCTCTCCACTCAACCGAACGGTTCGTTTTAATAAAACGAAATGAAACTTTTGCAAATAAGCCCCTCCGCCAATTGGCCATATGCAAAAACCCCCCCCACTTTTGAATAATTGCCCGCAACGAAATTATAATAGGAACATTTACAAATAAACCCTCTGCTGTTTCATTATTGCATAAATCATTTAAAAACAGTTTTTAAATTAAGAAAAATATATAGAAATGTTACAACAACTTCAAATTGTAAAATTGTCTAATATTTAATTCATTCAAAATGTTTCCAAATTAATAATAAATATAGAAAATGAATTTTTATTTAAGAAAAACTGGAAAGTGGAGTTACAAATTATCCCCCCCTCAAAAAAATTTCGTCCTCGAAATTCGAAGGACAACAAAACAATCAAGGCAAAAACACAAGGAAGATTCAAGCTCAAGCCATTTATTGTATTTAAAGGTTTCAATTATCAAAATACAATTAGGCAAACAAAGTGGGATCTCTCTCCCGCATCTCGTCCTCGCCCTCCCATGTGGACTCTCCCGGAGAGTGGTGTCTCCACATGACGCGGACAAGAGGAATGGTCTGGTTCCGCAGACGCTTCTCCCTCCGGTCGAGGATCTCTACTGGCTGCTCCTCGTAAGTCAATCTCGGGCCCACCTCCAGCTCTGAATAGTCCACCACGTGGCTGGGGTCTGGAATGTATCGTCGAAGCTGAGATACGTAGAAAACGTCGTGCACTCCCTCCAAGCTAGCTGGAAGCGCTAGTCAATCTGCCACCTCGCCAATCCGTGCTGTCACGTCGAATGGTCCAATGAATCTCGGACTGAGCTTCCCGCCTCTGCCAAAATGAATGGTGCCTCTGATCGGCGAGATTCTTCAGGAACACTCTGCTTCTAACTGCTAACTCCAGTGACCATCTGTTGTTGTCCGTCCAGTGCTTTTGTCGATCCCTGACGCTCTGAGCCTTGAGTCCAAGTATACACAAGAAGTTTGGGATATCACGCTTTGACAAAGGTCAAGGATCAAATAGTCACGAAGTGGAAGGAATTTCAATTACAACTACGAGGAGCAAAATCATGAAGACACAACTATTAAGTACGATCAAAAATTGATAGTTTTAACACAAGTGGGCTAGCACAAGATAGGAAAATCATGGTCAGACAGACATGATTTAAGATCAAAATTTAGACAAGACACAAGCGAAGTATGGAATCAAAATCTGGTAATATATAATTTGAGGAAATCAATGATCTAATGGTACAATACTAAAAGGTAATTAGCAAGGGTTGATTTGAGGAACGTACGAAATACTCAGGAGATACAGTATCAAATCAGGGTGAACATGCAAGGATGTGTGATTCTCGAAAACCAATAATTATATGAAAATGGAATATAGTTTCTATGGTATCCGGAAACATATAGATATTTGAAATCACTTTACTTAGAATCCCTGCCCCGCCAGTGCATGTATGGCTGCAGTGAATTTTTCGGTTCCATGACTTAAATAACAATATGTTACCAAATAACATATCAACTTTATTCATTTTCAAATAATTATCGACGAAGCAACTCAAGAGATCTAAATATGAAGAGTTTAGGACAAAGTCTCAATAATACCCGAAACCTATGAATGTCTGAAATCACTTCAACTTAAAGTTCCTGCCTCGCCAGTGCGCTACTGGCTGCAGTGAACCCTCAGTCTCCATAATCCAGCTAATGGCTGCAGCGCGCAACTGTCATGCCACAGTAGGTCATCGAATAGCCTCTCGACTTTATCCCTAGGAATTTCAAAAGAGTTTCAAGGAATTCAAAATGAATTTCAATAGTCCAAGTCATGGAAATGGTGAAATTACCTGACTGTTAGAATACATGAGTTTATTAGGTACTAAAAATGACAAGGGATCCAATCAGTGAGTACAAAAGGGCAGCCAGGGAGATTTAAAATTCAGACAGGACAAAGTTTCAAATTATGACGGAATATCAACTGATATCGGAAATAGTAACAAGATTCCACATATGGGACGTTATCCCGAAGGGATAACAGAGTCTCGAAGGACGAACTGAAGCAAGGTATCAGATAGAAAACAAGTTTCAAAAATAAGAAATAAAATCCCGTACTGGAAACGAGTTTCAATAAAATCTCGAATAACAATGAAAACTTGAATAGAAAACGAAATCTCCAATAAAGTACACAATGGAAAATAGAAAATCAAGTATCAACAAAGTCGTGAATAAGGAACAAATTCTCGAATAGAAAATCTCAATGAGGAGACAAGATTTGGAATAGGGAACACAGTCTCAACGAGTCGCGAGTAGGAACTGAAATTCAAAGTCCGGTAAATCTTGGATGGGAGGCAAAATCACGAACAAAACAAAGTCTCGAAATAGGAAACATGATCTTAAATTTTCGAATGGAATCAAGTTATGAATAGGAAAAAGAATCAATGGGTGAGTAAAACAATATCCATGAAACAAGCGATACTTCAAATAGGGAACAAGATCGAAGCAAGGTTGTGAACAGAATAATTTCCAAGTAGAAACAAGCCACGTAGGAAACGAATCTCACATAGGGAACAGGTCGAAACCGAAGTTTTCAAACGATGTCTTGAATGGTGAATAGAAACAAGTACTGAATCAAATTCCAACTATCCCAAAATAGAAAACTGAACTTCGGAAAGGAACAAAATTTACAAATTGTAACTAGTCCTGAATAGGAAACAAAATTCCTGAGTAGAATCTCGAAAAGTGCAAGGTTACGAAGAATGGATTAGAGGAGTATCAATCAACGAATAGGAAACAATATCTCGAGTTAAGTTTCGAATACCAACCAAGATTCCAAAATAGAAAACAAGAAGTTCCAAGAAATGGTCTAGATGCTAAAAGAAATTTAAGAAAAACTGGATTGCTAATCAAGATACATGGTTTCCCAACCATGCAAAAAAATCTTCAGTCTTCAGTATTCCTCCGGAACGAAAATCTCTCTAACCTCCTTCAATTGTCCTGGCGTAGGTTGATCCCTGCGGTAGTACTCCATGTGGTTGTTGATTCTGAAAAGGTGGTTCTCTTTTGCTGTAGTCTGATGCTCCTCGCGCTTGTTCTCGGGCAATGTGATCAACGTTCTTCAGCAATCCATGATTTGGTGGGCAGTCGATCCGTAGAATAAGCATAGCCTCCGTCTTTTGCGGCACTCTTCATAGTGGCATCCCGAGAGGTGGCAGTAATTGTAAATGATCGTCGGCTGGATCTGAATCTGGATCTCCCGCTGAGGCTGAAGTGCAGGGCTCTGGTAGGAATATATGACTGCTGGCGTGCTGGCTGCTGAGATCTGCTCCTGATGATGCGATTGGTGGTGCGATCGAAGAAACGCCGACTGAGTGTTACGATGTTTTGCGGATCCAAGCTAGTTATTGCCTTCGTCATAAGTCTTCATGTCCCTCATGTGCTTCAGCTTTCCGTCTCATTCCATTGTCTGCGCTACATTCTGAATCTCCAGGCTGGTGGCTCTAATCTTCATAGAAGTTGGATCCTCACATGCTGAGATGATCTTCAGTGGCGGCTTCAGGTTCTCGATCGGCTCTCTGGTGCAAGATATGCGCTCGGTGTCGGAAAAGTCCAAGTGTCTGAGCGTCTGGAAATCAGAAGTCCTTCCTGGCTCGGAGAGTGTATCCACAAGTCTGACTTGGAAAGGGTGGCCTGCTTCCTCTGGTCGTCAAGGGACTCTTCAGACATCTCCGTCAATTACGTACTACCCATGGGGATAGTAGAGTGATAGAAGGTAGTGGAAGTTCGGAAACATCAAGTGCAGGCCGCTCTGTACCGCCTGCAACTCCAGAACCGCTCGCAACTCCAGTCTGATCTGCGGTCTTCCTTGTGGCCACCATCCTGCATAAAAAGAAAACTTCGTTGAACGACAAACCCTAAAACCTATTAAACAATGTTTTTATAATAAATAAGCACCTGAAGAACATGAATAACCTGATATACCCTTATTTCCCGATTTTCCTATGCTGTGATCAAGTTTCCCTAGTGTAAATCAAGTCCCCCAATAGTACACTAAGTCCTAGGTACCATTAGGATGGACCTGCATGGGCCACCACTAAAAACATGTCACGACCCGCTCCCGAATAATCGGACACGAGTCGGACACGCCCAGCCTTCATTGCTAGACACAATGAAGTAAGCTGTATCAACTAGGGAAACTAACTAGATAAACATGAAAGATAGAGAAACACAGCATCTATAAACGATCCCAGAATATTCAAATACATGTCTAAGCATTCTATTATTACATTCATCCAGAAAATGTAACTAAAGTCTGACTAAAGTCTCAAAAGCAGGAAAGACAACTAAATGGAAGATAACTAGGCTTCTGCAGCCTCTATGTCACAAGCAGCTCCAGCTGGCTCAAGGAAAGCAGTATCCTGCCCATAGTATGTGTCACATAAAGCCTCCATCTCACCTATCATAACATATCCAGTCAGGAGCGGAGCAAAGCACAGTTCTAGGTAATGAACAATAACATATGGAAAGTAAATGCTAGAAGAACAGGATAAGAACAAGTATGTAAAGAACATGAAGATCATGAACTACTGCTATAAAGATACATGAAAGATCACGACAATGTAAGATGCAGTAAAGATCACGACTAATATTAAGATCAGGATCAAGAGAAACTAATGTAAGAACAATATCCTGAACATGTGTTTATATGTTTGAAATACTACTTAGATATGTGACCGGCTTGGGTAAGATCATGAAAGAACATGAAAGGATCCTGGAAGATCATGTAGGTACGGCTTAGGACCCGCGTGCACTGTGCGAGGCCTAAGCTAAAGATCATGAATAAGTAACCGGGTTTAGTCACATATCTAGAGTATTTCCCCACCCCAAGATACAAGTAAGATCATGAAAGAACAAGTAAGATCATGAATAAGATCATGAAAGAACAAGTAAGATCATGAACGTGTCGCAGTGTGTCAGCAATAAAGAACAAGGAAGATGCACTGAACAAAACCATAGAATGTACTTGCCTGGCTCCAGCAATATGGTAGGCAATCTAGCTGGATGTTCTCCTGTTAACAATAGTGATGTACAAGTTGGTTAATAAACTATGCTAGTTGCTTCTATAACTAAATCTTTATCTTGATCCTGCCCAAATAAGATAGTCTTATTTGGAGGTTCACAAGTACATTACACTAGTTTAATTACTAACTACTTGTTCTTTTTGGGAAAAACAATGTTAAACACAACCATTGGTTTTACGTGTTTAACACTAAGAGTTTTATAAGTTATATACATAAAGAGTAACTAATCAGCAGTAAAAATTTAACTAATTGTTTTTAATTATAAAATTGGTTTTAAGAGGATGTTTCCATCAACTCACAGCAATTGGGAAAATAACATTTTTATTTAATTGAAAAAAGGTTTTACAAAAATTATACTACAGACAGTTCTGCCCCAAAGGCAAAGTCCACAGGTCAACCCACAGTCACTCGGCCCAACCCAGAACCAAGGATCAGTTCAGACCCAACTTCTAACCAGCCCAAACATAACTACAACAGCATATAAGCCCGGCCCAACATGGCCCAGCCAAACCAGCCCACCCACAAATAATTACAGTTATCCAGCTATAATTAATAAAATAATATTACAACACAATACTGTATGGCCCAGCCCATACTTCAGCCCACAAAGAATACACAATAAACCCACTGAATAAACACCAACCCGGCCCAACAGATAAAAGCCACAAACTGCCAAAGTCCACCGCCGGTCAGGCCCGAAGTTCAAGCCAGTCACGTCAGGTCAGAAGGTCACATCATCTCCTTGGTGTCCAACACGCACGTCGGACACGGGAAAGAGGACACGGCCACAGCAAGTCCAGCAATGTTCTAGCCACAACTTCGCGCCACTTCGTATCCGACACGAACATCGGATACGAACAGGTAGGTACAGTCCACAGTCCAGTCGGAACAGAAGTCCAACACCAGAAAAATCCCTCAACAACAAATAACAGAAAAGAGAAGAAGAAGTTATCAATTAAAATCCATAAAATATACATGCAGTGTCGGACACGAGTGTGTCCGACTGAGATCTCAGTTCATCAAAAAGGAACTAACATCATATCCCAATTATGGCATGCATGCAGTGTCAGACACGAAAGTGTTTAGACACAGGATCTCAGTCCCAAAAAAGAAGGATTCAGAACATCAGATCTATCCCAAAATCCACACAGAAATGGATAAGGAAACTGTCCAAAATAAACCCATTCTAGATCTAACGAACCGAGCAACCCTAGAGTCACCACTGGGTTCGTTAGGTCTAGGTCAACCGACAGTAAGCAAAAGGAATAGATCCACTGGATTCCCACAGAAATCACCAACGAAAAACCCACACTCAACAGATCTGGAACCACTACCAGATCTGTAGAAAACTCCTCAGAAAAATAATAATCACAACCACAGAATATTCACAGATCAAATGATCTCAAAGAATCAACTAAAAACATCACAGATCTAACATGCAACCCAAAATAACCACATGCAAGGGTCGATCTACAAGATCGGACCACAGAAACCCTAGATCCAACGGATCTGAACAGTTAGAACTGTTCAAAGAGAAAGACAACATCATCGATCTCGCACAACCACAGAAACCCTAGATCTCGTCACCGATCAAAGGATCTCAGAGTCTAGGCCATAGATCTGCCATAGATCTGACCAACAGTAGAGATTAGGGTTAGGTTAGGGTTTACCCTCTGGAAGTCGAAGCCCAAAGCTCGTCGAGAAAGAAGGAAGGAAGAAGACTCGGTCAGAGCAGCGCCTAGGCGTCAAGGAAAGCTCGCCTAGACCCAGCCATCATCTTCATCGCCAAGCCATCATCATCGGGGTCGTCGGCTTCAACAGGAACGAAGTCGCCTCGCTCTCTCAGATCTACGCCACCAGAGCCACCGTCATCATCATCGTCGTCGCCATCAGAGTCGCCGAAGGTCGTCGGAGCTGGAAACCCGAGGAGTCGGCGAAGGACTCGAGAACAGAAGAAGACTCGAGAAGTGGCGGAGAACGAAGAGTCGGCGGGGAGAACGAGAACGGAAGTCTCGAGAAGTCGGTGGAGAGCTCGAGAGAAAGGGGAGAAGAAAATTGAATGCACACTCTCTCTCCACTCAACCGAACGGTTCGTTTTAATAAAACGAAATGGAACTTTTGCAAATAAGCCCCTCCGCCAATTGGCCATATGCAAAAACCCCCCCCACTTTTGAATAATTGCCCGCAACGAAATTATAATAGGAACATTTACAAATAAACCCTCTGCTGTTTCATTATTGCATAAATCATTTAAAAACAGTTTTTAAATTAAGAAAAATATATAGAAATTGTTACAACAACTTCAAATTGTAAAATTGTCTAATATTTAATTCATTCAAAATGTTTCCAAATTAATAATAAATATAGAAAATGAATTTTTATTTAAGAAAAACTGGAAAGTGGAGTTACAGCTTCCGTCTGACAGAGAGGGGAGTTCACTATAGATTTAGTGCCGGGTTCATCACCAGTATCCCGGGCTTGCTATAGAGTGAATCCCAATGAGGCAGTAGAGATGAAAGAGCAGATTGATGACTTGTTGAAAAAGGGTTTCATTCGATCCAGTACTTCTCCATGGGGAGCACCAGTGCTCTTTGTGCCTAAGAAGGATGGTACAGTCCGGTTGTGTATTGACTACCGGGCGTTGAATGCCATCACCATCAAGAACAAATATCCTCTGCTTAGGATAGATGATTTGTTCGACAAGTTGAGCGGGGCGAAGGTGTTTTTCAGGATAGACTTGAGATCCGGGTACCACCAGGTGAAGGTTAGGGCAGCAGACATCCAGAAGACGGCGTTCAACACGAAGTACGGGCAGTACGAGTTTCTAGTGATGTCATTTGGTCTCACAAATGCGCCAGCTGTCTTTATGAACTTGATGAATAAGACATTTCACCAGTATTTGGATAAGTTCGTCGTAGTATTTATCGACGACATCCTGATATACTCGAAGACGCCAGAGGAGCATGCAGAGCACTTGCGGATAGTTTTGGGGATTCTGAGGCGGGAGAGATTGTTCGCCAAATTGCCGAAGTGCGAGTTCTTTTTAGACCGAGTGGAGTTTTTCGGCCATGTAGTCACTGGAGATGGAATCTCGGTAGATCCCAGGAAGATTGCTGCAGTTGAGACATGGAAGGCTCCGACGTCAGTTTCAGAGATCAGGACCTTTCTAGGTTTAGCAGGCTATTATAGAAAGTTCGTCCAGGACTTTGCTAGGATAGCTGAACCAATGACGAAGCTGACGCGGAAGGACGCAGAGTACATCTGGTCAGAAGACTGCCAGGCTGCGTTTGAGGAGTTGAAGAGGAGGCTGACGACCGCTCTAGTTCTGATATTACCTTCAGGTTCTGGAGGTTTCACCATTTACAGCGATGCTTCTAGAAAAGGGCTAGGATGTGTCCTACAGCAGCATGGGAAAGTGATTGCTTATGTATCTAGGCAATTGCGGACTCATGAGAGGAATTATCCTACCCATAACCTAGAGTTAGCTGCGGTGATCTTTGCACTTATTACTTATACGGAGAGCGTGTGGAAATCTTTACTGACCACAAAAGCTTGAAGTATGTGTTCACGCAGAAAGAGCTGAACATGAGGCAAAGACGATGGTTGGAGTTGATGAAAGAGTTCGACATCGATTTACAGTATCACCTCGGGAAGGCAAATGTGGTGGCGGATGCGCTGAGCAGGCATCCGATGGCATGTCACCTGATGATTGATCGGCATTTACGGGAGGATCTGGAGAAGCTCGGTATTGAGCTAGTTCGGCCAGGATCAGTGATACAGATGATGGCACTTGACATCCAGTCAGGTTTGATAGAGCAGATCAGGGAGGCACAGTCTACAGATGAGAGCCTTCGCGGACTTCGAGCCCAGGCATTAGCTGGATTGCTGGATGACTTTACTATAGTAGATGATGGATCCTTGAGGCATGACAGCCGATTGTGCGTGCCGAAGGGAGAGCTGGTAGAGGCAGTCTTGCAGGAGGCGCACCGATCGAGATATTCTATTCACCCTGGTGCTAACAAGATGTACCGTGACTTGCAGGAACATCTTTGGTGGCACGGGATGAAGATGGATGTATCACGTTTTATCTCGAGATGCCTAGTTTGCCAGCAGGTCAAGGCGGAGCGCCAGAGGCCAGCTGGTTTGTTGCAGCCGTTACCCATTCCCGAGTGGAAGTGGGAACATATTACGATAGACTTCGTCTCAGGGCTTCCTCGTTTTCAAGAGGGAAAGGATGCCATTTGGATCATCGTGGACAGGCTAACGAAGTGTGCGCACTTCATACCCTTCAAGGTGGGGCTTTCCACCGAGAAGTTGGCGGAGCTATACATGCAGCAGATAATTCGCCTACACGGAGTGTCGGTGAGCATCGTGTCAGGCAGAGACAGCAGATTCACATCCCACTACTGGAGGAGCTTGCAGGAGGAGTTGGACAGTAGGCTCAAGTTCAGTACAGCGTACCACCCGCAGACAGATGGGCAGTCCGAGAGGACGATACAGACACTAGAGGATATGCTGAGGACCTGCGTGCTGGACATCGGAGGATCATAGGAGAGCCATCTGCACTTGGTAGAGTTTTCATACAACAACAGCTACCAAGCCAGTATCGGTATGTCTCCTTTCGAGGCGCTTTATGGACGACGATGCCGCACACCGCTCTTTTGGGATGATGTTGGAGGCAGAGTTATGCTTGGGCCAGAGATGATCACGGATGCAGCAGAGAAAGTCGGAATGATCAGAGACAGGCTCAGAGTAGCTCAGGACAGGCAGAAACACTGGGCTGATGCTAGTAGCAGACCGATGGAATTCACAGACGGTGATATGGTGCTAGTGAAGATATCACCTACTAGAGGGACGATCAGGTTCGGACGAGGAGGAAAGCTGAGCCCCAGATACATCGGGCCGTTCGAGATACTTGGCAGGATCGGAGAGGTAGCTTACAGGGTTGCACTTCCACCCAACCTAGCAGGAGTTCAAGATGTCTTTCACGTATCTCAGCTGAGGAGATATGTTCCAGGCCCCAGTCATGTGCTAGATCATACAGAGTTGGAGGTTGGACCGAGCTTACAGTTTCTGAGCAGCCAGTGGAGATATTAGACAGGAGAGAGAAGAGGCTGAGGAACAAGGTTATACCCCTAGTGCGAGTAGCTTGGAGCCGTCACTCCCCAGATGAATCTACTTGGGAGAGGGAGTCGGACATGAGGGAGAGATACCCTTACTTGTTCGATCCAACCGCTGCGAGGGAACCACCCGTTCCCGCTTGATACCTTAGAGGTTAGTTTTGATCATAGCCTTAGTCATTTATTGTATTGCTTGCTATGTTAGAATATTGTAGGGTCTTCAATCCTTGTGAATTTCGAGGACGAAATTTTTTCAAGGAGGGAAGACTTGTAAGCCCATGTTTTTCAAATTTCATTTTAATTAGTGTTAATTAATTTTTAATGTCAATTTTAGCCTTAAAATAATTATTTAGATTTTTAGAAATTTTTTTAGAATTTTTAAATGATGTTTAAATGAGTTTTAAAATACAAAAATATTAATTTACAATTTTCTAAATTGTTTTAATATCATTTTGTAATTTTTAGAATTATTTTTATATTATTATGCAATATTTAAATTGTTTTAATAACTGTTTGTAATTTTCCAAATTGTTTAAAAAGTTATTTTGCAATTAGTTAATTATTTTTGTATGTGGAATACAAATTTGTTTTTACATATAGACTTTGATAGGACCTTAGTGTAATAACCTAAATCTAGGGGGACCTAAGTGCTAATTTCCTACCCACCTCCATGCCCGACGACCGACGACCGACAACCGACGATCGGCCTGCCCCCGCCATTTTCGGCTGCCCCGACCAACCTAGAACTGCCTCGACCCCCTATTTAAACCCCTCTCTCTCCCCCAGACCAAACCCTAACCCTAGACTTCAACACAGCCGCCCTAGCCACCGCCCTGCACCCATCTTCCCCGACGAACGTCGCCGGAACCCTAGATCTAGGATTCCAGCCACCCTAGGCCACGTCCCGACGAGCCACCACCACCAATCGACTCGCCGGAGCAAGGCGACTCAGCCCTAATTTTCTCCGACGACCCCGATGCCTCCTCCGCCCTGTCGCAGCCGCAACAGCAACCTCCACTGGACACGTACGTGTCCCTTGAACCCTGTGTCGTTCTGTGTCTCGTGAACACGACCCCAGACGCGCCTAGAGACGAGCAGTGCATAGGCAGGTTCGGACACGCAGAAATGGCGACGTGCGTGTCGTGCTAGACGAAGACACAAGACTCGCGTCACAACTCTCGTGTCCTAAACTGTCCGGACACGAGTTGTGATTTTAGGTTATATGTTATTCATTTCAGTTTAAAATTATTGCAAGCCCCATTCTATCAGCAAGCTCGTGCTGGCCTATTGGCTAGTCGAGTGGGGCTCAAGATTTCCCTTCCCCCTGGCCGGGTTCGAGCCCCCCTTACTGCTGTGTTATTTCTTTTTCTTTTACTTTTCCTTTTTCTTTTCTTTTGTTATTTATATATATTTATATATATATGTATATACATATAATTATATATATAAATGTATATACTGTATATAGGCAGTATTTTATATATGTATATATATTTTATAGTTAGTAAACTTTTATATATATATTTGTATTTATATACATATATGTATATATGTATATATTTTCATGTGTATATATATTATTATATATGTATTGTTATATATATGTATACAATATTTGTATATATATATATATATATATATATATATATATATATATATATATATATATATCTATATATATATATATATATATATATATATATATATATATATAAGAAAATACTTAATTATAATATATATATATACTTTATAATTAATTATTTATATATATATATATATATATATATATATATATATATATATATATATACTTTTAACATATGTATGTATATATTCATTTTGTATAATTTTACCTTATTAAAATAATAATATTTATTTTGTACTTTTATCAATTTGTATTTTAGTGTATTTAAATTACTGCAACCATTTGGTGTCCAAGCCTAGCATGGGTTTTTGGGCCCAAATGTATTTTCACACATTCAAGACCTGTACAAGTCATATTGGACTTGATTCATGGCCTTGGGTCCTGTATTTGAACTTTGGTTCAAATTATATACATGGACAAAATAAGCAGATAATTAATTATTTAATTTCAATTGTGTGCAATGCTGTTTTTGATTTTCTAAAAATACTTAAAGTACTATTAAAATTCTGGAAAAATAGTATTTAGATACTATGTTAAGTTAGCTAATTTAGTATAACTTTTATAGTATTTAAATAACAGTTTTGCCCCTAGTTTGGCATATAGAATCAAAACTCATTTTCTGTATACTTAGGAAAACTGATTTTTATAAAATACTTGTACTGGTTAATAAATTCCAGAAAAATTATAATAAATTTCTATAATTAACAAAGATCATTTTGGTACTTTATTTTATGCAAAACTAAGCTTTTTGTTTATCTCAAAAATTGTTAGAACACAATGGTCATTTGATTTATTTATTGATTAATTACGACTTGTAGCTTTTTGTGTTATTTTGAGTTTTAGCCGTGTTGAACCTCACCCCTCACTAGTGTAAAGACCCTAGAAAGTTAGTTAAAGTAGTGTGTCACCCCCACATTGGTCTCCTATGCTAAAATCATCATTTTGGCTAGGTGTCCAGTCACAAGTCGTGTTGCACCAATTAGTGTCTTAGTGTTTTAGCTTAGTGTAAAAACTAAGTTATTGTATTTATTTCTACAGTGACGAGTTACTGGACATCCATAGCACTTTTATCGCAGCTTGTTTTGCTTTGCTTTGCTAGAGGCAAGTACTTTCTACAAACTTTACATACTGTTACATAAATGAACTGCTAATCCAACCATGTTAAATGCTGATCCTTGGGGTAGCAAGTTAAAATATCACATATTGTACTTTCCATTACTACCATGCTTAGAACAGTTTTATGTATCTCTCACATGATTAGAATATGGGTTATGGAGAAACTGATAGTAGAGTACGTGATCATACCCCCTTCTCCGTACGTATGTACCGAGCAAGGTTGACATTTTATATGTATACCTTGTCGTAGGCTTTATCTCAAAGCGGATTTGTACGTATGTACATCTATCATCTTATCACTTGTACGGAAGTACATTTCATTATGTGCCACTGCACATTGTACACCTATTGACGATCATGTACCTGCTACAGTTTTAAACATTACATATGCATCTGTCTCTATGACATATGTGTCCTTGCCATGATAGATTGTGTGATGCCATGTTTCCAGTTATTTCCTCGTATGTTCATTTCCATGTTTCATATGCTAGTTTGCTAGATTCAGTACTTGCTCCCGTCCTGACAGGATAACGTTGTAGGTGTCCTTACTGAGGAGGAGTTACTCTGCGACACATATTATGGAGTTACTGCCGAGGACCCGGCTCTGCTTTACGAGGATGTTCCTGCGGGGAACCTCGCCTAGTTGTCTTTTGTTTTTAGACTTTTGAGTAGACATGTATTAGACTATATATTTTTGTAACTGGACATATATCCAATTTTACATTTCAGATCACTTGTACTTGGACATTTTACTATATGAGACGACTTTTGTGTTTGGAGCATTTATGACTTTTATTTACTTATAGAACTGTTAGCACATTTAGTCTTATCCTGTTGTCTTTAGAACAGCTTACTACGTTTTATATCAAACGTAGTCTGGGATGACTCGGCCTGACCCAACAATTTGGGTAGCGGGTCATGACACCACCACCTGTGGCCACGTCCCTAGCCAGGGCGCCAGGGCCCCTGGGCGCGCCACCCCTGGCCGGCCCTATGCCGCCTCTGGTCGGGTCAGTCGTGGTCGGGCCGCCCTGGGCGACCCTCCACATGTCTCGCTACCCCTCGCCAACCCTCCCCTGGTGTCACTCACGTTTTTCGTTATACGTATTTTCGTATATGTATACGAGATCTCTGATGTTTGTCAGGTGACCCGTAGTTGGACTTGACTTGCTAGCCTAGTCTAGGTTAGTTTTGACTTGGTTTGGTCTTGGTTTAGCTTGTTTTGGTTTATTTTGGTTTGGCTTGGTTTGATTGAGCTTTTGGTTCATTATGAGAGAATCCTCCCCTTTATAAACCCACCAACCCTTTCTCTCTCTTCATTACTTTCTTACTTTTTCATTTACTCCTTCTTCCTCATAACTCTCTCCACCTACCAAGAGCTTAGGCAAGTGCAACTTGCTTCATGGAGGAACTCTATTTTTGTTGTTCCATTGTCTTCCTCACGAGATTCTAAGACACTTTAGTACTTAGCATTTTCAATTTTTATAGTTTATTTCTTGTAGATCTAAGTTGGTTGCATTTTCGGATTTCTTGGTTTTTGATCTAACAAACTTCATTATTTTCAAGTTTTGATTGTTCTATGTTGTAGAGAATTCGATTTTAACTCAAACTGGACCTTTAAAAAGTTAGATTTTGACTTGTTTTGAGAAAGTTATGGCCAAAATAAGATTTGGACATTTTCTAGTTCTTCTGTCCTGATTTTGGCAGGGACAATGAATAGTGCCGCATGAATTATGCCGAAGAAATAAATAGTGGCACAGGAATGAATAGTGCCGCATGGCTTGTATAGTGTCGCATGGATGCATAGTACCGCATGGCTTGCATAGTACCGTATAGTGCCGCAGAAGACTGCATAGTACCGTATAGTGCCGCAGGAGGCTGCATAGTGCCTATTTTGGCTATTTTTTTTGATGTTTTAAGTCCTTTTTGACTGAATTGTGGCCAGAATTTCTCCCAACTCCCAACATGAAAGTTGTAGATCTTTTTCTTGGCTTCAAGACTATGTTACTAGTTATTTTATGCAATTTTTTCTCATTCATGATAATGTAAGGATAGAACACGATAGTGGCCTGTTAAAGCGCACTCTTAACCGGTAACACGATACAATAGTGGACCGTTGTGGCGCACCCTTAACAAGTAACCTTTACATGATAATTTTTGATAGTGACCCGTCGTGGTGCACTCTTGACAAGTAACATGACATGATAGTGGTCCGTCGTGGCGCACTCTTGATAAGTAAACCTAACATGATAATCTTGATATGCTGTTGTGACGGCTATCTTGACTTGCTAAGTAACTCTTGTCTTGACACCGTGGGTATTTGTGCTTGTATAAGCTACATGTCTCGTCTTGCATCATGTATAGGACATGAATTCCTGGTTACCACGATCAGGGATTCATACTGAATCTGACTAGGATGATGACTAGATTGATCAAGTAGTTCATGAAGGGATTTTTGAGCTACAGGCAGTCCCGTTATCTGGGCGCTCTAATTGGACTTGTAGCCTGCCGTCGAGTAGGACACATTTCCAGCACACTGTCATGTGTTGCACCCCCAAGTCACCTAATTCAACTCTCTCAACTTGTGACCGGATAACCTGGATTAAGACTGCAGGGCTTGTGGCTGTTGAAACATCTCATTGCATCTTGTTAGTAACTAAGCTTGTGATAACCCTAGTTAGCTAAAGTATCAAGTCATACTCATTGCTTGGCCGTAGTTGATGGATGAAGTCCCGTCTAGTCTTGCCTAGGCAAGACCACTACATGGTTATTTCTGCACGTTATTGTTATGCTTTACTCTTGTCGATAATTGGTTGGAGACTAAGCTCTGTTCAGGTGAAGGGTTACAACCCCGGTCCTTATTTGGTTTACGGGTTGTAACTTGGCTACCAGAATAGTCCCTTAGTTGTCTTATCGTTTATCACCTTGTTTTCTCTAACTCATATCTTTTATTATCAATTAAGTTTTTATGTGCTAATATGCTGGTTTTAGTTCTTAAGTGAAGCCTCCTTTGTGGCACTTGCTCTTCTGGGTTCTGACCCAGCTGATTTTGTATGGCCAGATTTCGGAGTAGCACCCGAGGATCTTTCAGCCTTCCAGCCAGATGGTGAACACTAGGTGCAATCCTGGCAACGATTGGGTTTTATTTTGCTCTCACTCTATTATAAATTATTCTTTTGAGACGTTTAGCCGCCGAGCAAGTGTTAGCTCATGTTGAATTTACATTCCTGTCTACCTAAGGGATGTAACATGATTGACAAATCCTAGGGTTGATCATGTATGACCTAAACTCTTGCTAGTCTTCGCATTTTGTATGACTAGCTTCATGATCATCTGAATATGTAATGTTTGGGACGCCTTACCTTGTATGTCTGATGATCTACCATCTTGTTACATTTACTTGCTTGCTTGAGATTGAAACACTAGGCTTGTTCTTGACCCTAAGAGACTAATGGCTTGTAGTAAACCCTCATACATCTAGACAGCCGTGACCGTACATCAAGGTAGGATTCACTTCAATGTACGTAGCTGGCTGTGTCTGTCCCCCGCTCTCCAGTATTCTGGTTCTGGGGCATGACACCTGGGCACGCCAACCCTCTCAGATCTGCCGCCGCCGCCTGTGCCACTGTGTGTGTCACCGCCGGTCCCTCCATATATATATTTTCACACACTCAATGTTTCGGACTCGGCACGACCAGTACGAGTTTACAGTGATGCCATTTGGGTTGACCAATGCTCCCGCGATGTTCATGAACTTGATGAACAAGGTATTCCATCAGTACCTTGACAAGTTCGTGGTGGTCTTCATAGACGATATCTTGATCTATTCGAAGACGCATGAGGAGCATGAGGAGCACTTGAGAGTTGTGTTAGAGATTCTGAGGAGGGAGCAACTCTACGGGAAGCTTTCGAAGTATGAGTTCTTCTTGGACCAGGTGGAGTTCTTAGGTCTTGTTGTGACCGAGCACGGGATTTCAGTGGACCAGAGGAAGATTTCGGCAGTAGAGTCTTGGTTTACGCCCAGTTCAGTTGCCGAGGTTCGGAGCTTTCTGGGTTTGGCTGGCTATTACCGGAAGTTCGTCCAGGACTTCTCGCGGATTGTAGAGCCGATGACTAGACTCACCAGGAAGGACGTGGAGTTCGTCTGGACTGCTGAGTGTCCGGCTGCATTCGATGAGCTGAAGAGGAGGTTGACTTCAGCTCCGATCCTGACTTTGCCATCTGGGTCAGGTGGGTTCTCGATCTTCAGCGATGCTTCAGGGAAGGGCTTGGGTTGTGTTCTTCAGCAGCACAGGAAGGTGATTGCCTATGCATCCAGGCAGTTACGTCCTCATGAGAAGAACTATCCTACTTATGATCTGGAGTTGGCCGCGGTTATTTTTGCTTTGAAGTTATGGAAGCATTACCTGTACGGAGAGCGAGTTGAGATCTTCACATATCACAAGAGCTTGAAGTACGTGTTCACTCAGAAGGAGTTGAACATGCGGCAGAGACGGTGGTTAGAGCTGATGAAGGACTTCGATATATCACTGCAGTACCATCCGGAGAAGGCCAACGTAGTTGCAGATGCCTTGAGCAGGTATCCAGTTGCTATGTTCTTGACGACAGATCATCATTTGTTGGCCGACCTGGATAGTTTGGATATCGAGGTCATCATCCCGGGCGTGGAGATCCAGATGTGGGGTTTACAGATTCAGTCTGAGCTGATGGATAGAGTCAGGTCAGCGCAGTATGATGATGTTGCCCTGAGGAGCATCAGGGAGCAGGTGCGGACGGGCTTGCTTGACGATTTCTCTGTAGCCGAAGATGGGTCGTTGCGGCATGGTACTAGGTTGTGCGTTCCGCGTGGAGAGCTTCGGAAGGAGGTTCTTCAGGAGGCGCATCGCTCTCAGTATTCTATGCATCCCGGGGCCAACAAGATGTATAGGGACCTGAGAGAGCACGTATGGTGGTATGGCATGAAGCGCGAGGTAGCTCAGTTTGTATCTCGTTGCCTTGTGTGTCAGCAGGTGAAGGCCGAGAGACAGAGACCAGGTGGATTGCTACAGCCGCTACCCATTCCCGAGTGGAAGTGGGAGCACATCACCATGGACTTTGTATCTGGACTTCCACGATCGCCAGGAAGAAAAGACGCGGTTTGGGTCATCGTTGATAGATTGACCAAATTGGCCCACTTTTTGCCTTTCAAAGTGCGTTTGTCTACGGAGAGGCTGGCAGAGCTGTATGTTCGTCAGATCGTGAGATTGCACAGAGTTCCAGTGAGCATAGTTTCAGATCGGGATAGCCGATTCACTTTCCACTTCTGGAGGAGTTTGCAGGCTAGCTTGGGCACCTCGCTCAAGTTTAGTACTGCTTATCATCTTCAGACAGACGGGCAGTCGGAGAGGACCATCCAGACTTTGGAGGATATGCTTCGCACATGTGTGCTAGATCTCAGGGGTTCTTGGGAGGACCATCTTCACCTGGTAGAGTTTGCTTACAACAACAGCTACCAGGCCAGTATAGAGATGTCACCATTTGAGGCTCTATGTGGACGGAGATGCCGTACTCCTTTGTCTTGGGACGATGTCGGCGAGAGGGCGCTTCTTGGACCAGAGATGGTTGTGGATGCGGCCGAGAAGGTCAGATTGATTAGAGACAGACTTTGGGTAGCTCAGGATAGGCAGCGGCATTGGGCCGATAGTCACCGGAGACCGTTAGAGTTCGAGGTTAGTTTCAATTCTTGTCATGTTTGTTGTGATTGTTTGTTAGTTGTGTGTTAAGTTTTGTCTTGTGTCTAGGTTGGTGACATGGTATTTTTGAGGATATCCCCGACACGTGGCACGATTCGCTTTGGCGGCGGTGGGAAGCTCAGTCCGCGCTACATCGGACCTTTCACCATCATAGAGAGGATCGGTGCAGTAGCCTACCGACTGGACTTGCCTACTAGGCTTGAGGGAGTGCACAACGTGTTTCATGTATTGCAGCTGAGGCAGTACGTGGTAGATCCTAGCCATGTATTGGACCATTCAGCGATACAGGTGGGACCTACTCTCAGCTATCCAGAACAGTCGGTGGAGATTCTGGATCGTAGAGAGAATGTGCTCCGGAACCAGGTCATTCCCTTGGTTCGCGTTACGTGGAGACATCTCTCCAGGTGAGTATACCTGGGAGAGGGAGGACGACATGCGAGAGCGATTCCCATATCTCTTCGAACTTTGAGGTAAAATTCTTTCTTTTCCTTTCTTGTTCTATTCATGTTGTTGTGTTAGTTCTCATTCAATTTCGAGGACAAAATTCTTTTAAGGTGGGTAGATTTGTCACCCCAGTTTTCGAATTAGGGGTATTTTTGTTATTTTCCAAGTTTTATAATTTTTGGAAATTTTATTTGATTTTATAGGATTTTAGGGAATTGGTTGATTTAGTTTGAATTTTATCCAATTTGGACTTAAGTTGGAGATCCGGGTAGTCTGGACACTAGTGGGACCCACATACTAGCTGGACTTAGCCCACATGCCATCCTAACTAGGCTAGAAACCATAAACCAATACTTCCATGGCTTACCTAGTTATTTAGAGGCTTAATTAGTCAATTTGGAGTTAAACCAAACCAAGTCTAATGGGTTTGGAGGCCTAATGGGTCTCCACCCAAACCCATTAAGACCCCCATGGTCGGCCATGTATAGGCAAAACCCCCTCCCTTTACTTCACTCCAAAGTAAACTCTCTCTCTTCATTTTATTCTTTTCTTTTGAAGCTTCTTCTTCCTCAAGGAAACCAATTCTAGGTATGCTCATTAATCCCCATAAATTTTCTCTCTTGCATTTATTCCTTCACAATAAATGTGGAGGAGACCATTCTCTACTTAATGACCATAGCTTTTATAGGTTTTCCAAAAACCTAGTTTAAGGATTTATTAGGGGTTTTTCTTTTTTAGAGAGAAATATATATATGTGTATATATATATTTCTATATGTGTGTGTGTGTATGTATTATATATATATATAGATATGTGTGTGTATGTATTTATATATATAGATATGAGTGTGTGTGAGTGTCTATATATATATATATATATATATGGGTATATGTGTTTGTGAGTTTATATATATATATATATATATATATATATATATATATATATATATATATATATATATATATATAGATATGGATGTGTGTGTGTGATTTTAGAGGAAGAAAATGAGAGTTTGGGAGAGAGGAATAGAAGTAGAAGAAGAAGGAATAAGAAATAGCAGCAGCAGTAGTAGGAAGTAGAGCAGCAGCAGCAGCAGCAGTAGGAAGTGGCAGCAGCAGCATAAGCCAGTAGCAGCAGCAGTTAGGCATTAGGAGCAACAGTGGCAATAAGGAGACGGAGAATAAGAAATAAAAGACGGAGAATAAGAAGAATAAGACGAAGAATAAGAAGAATAAGACGGAGAATAAGAAGAAGGAGACGAAGAATAAGGAGAAGGAGACGGAGAAATAAGAGACGGAGAATAAGGAGAAGGAGACGGAGAAATAAGAGACGAAGAATAAGGATAAGGAGACGGAGAATGAGAAATAAGAGACGGAGAATAAGGAGAAGGAGACGGAGAAATAAGAGACGGAGAATAAGGAGAAGGAGACGGAGAATGAGAAATAAGAGACGGAGAATAAGGAGAAGGAGACGGAGAATAAGAAATAAGAGACGGAGAATAAGGAGAAGGAGATAGAGAATAAGAAGAATAAGATGGAGAATAAGGAGAAGGGAATGTAGGAAATCAAATTAGAGAGGGTTTGTGAGTGAGTCGAATTTAGTGAAAGGGTAAAATTGAGTTTCGAGTGTCGGAACGCGCCCAAAATTGGATGAGACTTAGATTATGTAAATTAGATTTTGTGGGTAGACAAACTCTTGACCCCGTTTGACTTTCTTCGACTTGTTTTGACTTGCGATGACTGATTTGACCTAGAGTTGACTTGGTCTGATTTAGATTGACTTGATATAACTTGATTTGACCTAGATTTGACTTGACAAGACTTAGTGTGACTCAATGAGACCTAGTTTGACCTAGATTTTATATCATTCATTGTGAATCATTCTTAAACTTGTTTAAACCTAAATTAACACACAGTATCTCATCTTTAGGTTTCGGATTACCTCTCTGAGCATTGATATACCCTACAGCTCAGGACAGCAGGCGAGTACATTTACTGATAGTTTTTATTGTCTTGATATCTGCTATATTCGATTCAGTCGTAGTGTCTTACTTGATTCTCAGTTACGATAGTTCACGGACTAGTACACGTTGGATCACGGCATGAGATATGTTGCTCCTGGATTTCTGGGTATATTGGTACACTCCCTGTCATGTTCCCTGTACTTGTATAGACACCGATTTCTAAGAAGATTTGCTACCCTCTTACGGAATCACGTGCCATGACATGTCATGTCCAGATCCATTGTACTATTCGGGGATAGAAAATTATTAGGGGCTATGTGATCCAAGCCACCCTGTCACTATTCTTGTTCTCGCGCCACTCTCCCCTCACGAAGGGTGTAGCGAGATCCCTTGCCTTGTGCTCGTTATCCAGGTTGGCCGGCATGACTTTCCGTTGAGGTCACCGCGAATTGCCGGGCCAAGTGGATAGCCTGTCATGTCACTTATCCCAAGCCGATCACATATCGCTCTAATAATTCAAGGCACATTTTATATTTACTTATCTTATCATATATCATGTTATGTTCTACATTCGGTATTTCCTTTCCATGCCTGATATACAGTTACTCACATGCTCTACATGCCTTTACATTGTACCTTGATTGGAGACTAAGTTCTGTTCGGGAGAAGAGTTACAACTCCGGTTCTTGTTTGGTTTAAGGGTTGTAACTCAGCTTCCGAACGGTTCCCAAGTCTTCATATATCTTTGTCTTTTAGTTCATTATACTGTCTCTTATAGAATTTGTCAATTCATATGGAACTGCTGTTAGTGCTTGTACTTGCTCATTTTCCTGATAGGATACCGTTATGATATATTACAGATGATTCTGAGTCGGACTGCTCGACCTGTTATGGGCTCGAGTCAGATGGAGTAGCCCAGGACCGTGGCCTTATAGTAGAGCCACTAGATTTTGTACTCCCGGAGTAGTGTAGATTAGCTAGGTTTGACTGGACTGCGATCCAGCTAGCTTTATCAGACTGTAGCTTCTATGTTATATTTTGAGACCCTGTGATGTTGTATATATCTGGGCTTGTATTGGACACTGGACTTATTTACTATTTCATCTATCATATGTTCTCCTTCTGAGCTATCTACCTTAGTTTTATTCTGTGATTGAGACTGTATTGATATGTCACCTCCATTCGGAGAGTATATACTTTACATGTACCTTTATATTGTTAGTCGTAATATTTACAGGCGTTATATACAGCGTTCTACTGCCGATACTGCGGCGTAGGCTGGACGTACCCACGTGCTCGTGCCCCTCATAAGGGTGCGGATCGTGACACATTGTCTTCCTCACGAGATTCTAAGACACTTTAGTACTTAGCATTTTTAATTTTTATGGTTTATTTCTTGTAGATCTAAGTTGGTTGCATTTTCAAATTTTTTGGATTTTGATCTACCAAACTTCATTATTTTCAAGTTTTGATTGTTCTATGTTGTAGAGAATTCGATCTTACCCAAAATGGACCTTTAAAAAGTTAGATTTCGACTTGTTTTGAGGAAGTTATGGCCAAACTAAGATTGGGACATTTTCTAGTTCATCTGTCCTGATTTTGACAGGGACGATGAATAGTGTCGCATGAATAGTGCTGCAGGAATAAATAGTGCCGCATGGCTTGTATAGTGCCGCATGGATGCACAGTGCCGCATGGCTTGCATAGTGCCGCATAGTGCCACAGAAGGCTGCATAGTGCCACAGGAGGCTGCATAGTACCACAGGAGGCTGCATAGTGCCTATTTTGGTTATTTTTGGCTATTTTAAGTCCTTTTTGGCTGAATTGTGGCCATAATTTCTTCCAACTCCCAACATGAAAGTTGTAGATCTTTTTCTTGGCTTCAAGACTATGTTACTAGCTATTTTATGCAAGTTTTTCTCATTCATGATAATGTAAGGATAGAACACGATAGTGGCCTGTTAAGGCGCACTCTTAACCAGTAACAAGTAACACGACACGATAGTGGCCCGTTGTGGCGCACCCTTAACAAGTAACCTTTACATAATGATTCTTGATAGTGACCTGTCGTGGTGCACTCTTGACAAGTAACATGACATGATATTGGCCCGTCGTGACACACTCTTGATAAGTAAACCTAACATGATAATCTTGATATGCTGTTGTGACGGCTATATTGACTTGCTAAGTAACTCTTGTCTTGACACCGTGGGTGTTTGTGCTTGTATAAGCTACATGTCTAATCTTGCATCATGTCTAGGACATGAATTCCTGGTTACCACGGTCAGGGATTCATACTGAATCTGACTAGGATAATGACTAGATTGATCAAGTAGTTCATGAAGGGATTTTCCAGCTACAGGCAGTCCCGTTATCTGGGCGCTCTAATTGGACTTGTAGCTTGCTGTCGAGTAGGGCACATTTCCAGCACACTGTCATGTGTTGCACCTCCAAGTCACCTAATTCAACTCTCTCAACTTGTGACCGGATAATCTGGATTAAGACTGCAGGGCTTGTGGCTGTTGGAACATCTCATTGCATCTTGTTAGTAACTAAGCTTGTGATAACCCTAGTTAGCTAAAGTATCAAGCCGTACACATTGCTTGGCCGTGGTTGATGGATGAAGTCCCGTCTAGTCTTGCCTAGGCAAGACCACTACAAGGTTATTTCTGCACATTATTGTTATGTTTTACTCTTGTCGATAATTGGTTGGAGACTAAGCTCTGTTCAGGTGAAGGGTTACAGTTTCAGTCCTTATTTGGTTTACGGGTTGTAACTTGGCTACCAGAAAGTCCCTTAGTTGTCTTATCATTTATCACCTTGTTTTCTCTAACTCGTGTCTTTTATTATCAATTAAGTTTTTATATGCTAATATGCTGGTTTTAGTTCTTTAGTGAAGCCTCCTTTGTGGCACTTGCTCTTCTGGGTTCTGACCCAGTTGGTTTTGTATGGCCAGATTTTGGAGTAGCACCCGAGGATCTTTCAGCCTTCCAGCCAGATGGTGAACACTAGGCGCAATCCTGGCAACGAGTGGATTTTATTTTTGCTCTCTCACTCTATTGTAAATTATTCTTTTGAGGCGTCTAGCCACCGAGCAAGTGTTAGCTCGTGTTGAATTTACATTCATGTCTACCTAAGGGCTGTAACATGATTGACAAATCCTAGGGTTGATCATGTATGACCTAAACTCTTGCTAGTCTTCGCATTTTGTATGACTAGATTCATGATCATTGAAGATGTAATGTTTGGGACACCTTACCTTGTATGTCTGATGATCTACCATCTTGTTACATTTACTTGCTTGCTTGATATTGAGACACTTGGCTTGTTCTTGACCCTAAGAGACTAATGGCTTGTAGTAAACTGTCACGACCCGTACCCTAGAGTTAGGGCACGAGAACGTAACAACGCCCAGCCTACGCCGCAGTGTCGGCGGTAGAACGCTGTCCTAGGTCTCAATGCATCTAACAGTATAAGACTAAACAGTTTATACTTCCCAAATGGGGGTGACATAGCAGAATGTAAACTCAATCACATCTAAGGTAGAGCATAAAGGAAGATAGATAAAACATGAATTCGAAAGGAGATACAACAGGTAGAAGTCTAAGTGTCTAAGGTACAAACTCAGAATACATCTCAAAGCTCAAATACAGTAATCCATAAAATAAATACAACTCCAGACAACTGAGAATAGCTAACTAAACAACCTCTAATGGGTCTCCTCTAGGCTAGCAGGCAATTTCCAAGCTATCTGTAAAATTTGTCAACGTATCCTGTCAGGAAAATGAGCAAGTACAAACACCAACAGCAGTTCCATATGAATTGAGAAATACTATAAGAGACAGTAATAATGAAATACAAGACAAAGATATCGGCGACTTGGGAACCATTTGAAAGTCGAGTTACAACCCTTAAACCAAACAAGGACCGGGATTGTAACCCTTCTTTCAAACAGAACTTAGTCCCATAACCATGGTACAGTATAAAAACAGGTAGAGCATGTGAGTAATAGAATCATAGCATGGTGAGAAGTACAGAAAGTAAAGCTGAACTGGAATATAAGATACGCTAATAAATGTAAAAGGTGATTTGAACTATTAGAGCGATATGTGATCGGCTAGGGAAGCAAGAGATGGTTATCCACTTGGCCCGGCAATCCGCGGTGTACTCAACGGAGAATCATGCCGTCCAACCTGGATAACTGGTAATGGGGTGTCTGCAACACCCTACGTGAGGTGAGGGTGACGCTAGCAATGTATAGTTACAGGAAAGCTTTGATCACATATCCCCTAATAATTCCCCCATCCCCAAATAGTTTCACGGATCCGGACATGGCACGTCATGACACAAGATTCGAGAGCAGGGGGCCAGCCCACTCCCAAATCAATGTCTATATAAGTACAGGAAACACAGAAATATCACATATCCATATACCAAGAAAGTCCAGGAATAACATCTCATGACAGGATCCGACGTATACTAGTCCGTGAACCGTCGTGTCGGGAATCAAGTAAAACACTACGACTGAATCGGATATAGTAGATATCAAGACAATGAAAACTATCAGTGAATGTACTCGCCTGGTAACCTGAGCAGCTGATAAGTATAGAGGGTCCAACTGAAGCCACAGAGTCCTATTTAAAGCAACACAGGTTACAAGGTGTTTCAAGTTGTAATAAATAAATCTCTACAAGCAATCTACCTTATACTAGGTTCTTCTAAGTCAAAACGACTCTAGGTCAACTTCGGTCAATAATCTAGTCAAACTAGGTCAAGTGTTGACTTACAGTTGACTTTGGGTCAACTGGTCAACTCTGGTCAAACAGGGTCAAATCTAGTATAATTATTGAAAATATAAAGTGTACTTCGTTATTCGTACGTCGAAACTTACGACACGCAAATCAAGATAAGAATATCAATGGTAAGGTTGATAATCTTATTATGGTGTTCCACGTGTCCATCTTGTCAATTTCAGCGATGTGAGATCACTGGAATTGACTGAGCTCAGTTTCGTTGTACTAATCCCGAAATACGAGCATTATAAGAATTAATTATTAATTAATTATAAAAAGGCTAACTCAGAGAAACTATCAACAAACATTGTCGGACGACGAAATAAACATCGCCAACGTGTCCAGAATGGTCAAATTAGCTAGGATAGCCTATCCATCGATCCAATTTGGACACAAGGGCAAAAAGGTAATTTCGGGTCAAAACGGTATCCGTGTCGGAGCCGTTTTGCACCGAAAAACGTGCAAGAAAATAAGTTTATAAAATATAACAAATTATATGTCCACGCAACCAGAATGACGATACGAACCCAACGGTATCTCCAGAATTGGATTCCGTTGACCCGATCTCAATTTGGCCCGTTGACTAGAACTTGGAATTCCGGTTTGTACGGAAATGCGTGCCGGAGCCAAAGTTCTCAAAACTCAGCAAACTACATGTCAACGAGTCCAGAATGGCGATACGAACTCAACGGTATATCCGGAATTGGATTTCGATGAGCCGATCTCAAAATGACCCATTGACCCGGATATTGGTATCCGACTTGCACCGAAATGCGTACCGGATCCAATGTCCACCAAAATCTAGCCAATTATATGTCAACGAGTCCAGAATGACGATACGAACTCAACGGTATATCCGGAATTGGATTCCGATGAGCCGGCGTCAAAAAGTCCTGTTGACCCAGAATGTGGGACCCACTTTGTACCGAAAAACGTGCCAGGGCCCACGTTCTCCAAATCTAATAAATTTTATATGAAAACATGCCAGAACGACGCCACAAGTCTAATGGTGGTGTCAGAAATGAAATCTGGAGTCCCGTGTTCAAAAATAAAATTTTACAAGTTGGAAATTACGAATTCGGACGGCCAACTTTGGCGTCGAATTCAACCAATCAAACATGCTCACAATGAAACGAAACTGGAGGGGTAGCAAGAGGGTTATACCAGCTTCGCACAGGAACTGGTAGCGCGCCAAAAGGAGCTGCGGTGGAGGAGATACAAGCTGACGAAGTTGGCCCCGCGAAACTGTCCAAATTTAATACAATTTAAACGGTCAACTTGGTGGCCGGTTTTGATGTATCAAACGATAAAATTAACGGACGAAAATTGACATGAGTGAAGGTGGATATACCGAGATTGCGACGGAGCAAAGAAATCGCCGATCCAACGGTCGGATTTCTGAAAAAAACGTGTGCGAAGTCGCTGCGACGGAGCGCCAAAATGAACTCGATTTCGCGCGCGTCACGACGGGACGTCGTGCAAAACGCACGAATCGCCTCGACGGCGCATCTTGGATGACTGTGGCCATCAGGGGAGGACTCGCCGGAGTGGGGCGCACCCACGGCGAGCCACGGCGGCCACGCGGCGGCGCACGACGGCGGCCCGCGCGTGCGCGCGTGTGCGCGCCTGCAAGCGCGTGCAGCTGCTGCTGCGGCCGTGCTCGGCCAGGGCCGGCGACGGCGACAGCGGGGGCGTGGTCGGCCGGCGAGGTTGGGGCGGCGCCGCACCTCGACGAGGGTGGAGGTGGTAAGGTGGTGGTTATGATGGTTGGTGGTGGCGGAAATGGTGTAGTGGTGGTGATATTGATGGAGAATGAGGGAGAAGGAGGAGGAGATGGAGGAAAAAAGAGGAGGTGCGGTGGTGTGGTAAGCCGACGACGGCATAGGAGGGTGGCCGGGGTCGGCCAGCCAAGGAGGAGGCTGGGGTCGGGGAAGTGTGTTGTAGTATGCTGCTGTCATTTTTGTTGTGTAGGAAAGAATTAGAAAGGAGAGAGAGAAAGAGATGGATAGCAATAATGAAATGAGAGAGAGAGAAAAATTTGTGCCTAGATGTTAGGGCCGGCTGCGGGGAAGTTGTGAGAGTGGGAAAAATTTCCATGTAGGAATTAGTGGGTAGGATTAAATGTAGGGAGATCTATGGCTAGGAATAAATGGAGAAATAGGTTATTCCAAGGGAAATAAATCAATAGAAAATTTCCCATTAAATATTTAAAAATAGGTAAAAGGAATAATTAATATTTTTGGGCAAGAAAATATGATGGTGTCACGATGGAGAGTAACATGGAGTTGGACTGGACTCGGTGGAGCCGAATTGGGTCAAAAATCAGACATGATGCAATAATAGAATTAAAATTACGTATTGGTGATCATGAGTGAATAAGTAGCACATGGGGATTCCAATAAATGGGACACAAGTGGCGGACGGATAGTAGGCTCAAAGTGGGCCATGTCCATAGTTGGGGCTGACAGGTTTTGGCCGACAGGGGACCCACAAATCAAGTTGGAAAATAAATGTGACACCGTGGGGTGAAATAAAATCGGGTCACATGTCGGGAAAGTTGTGCGAAGCAAATGGAGCACAAAATGACGTGTATGAGAGGGACACGAAGGTCAAGGGTGAAGAGCGTCTCGAGTAGACCATGCATGAGAAGTTGGTTTTCAAGAAACTGACTGGTCTTGCGCTCCAAAATGAAAAGTCACGGTAACGTGCTGAAAATGATCAAGGAAAAGAGTGGAAAAATAAATAATAATCAAATGGTCTAAATCGACCCGAAGTTCAGCGAAGCAAAAAGAGCACAAGGGAACAAGTTTGGATGGAACACTATATACCATCATGAAGGTAATCCTGTCCACTCCAAAACTCATGAAGAAGATTTCCAGAGTTGAACATCCCTGACACTCCAAATATCAATGGCACGGGAAAGCACACTTAAGAAAAAAATAACAGAATAAATTATTTATTAAAATTAAATCAATCAGAAAATAAATAAAAAAATCAACCCGAAATTCATGGTGCTCACATCCTACCCACCTTATAAAAATTTCGTCCTCGAAATTAAAATGTCCATACTCCTTCTAGGTCAAACCCCCAAAATTAAAGTCCCAGATTAAAATAAATCATGTGATCAAAAGGACGACATACAGGGTCATGGCATACGGTGGTAGTGAAAATCTCATCTAGGTATACTAGTCGTGCTAATACCAAAACGGTCATAGGGTATCAAACACACAAGCAATCTAGGGTGCTAAATTAGAGAAGTTACAGAAACAACAAACCGTCAAAACTGTAAGACAGCCTACCATCCTATGTGAAAACTGGTACTTACCATAAAAATAAAGAAAAGTAACTACCAATTATCTTTAAAGGGTTCAGAAAAATCAAAATCAAAGTTAAAGAATGAAAGCCAAATTCATGAAAAATTTCAATCACAATACATATTAAGAATATTTAGTCTCGATACGATCTAAGTTGATCAAATTGGAGGAAATCAAGATTTAGGCAATATGGAGGACAGGTTCAACAAAGTCTGAGATCGAGCATACAAGGATAGAGATTCAGGTCACAATCAAAATTTGTTTCAATTAAGTACAACCCAAGATATAAATATGATAAGAAAAGATAATCGAAGTCGATTTGGTCGTGATTAAGGAAACTAGGATTCAATGATATTGAAAAAACCCTCCATATATATATTTTCGCACACACAATAGATTTTTGGTATTATTTATATTACAAAATTTTATTGTTATAATGCGACTTAAATCCGATTCTAAGCCATATGTTTATCATCAACGAATAGATTTTCTATATTAGAATTAATATATAAGGAAATAATTATATAAATTAATGTTGATAATAAACATAGGGCTTAGAACCGGATAAACACAAGGCTTAGAACCGGATTTAAGCCACATTATAATAGTAGATATTTGTATATTAACTAATATAGATAATACCAAAAATCTATTAGTTAATATATAATTATATAAAAAAATATCTTAACTAATATATTTGTTATTATCTATGGTATAAATAATAACAAATTAAAACAAACTAAAAGATTAAACCAAATCAAACTAAAAGATTAAAAAAACCAACAAAACCAACTGATCATGTAAAATTCAAACAAACCAACCCACATAAAATCCAACAAAATCACATAAAACCAAAACAAAAACCCAAAATCCATCTTCCGCCAAATCGGTTGGCGGAATTTGTGCGTACCCTTTTTTCCGCGGAATATATCTCCTCTTCTAATTTATCCAAAATATTTTTGTTTTGCCTAATTTAATTAAAAATAATTTCGCTACAACAAAAATTATGTTTGATAAATCATAACTTTTCCTCTGCTCTTCTTCCTTAATGACAAACTTGGAATGTGCACTAAGGGACTCAATGCTGCACACACACACGCGCGCACGCACGCACACACACACACATCACACACACACACACACACACACACACACACCACACACACCACACACACCACACACACACACACACACACACACACATATATATATATATATATATATATATATATATATATATATATATATATATTCCACGTGGACGAATAAAAATATAGTGACTTGATTTTTTTTATAGATAAAAATAAAAGATCCCATAAAAGATTTGATAAATAATAACTTATCATATCTTTGCCTAGGAACTTATCAAATATGTTTGCTTAGGAATTTAAATAGATAGAAATAAAAGATCCCACAATGTTAATGTTAATGTAAATATTAATATTAATATTAATACTAATATTAATGTTAATATTATTGTTAATATTAATATTAATATTAATATTAATTTAATTTTAATTTTAATTTTAATTTTGATTTGATTTTGATTTTGATTTAATTTAATTTAATTTAATTTTAATTTTAATTTTAATTTTAATTTAGAGGGACAAATGGCACTATTCCTATTTAAATTCCTAGGCAAACATGTTTGGTAAGTTCCTAGGTAAAGATTTGATAAGTTCTTATTTATCAAATCATTTATGAGATTTTTTTAGTTTCATCTATTTAAATTTTCTCTTCAAGTCAATATATTTTTATTGGTCAAAGAAATGGAAAAAAAATTTCTTTTATGGGATCTTTTATTTATATTTATTTAAATTTTTAGGCAAACATATTTGGTAAGCAAAGATATGGTAAGTTATTATTAATCAATCTTTTATGAGATATTTTATTTCTATCTATTTAAATTTTCTCTTCCAAGTCACTATATTTTATTGGTCCACATGATAGCACACGTGATGACTCATATAAGACTATGAGCCTATGACTCATATTCTGTTATATATATATATATATATATATATATATATATATATATATATATATATATATATATATATATATATATATATATATATATATATATATATATAGGGAGAGATATTGTACCAAACTTGTTGCATCAATTATTGCACCAAACAATCTCAACCATACATTTATTTTAATCATGTGGTTATAAAACATTCCATAAATATGGTTATAAAGTGTATATATATACACAGAGAGAGAGAGAGAGAGAATAAGGGAGGTGAGGTGCCACCTAACGGTGAGGTGGCTATATGTCACCCTCCATACTATCATCATGCACTTGCACACTTTTCGGTACATGATGATAGCATGAGGGGGTGATACATAACCACCACCCATAGGGTGTCACCTCACCTTCCTTATTCTCTCTCTTTATATATATATATATATATATATATATATATATATATATATATATATATATATATATATATATATATATATATATATATATATATGCACACATCCCAACATTGTATATATTATTATTGTATCTCCTTTATTTTATCAATTATTTAATAAATAACAAAATAAAACAATATAGAAGATTATGTGCTCAATCTATTCTTTTATTCTACTATATAATGTCAAAAGTTAGGTTTCACCGTGAAATTTTTATTTTAAAAATATCCTTGCACATCTATATTAACTAGTACTAGCATATATGCACGTACGTTGCACGTATTTATTATTAGAAAGATTAAAAGACACTTGTAGTCAAAATTTGTTTACTTTTCAATTCTAATGATACTGAACAAAGTTTATTTTTTAATGCCTCATTTTTAAATACTCTCAATGCATTTAAGTGTTGTTATACTGGAAATACCAAAGAATAACTCTTGTAATAGATATCCCCTATTATTCTTTTTAGTTAGTAAATGTAATAATAATATTTTTGGAAAGAAAGCTTTCACGTTAAAATATACTTTTGGTATTATATAGTAGAATAGATATATGCACGTGCTTTGCACTTACCAAGTAGTGTGAACCATTCAATTTCCGTAATATATTAACTAGTATGTCACCCGTGCGATGCACGGTTTGTATATTTAAAATTATTTTAAACCGCAAAATAAATAAGTGAATGTTCTTGATATTTATTTAACATTTGAAATTAAAACAAAAGTTAGAATAAACTCAATTTTGAAATACATGTAAGATAACATTATATTAATATGATTATTTAGAAATTAAATTTTAGCAACGTAATTATCATTAGTAATAACAATACAATAATAATATATAATATTTTATTTATAAAAATAGTAAATTAGGCTCTAATAAATTATTGTAACACATTTTTTAGTATATTTTTTTTTTTAGGTTTGGGAAAAAAACTCACTCGAATGACCATCATCATTAGTTTGAAAAATCACTCTCGATGGATCAGAGTGTAGTTTTGTAAATCTCTTCGTCGAGTAGTCAAATGAATTTTTCTTCTGAGAAACAATTAAATCCGCAGGCTCACTTGACCCACATACTGCATACAAAATCAACATATATATGTATGTACATATATATTGTTAGATAGATATGTAAAAACATTAACCATTAAATACTTTGTATAAAAAAAAAAATCATAACTTACCATTCGTGATGTCACCGAAAGGAGATCTAGATGATGGACAACTGGTCATGTTCGAATCGTTCCCACAAAATACGTCCGATTGAAATTTTTTCTGGCTTGATGGAGGCGTAAATTTACCTAAGTCCAAATCTATATTTTTAACAAAAAATAAAGAATGATTAAGTAAAATTTCAACAAAATTTAAACGTAAATTAATAAGAATTTAATATATATATATATATATATATATATATATATATATATATATATATATATATATATATATATATAAGTTTTTATATTAATATTTTTATCTTCCATAAATGGTGGTTTTGGGGAGACCAAAAAAATTGCTGAAACGGTGGTTTTGGACTGTGGTTTTGGGGAAACCCAAAAAATTGCTGAAACCGTGGTTTTAGCCCATAGATTTTTTAGACCATGGTTTTAGTAGCCCACGGTTTTACCAACCGATGGTATTAGGGAGACCTCAGCATTGAATGGTAAAAGAATCACTTCATTTTTTTTCTTCTCCTATTAAGTTTCATCTTCCCCAAATTTGAGTTACATTTGGTTTTCTTTGGTTTGTAATCTCTTAATTCTTTTTTTTTCTTTAATCTTCCTCTTTCCATCCGTATGCTACATCTCCATCATAAAATCTATTTGTTTTTTTTTTTTTTTTTGATTATAAGCATGGAAAATGGAATTTAAATGTTTATTTTTCGTCCGGCTTGAGAATTTTTTGTTCTGGATCTACGGATTTAGGCCAATTTATGAGGTTTTTGTCCAATTTTCATTGTTCTCTCCTTAATCCATAAATTGTGTATGTTATAGATCTTGGATATATTGAAAGTTTTACGTATTTCGACCATTTTTTTTCTTTTTGGGGAAGGGAACGGATTTTTTTCGGGTCTTTTGATTTTATTTGTCGTATTTTTAAACAGTATGTTGACAAATTCTTTCATCATATATTTAAATTTATTTTTACAGTTTAAATTCAACAATTTATATTTCAAGTTTTTCTTAGAAATTCATGACACAGATAGATAGATTAAATTAATAAGAATTTTATATATATATATATATATATATATATATATATATATATATATATATATATTTAAATTTTTATATTAATATTTTTTTTTTTCATAAATGGTGGTTTTGGGGAGACCAAAAAAATTGCTGAAACGGTGGTTTTGGACTGTGGTTTTGGGGAGACCCAAAAAAATTGCTGAAATAATGGTTTTAGCCCACATATTTTTAGACCATGGTTTTAGTAGCCCACGGTTTTACCAACCGATGGTATTAGGGAGACCTCAGCATTGAATGGTAAAAGAATCACTTCATTTTTTTTCTTCTCCTCTTTCCATTCGTACGTTTCATCTTCCACAAATTTGAGTTACATTTGGTTTTTCTTTGGTTTGTAATATCTTAATTCTTTTTTTCCTTTAATCTTTCTCTTTCCATCCGTATGCTACATCTCCATCATAAAATCTACTTGTTTTTTTTTTTTTTTTGATTATAAGCATGGGAAATGGAATTTAAATATTTATTTTTCGTCCGAATCAAAATTTTTTGTTCTGGATCTAAGGATTTAGGCCAATTTGTGAGGTTTTTGTCCAATTTTTATTGTTCTCTCCTTAATCAATAAATTGTGTATGTTATAGATCTTGGATATATTGAAAGTTTTACGTATTTCAACCATTTTTTTTTTCTTTTTGGGGAAGGGAACGTATTGTTTCGGGTCTTTTGTTTTTATTTGTCTTGTTTTTAAACCGTATGCTGACAAATTCTTTCATCATATATTTTTCTTTATTTTTACAGTTTAAATTCAACAATTTATTTTTCAAGTTTTTCACAGTAATTCATAACACAGATAGATATAAATCTCGGTTGCCTATGTTCTTTTTTTTTTTTTTTTTGAACGAATTTTTTTGAGCATCAGATGGTTTTAGGAAACCGTGGTTTTGGGGAGACCCAAAAAATTCCGGAATGGTTTTAGCCCACAGATTTTGTAGACCATGGTTTTAGTAGCCCACGGTTTTACTAACCCATGGTATTGGGAGCATTGAATGGTATAGAATCACTTCATTTCTTGTTTTCTATTCCTCTTTCCATTCGTACGTTTCATCTTTCACAAATTTGAGTTATGTTTGGTTTTTCTTTGGTTTATAATCTCTTAATCAATTTCTTGATTATTTTTCTCTTTCTATTCGTATGCTAAATCTCCATAAACAGTTTTATCATGAGATTTTCTTTCATTATATGCATAGGAAAAGAAATTTAAATATTTATTTTTGGTGGTTCAAAATTTTATGTTCTGGATATACGAATTTAAATCAGTTTGATATGCGGTTTTTTCCAATTTTCATTGCTTCACTACTTAATCAATAAATTGTGTATGTTATAGATCTAAACTTATATTGGTTGATTTACGTATTTAAACCTTTTTTTTTTCATTTTTTTAATGATTTTTCGGTTCTTTCCATTATTGGGGAACGGAACTGATTCTGTTATATAGATATATACATTAAATTATTATTGATTAATATTTACAGGTTTTTGTTGCCTTCTATGAGTCAATGAACTACTTCGAAATGGTCAGCTACAACATGAAGGTATAAATCTACTTTGTACTGAATATCATCTAAATAAATTTAAATATAGTCTTATACTGAATATTTTTAGAATAATGTTGGTACAGTATTTTTAGGACCAACACGTTATTTATGTTGGTACAGTATTTTTATCACTAATATCATTCTAAATTTAAATATAGTCTTGTAAATAATGTTGGTACAGTATTTTTAGGACCAACACGTTATTTATGACTGTTAAATGGTCATTTTCAGCTAAATAAGTTAGAAAAGTTATCTGATGTTTAAAATGTATATTAGTGATAAAAATATTCTACACTATTAGAAGTAATTAAAATTAAAATAACAATTGTAGCATAACACCAGAAATTAGATGGAACTATTACCTCCTTATCGTTTGTAAGTTTCGGACGCTTGTTAAGTGTTGTACTCCTTGTCAGCTTCTTCATTCTCAATTTTTTCCTTGTAATAGTTCCTTCCTTGTTATATTTCTGTTGTGATTTGGAAGTGACAAAATTGAAACACCATTCTTGAATGTGTAAGTCCAATATATAGGCATACAATTAATGATTTTTTTGTATTGGGAGGAGGAAAAATAGGAATGCCAACAGTTTTTGCTGTTATCCACACATCATTAGAGCTGTATGAATTTGTCCATGCATCGTTTTTGTATAATTAGGCCAATATATGTAGGCTGTCAATTCATGATTAGTTTGTATTGGGAAGACAAAAGTAATCTTTTAAAATAAATATTCTGCTAAAACGATTTCCAATGTATACATACATGTTTAAACATAAAGCATTTTTTTTAATATTCAAATGATGTATGAACAACTATTATTCTAGATTTCCAAAAAACAGTTGTAATTAGAACAATATTTAATATAAACATTATACAATTCCGATTTCCGATCTATAATGTTTTAATAATCAATATGTTTTAAATTGTATTATTTAGTTGTGTGGCATCCATCATATGTAAATATGTTTAGTTTGTATTGGGAAGACAAAAGTAATCTTTTCCAACAGTTTGTTGCTAAGCATTTTATTTTAAAGTATCTAATGATAAAGTATCTAATGATGTATGGACAACTGAATTTTAGATTTTCAAAAAAAACAGCTTTAATGGCATCATATCTAATATAAATATTCTGCTAAACCGATTTCCAATGTATACATACATACATGTTTTAAACATAAAGCATTGTTTTTTAATGTTCAAATGATGTATAGACAACTATTATTCTAGATTTCCAAAAACAGTTGTAATTAGAACAATATTTAATTTAAACAGTATACAATCCCGATTTCCGATCTATAATGTTTTAATATTCAATATGTTTTTTTATGGAGACACTAATTTAGAAGAGGGAATTCAAGTATTTTGAATGATATTTGTTTCTTACCTTTTTTTGCATAAACATTTGTTTCGAAATTAACTTTTTAAGTTTGATGAATTTAAATTGTATTATTTAGAATAATGTTGTACATTGGCATATTAACTGCGAGCAAAAACTTTGTAATATTATTATTAATATTTGTACAATTTAAATAAGTTTAATGTAAATAGTTATTACTAATAAATTATATTAGTTTGAATTTTAATGATAATAACAAAAGTACAATTAACATTAATGAACGGCAAAGGCTGACTTTTGAATTTTAATGATAATATTATGAACCTATATTTTGGTTGTTAAACATCATCATTTGATGTACGGCATTTAATGAGATTCCAAGGGTGATAATGTATATGTTGTATGTCCAGCTCTTTTTTCATACAATTGAATTTGTAGAAAAATAATTTATATGTTTGCATGTAGTTTGCTGCTTTAATATACCATCTTAATTGTATATATAATCAACTTTTTATGATGGTAAAATGTCATTCCTTATTTGTAGTAATGTTTCATTGTTTGTATTAAATTAGATTATCTAATAGCAGCAAAAAAGGATTATATATAATCTCTTCAACTACATATTTAACACAAATGAAAACTACATTGAGAATAACATAAGTTGATGTACGGTATTTAATGAGATTCCATGTCTTGTAATGCTAGTAACTGAGATGATTTCCATGTTTTCTATACACATTGCACTGGTCAGATTTTCCTAAAACCTGAGTTTGTATTCTCCCTAATAAACTGAAATGAACTGGTTGTGCATGAGATAATGTGAATCATTGATTTCCTTTACATTCCACTGTTTCAAGATTCTTAGGATACTCAATCCAGTTCCATATTATTTTTAGCTCCCCAAAACCGGGGTTACAACTTCGTTTATATTACTGTCATTTGTTTGCTGCTTTAATATATCATTTTATTTGTATGAGAAATCAACTGTTTATGAGTGTAAAATGTCATTCCTTATCTTTCATATTCACAATCTTGAACTTATTTGTAATAATGTTTCCTTGTTTTTATTAAATTAGATTATCTAATAGAAGCAAAAAGGATTATATAAATTCTCTTCAACTACATTTTTATCACAATTTTTAACACAAATGAAAACTACATTGAGAATAACATAAGTTGAAGCCACACAAAATGTTCTTTTAAGAGCTGGCACAAAATGTTCAGCACCAATGAGAATAACATAAGTTGAATAACATAAGTTCAAGCTCACACAAATATTCAAAAACGTCAATACATGATTACAAAGAGTTTCTTTTAAGCTGAATGATATTAAAAGCAATAAGGATCAAACTAAGGTAATCTTCATTCCTTTCTTTCTTTATTTCAATCTTCATCTTCTTTGATCCTGCTGTTGTTGAGTATGCATCAACCAATGACATCTTCAAGCCGGAATCTTCAGGAGTTTCCACAGACTCATTATCTTGTGAATATTTAACATTTGGTGTTGAAATCATCTCTCCACACGATCCAATCTATTCATTTATATCAAAATTTATAATACATTGTGTTGTAAATGAAAAGAAAATGACTAATTAAAGGAAAACTTGTTTACCATTTCGAAATCATTATCCTCCTTCAACAAATTTGAAAAGATATCAGATTCCTGTAACCAAAAAATTTGTTACAGTTTTAAATGATTTAATTCATGTTTTTATTTGCTAATTAGATCCATATATGATGTATAATATCTGTTAGATTTAGTTTGCATGTTAGTTTAGGTTTTGATGTGGAAAGATGGTTTCGATTTGGGTTATATGGCATGAGCTGATACCCGATTCTGATAATGGGTTCTTTAGAAATTCTTTAATTGTTAATTCCTATTTTATTGATGAGTTCCACTGATAAATGTCCCCCACATAAATGTTAATTCATATCATTGAAATGTTATAATTTGAATTTGGGTTTTGGTTGAGAATGGGATTTGGACATTTTGTTTGTTCAATATAATAACTGATACCACAATGATGTTTCAGTTTTCCCAAACCATAATCCCTATTAAATCTGATATAAATTGATGTATATTGTGTCTTGATTGATCCTACAGGAGTAATGGTTCATGTTAGATAGGTTTTGTATGATAGATTAAGTTTTTGGTTCATTAATGAGAATTTGACATGTGGAATGAGACTGTTATGTTAGGACAGATACATTCAATTTGGATTTGTTCATATTGTAAACTGTCAAATGATTTTCATTATTCCTTGTCAACCCATAGCTGAGATAAAATGAATGTTTAATTCATGGTTAACTGTCAATGTTGATTTCTTGGGTCTGTCAAAACAGAAATTGATTTCCTTTACTCTATGAAACCCTGAGTTGAATGTTTATATTCTTAAACTGATCTCGAAAGTGTATATTGACTGGGATATGGAACTGTCACATTGAGCTTCTAGATTTGAATACCTCACTGATTTTTAATTCCCTTCCCTGTTTTCTACTCGTATTGCACACACAAATATATACACTGTTATATTCCAGTTTTCACCATTGTTTTATTGAACTAAGTTTTCAGTGGTGAACTTTATATGTAAATGAGTTTAATTCATAATGAACTGCACATTTTCCAGATTTCATTGGGTTGTTGGTTCACTGTCTCCTTGCCACACACACAGTAAACACATGTCACTGATTTTCCTAATTCTATTTGTATCACACACTGTCAATTAGTTTCAGATTTCTAAATTGGTTTTCCTTCCATCCTTTTAACTGAGATTTTGGTTTTTTTCCTAATGTAAACTAAGGTTTGATTTCCTTAACTTTGGTAATGCTAGTAACTGAGATGATTTCCCTGTTTTCTATACCCATTGCACTGGTCAGATTTCCTGTTTTCTATACCCATTGCACTGGTCAGATTTTCTATAACCATATGGTATTGTTTTTTTGTTTTATCATTTAACACATTGCGTTCGTATAGTTAAAACCATTGGCGGGGCATTCGTTGCAGCCATTGGTACACTTGACATGATGATTTGGCATTCGTTACAGCCATTGGTCCATTGACATGATGATTTGGCAACCATTGGCGGGGTACTCGTTGCAGCCATTGGTCGGTTGTACTAAATCTGAGTCTATAGCAAAATTTCTCAACCTTCGTTTTTTAATATTGCTGACAGCTGTTTAATCATTTGTACTATTTCGTTGTGTAACCATATGGTTTTCTTCTAATTGTTTCTCAGAATAAACAACCATTCTCACTCTACCGGGTTTAAAATTTCATTTCCTATTGCTTGCAGGTGTTTAAAAATTGTACAATTTCGTGTGAAATGGGTTGTAATAATATATGCTGTTGTAGGAAAAGCATTTGTTCTATCTTAACCTAATTTTGAGTTTAGCTAACGTAAACAGAAATGCAGAATGTAACTGGTTTATGGATAAATAAAGTTACCTCAGAATCGTGAAATACACATTCGAGACTGAATGATTGCCCTTTTCCTCCGTATCCGGGTACATCATACATACGAATAAGTCGAACTTTCAAATTCCAGAATGTTTTCGATGGACTGATCTCACGAATTAGAGAGAAGAAAGGAGCCATGGGTGAAGAATTTTTTTTTCCTTTTCTGAAAGCCGGGAGAGTGAGAATGGTTGCCAATTTTTCACTATATTATAGCCAGTAAACTCAGACAGATTATTAATGTAAATTATGTTCGGAAACTCAACAGTTGTCTTGGTTCTGGAGAAAAGTGGATTTGGGTATGGTTCAAAGTGGCTGGCAGTTCAAATTTTAACTTCTTTTGTTGTAAATTGCATGGGTTTAATTGTTTACAGCTGACTTTAGGCGGGAAAATGGCTGTTGTGTTTAATTTGAATAGTTTGAATTTGTTTAGCTGACAAAAGTGGACTGTTTTTATTTTTATTTTTATTTTTACTTTGGCTGAGTTTGGCGGGAAAATGGCATGTTTGTAATTTGTTCCAACTATTTTGCTATTATATATATATAGATTCTTCCATAATGCATCTCTTAAATGGTTGTCGTTGGAATTTATCACACATTTTTTATAATTACTATATATATTGAATGATTTTTGGAAACAATTTTTTTCGGTGAAGCCTAATTTTTGCATTATAGAGTAAAATAAATTAAAATGGTTCAATAACTTTAATAATGATAATTAGTAATTATGAAGACGATCATTTGGTTTTCTTAAGTAGCCTTCCTAACGTAATTAAATGAATTTTAAAATTTTAAAATACGTACAACCAACGTGCCTATATCATCGTATTATTTAATTCCAAATTGGAGTAAGGACTGATTATAAGGCCCAAGTCCGGCCCAGTCCAGAGCTGCATATTTCTATCTTCTTCCATCTTCTTCTTCAAAGTGGCTGCCGCCAAATTGAGCCGACAGTTAGGGTTTTAGCGCCGCCATGACCCGACTCACTTCCGACCAGATATCCCGTGAAAACGCCGATCAGGAATCCACTTCCGTCACTTCCCTCCACCTCTCCCATCGCGCTCTCTCTGATGTAAGTCCAACTCAACCCCCGCCTCCTCTCCCCCCTCCCCCCCATGCTGAACGGACACGAATGCGACACGGACACGGAACGTACTATGGGTTGTCGCAGTGTACTTGGAGCTCCCGTGTCGTGTCCGACACGGACACACGCATTTTTTTTTTTTTTTGAGTGCCCATGTTTGAATCTATTCAAAGCTATCGCCTTTTTTTTTCCCCCCTATGTAGGTCTCGTGTTTGTCCAGCTGCCTGAACTTGGAGAAGCTCGATCTCAGCTTCAATTGTCTCACAACGCTCGAGGTAACCATGAACTGTTTCTCTATAGTTGGTGCACAATGCTTTCCTTGCGAACCAATTATTTGTAGGGTTTTAATGATGGTGCATTGTTTATTGTTATTGCAGACTCTGTCGCCGTGTGTCAATTTGAAATGGCTTTCGCTGGTAGAGAACAAGCTCGAGTCATTGAGAGGGATTGAAAGATTTACCAAGCTCATGGTTGGTTCAGATTCTTACTATTATCATTATCAATATCAAATTTTTATTGTTTAAGTTTCAAATTCAGGCATATATTGATCGTCAAGTTATTGGCTCTGATATTGATTTTCGACCTTGAAGTCTCAAACTATGTTGCAGAAACACGAATACGACATTGGTTTGACGTGTCCCAATTTATTTTGCGAGTGACGCCTTCGTGTCAGATATGTGTCAGACATGAACACTGCACGACATTTTGCAGGGTTTGTGCTAGCTAGTTTCAAAGCCTCTAACTTCATTGTCACGAGAGCTTGTAGTGACAAGTTTTGTTATCCCATAGCCCAAGTTTGGGTTTTTTTAGTTGCGGAAGAATACTGTATAAACCTGCAGTGGGTCTACGGAATGATCGAGTTTAACTGATAGCTCCTTCTTACAGTATCCTGAATGCAATCTTTAGAAGAGCTGAAGTAATGAACCTACATGAAGTTTGCGTGACTTTGAACTGAAGAAATTCCAAAAATCATTCATTGGCATCCTTAGCTCCATTAAAGCTATATTGATCAACTTCAGAGTTTACTATGCTTGTCTGTCTTAAGTTAAAAACTCCGCTATACTGAAGTTTTACTCAATTACAATCGATGTGTCTAGTACTTGGACTGATTTGTTCTTCTTTTCACTCCATCTGTCCTTGGTGTAGGGGAAGAGAACTATTAAGTTGTAATAGGTCTTATTTGACAGAAGAAAGAAAGCTCCCTAGTTCTCAATCTAGATCCAGGTTTCAAGTTCCCTTTTAGCCTCTTTCCACCCTTCCAAGTTCCTCTACTGATACTCTGTAATGTGCTCTTCCTAGTGGTTTTTCCATGTTACAAGCCTTTAGTTGGATTGACACAACCACTGGTACACGGACACATGAAAATGGTGTCCGTATCTGCATCGTGTCCGGATCTATATCCTTGTCCGGATTTGTGCAATATAGCCAATTACTTGGTGTACGGTACCTATCTGAAAATATCCTTGTCTAGTATCCGTATTGTGTCCTTATCTGTCTTCATTTCGTGCAACATCAACCTGAGTTTGAATTTTTCTTCTTCTTTCAATTACAGCATGTTTATCAATGCCTTGAGCTTGATTCGAGCTCTGCAAAGCATGTTGAAGTTTGGTCAGTTAACTAATCGGGCAGCAAGATTTCAGCTTGAGTACTGCATGTTTACATGAAACATCCTACTTCAAACTTTGCTCTTGCTTCCCAATTCACAAGACTATTGTAATCATCTTGTTCCTTTGGTTCTTTAAGCAACTCCATTTCAAAATAAATGAGTTTGATTTCCTCTTCTACCAACCAAAGTGGAGCATTTATTAGACCCCCTTTATTTGATATATACACTTTCACATAGAGATGTATATGCACACATAAGCTTACAAAAGGCAGCTCAAATAGGGCTTGGGCTTGACTTCATAAGCTAAATAAACAAACATGAACAATATATTTTCTGCTCGAGCCAAGTTGTTTTTGTTACAGCAAGGATGCCTCCTCTACTTATAGTTTGGTCTAAGCCAATAGATGGAGCCCATCTCCTCTAGCATGATGGCCTTCTGATACTTTTGGTCTTTTCCGGCAGCTTGTGGGGGTCACAGAGGCCAAAATCAGGCATGAAATGAGTAATTTAATTTTGCAATATTTTATCCATCTCAACTCTTCGTGCACAAGCTATTTTATGACTAGATGACAATTGAAACACTCCCGTCTGCTGTAGCTGCCTCTCGTGACTTTCACAATTTTCAGCAATAAACAGCCTAAGAAATTGCAGTTTCAACAATCTTTCATAGAGATGACTTATTGCAGGACTTAATGCAATTCCCAAAGCTTGTTTATATTTAATATTTTCTTGCTGCTGAGGCAGGTGTTCAATGCTGGCAAGAACAAGCTTCAAAGAATGGATGAGATTAGTTCTGTTGTCAGTTTGCGAGCAGTAATTTTGAATGGTATCTCATCTTGTCTCTTTCTTTTGTCGCAGTTTATGTAGTTGCAAATTTAATTTGAACTATTGGGTAGAGTATTAGGGTGTATGCTCAAATATTTCATTTAATTTTCAGCTCTGCTTAATATCTATCTTGTTCTCCTTTTTGCAGATAACAACATAACTTCCATTTGCAAGCTTGATCAGTTGACATACTTGAATACACTTGGTATGAGTACATAGCTTGTGTTTCCTTATGAAAGAAAGTTGATGTAGGTTACATCAAACGTTTCCCATCAATATTTAATAGGCAAATTTTCTTTAGAAATTTGTAGATGTGAGGTTGACTTATGAAAGTTCATGGACTTGCTAGCATTCTCATTGAAGTATATATAGTATTTTGGCAGTCAAATGGGTAGGTGACATCAAGTATCAAAAAGGAGAGGAAAATTGTTGCAGTAAAAGACTATCTGCATAGCGATAAAGTGAACTATGTAGTCTTGAGGACCCTAGAGCCACTTCGGCATATTGTTTAAGTTTCTGGTAGCATTTGGTGGTGTGTTTAACTGCATATGAAAGCTGCAATATGTGTACTTCAGCAAGAACTTTGTGTCACGTAATCCATATTTCAAATACATTTCATGTGGTTGCCTTATGACCTTCTTTGTTTAGAGAACAAATTTATGATGCTCATCCACATTGTGGGAAGGATGTAAAGTTTGCTGCTCGCCTTGATCTTCTGATGTTCGGCTATAAAAGTTGGTCATTAGGAGTTCGACTTCATACGAAACCTAATTTTAAACAAAATTATATGACCATGTCGCCAGCTGGTTGAGTATCTAAATTTTATAATTAAGGAACTACTTGTTGCCTATGTGAATCCATTCTAGTTAGTTCAGAGTAACCTTTCTGGAAGCCAGGTCTCTTTATGGGACCCACTACAATAATGGGTTCATATTTCAGTACTCTGTCCCAAGCATAAAGCATATATGTTGTATCTATGCACTTGCTTAAAATGTTCTTGCTTCTCCACTTTGGATTAGACACGAGATGGATGGGTCTTTATAGCTGGTTCAGATATCCAGTTTCTGATATTTGATTCAGAAGATTTTTTTTATTTCTTTCTACAATAATATAGATAGAAATAACCATATAAAGCTGCATTGGCTTTGAACCTTTAAATGGCCACAACTTTAAAACCATTGAGGGTGTGGTCAGGTGGTAGGACTGGTTGAGGGGAGGAGTGGGCGTGGGTTCGAATCCCAGTTCGGGCAAAAATTAATTAAATAGGAGGGGCCCGTGGTTCTAGTAGCCCAGGACAGGGGCAGTCATTAATGACTGGTCTTCTCTCTCAAAAAATACATGCAATATAAGTAAAGGCCATGAATTAGACTATTTAGTGAGGAAGTTTCCTCTTCAATATTCTACTGTTGTATTTGGGTCATTGACTTATTTCATCCGAAATGTAACCATCAACTACAATGAGTAGACTGGGAATAAATAGGTGGGCTTGTTAACTACTTGTGCCCCGTCTTTTTGGTAGATGGGATGTGTTTCTACTTCTACTGGAAATTTTGACAATATACAAAAATCAGATAATATCATTTTGTATGTTATATAATCCTACATGTGAAATATAGACAACATTTTATAATGCACTAAATGGTAATATTCTTATTTGACCATTTTCTAGAAATGGTAGATTGATCTGGCTACATTTTCTGTGTCTGGAACTCTTGTACAGTTCTCTCTCGAAACCCTATCCATGAAATCGGTGATTCTTTGATGAAGGCAAAATCTCTCACGAAGGTTACTATACAACCATTACATCAGTATTTCAGCTTTACATTTTTTTTATTGCCACTTGCCTCATTTAAGCTTTATATCAATCAGAAACTACTAAATTCTGCTTACCACCTGATTTCAGCTATCCCTTTCTCATTGCCAACTTCAAGCTATTGGATCATCCCTCACATCATGTCTTGAATTGAAAGAGGCCAGACTTGCTCACAACAATCTAAGTGTAAGTAGTACACTAAAGCTAGATTTTTTCTTGCACTTCCCTTTCAGTAAGCTATTTATCCACTGTATAATTTTAACATCATAGCAGTACTCAGACTCTAATTGCATAGTTTTATCCTTACCTATGATTTATCAAACTAATTCATTTTTATGTATGTGACACTGAAGCTTTAGGCCCTTGATCGTCCTTCTTTGCTTATTATGTAAGTGACTAAGTCGAACTGGCTCAAGCCTAAAACATGATGCTACATGATGCACACTAGATTTCACACTGTAGCATTGACACCAAATAGATATCACACTGAAGCTACATGGACACAATAAATTTTGGAGTTTTGTGTGCTTCCTATCTATTATTTTGGAAAATTTTCAACCTAGCTTTCATTCATTTAGGTGGAAAATATATACAATGACAACGGTTGCCCTAAAGCCTATAGGGCTATGGGGCCATATACTAAGACTGGCTCTCAAGCTAGAGCATATATATCAATCACGCAGCCCAGCTTGTTACGAAGAAATTAAAATGAGAGAAAGAGGTTTGGTGAAGAGATCGACGATATAGAATTTTGACCGAGTGAATGGTGTGCTAACCCAATTACTCATCACAACATCGCGAACGGAGTGGTAGTCCACCTCAATGTGTTTGGTCCTCTCATGGAAGATTGGATTTTTGGGTATAAAAATGACGGCTTGATTATCGTTGTATAGGAAGATGATCGGTATAGTGCACAATCATGGTTGGCCAATACTATCTTGAGCTAAATTACCTCACATACTATATGAGCCATTGCTCTGTACTATGCTTTTGCACTTGATCTGGCCATAATTGTCTATTTTTTGCTGCGCCAAGTGAGGATATTACCCCCGAAATAGGTACAATATCCAGAAGTAGAACATGTGTCACCTTTCAACCCATCATACTCATATGAGAATGACTCAATCTTGAGATGACCATGGGTCCATGACATTTGTATATAAGTCTTTTCCATGGGGATCCCTTCACATATCTTAAGATTCTCAGAGTGCATCCTAGTGACACTGCTTGGGATGCTCCATGAATTGACTAATTAAACATAGATGTCTGGACGAGTCACAAGCAAATAGATCAGCTTCCTAAGAAGTCTCATGTATTGAGACTTATCCTTAATATCCTTGTCATTTTTGCGCTATAGGTTCAAATTGGGTTCCACAGGAGTATTTGCTACTTTAAAATCGGTTAGACGAGTGTCCTATAAAGATATGTCGCATATTTTCGCTGAGAAAGAACTATACCTTCATAACTCCTGGCTATCTCAATTCCAAGAAAGTACTTTAGCTCACCTAGGTCTTTAGTAACAAAATGCTTATGAAAATGGACATTGGTCCCCTCAATGCTTGCAATGTCAGATCCTGATAAGCACAATATCATCAATATATACAATAATAACTATCACAGTTTTGGTGTTTCAAATAAAGACCGAGTGGTCCACATGATTGCGCTTGAATCCAACTGCAGAAACCACTTGGCTAAAATTTTCAAACCAAGCACGAGGACTCTGTTTGAGTCTATAGATAGCCTTTTCGAGTTTGCAAATTACGTTTTCCGCCTGAGCTACAAATTCAGCTAATAGACCTCCTTTGTAAGACCAACATACAAAACATCCACCTAAAACATCTGCCAGTCAATGTTGACCTCAAGAGAGAGGAGGAACCGAATAAAGCTTACCCGAGCAACTTGAGAGAATGTCTCAAAGTAATCGACTTTGTAAGTCTGAGTAAAATCCTTTGCCACAAGTCTCGTCTCGTAGCGATCAATAGATACATCAGATAATACTTCAAAGTAAAGACCCATCGGCAATAAACATCATCACAACCAATAGGGGCAAAATGGGAAATTGGAAAATGTCCATATCTAGGGTTTCAACCTCTAGAACTAGAGGCAACAATGGGCTTGTGGAGTCGAGGCGACCAGGAAAAGCAGACAAAGACGTCAACGGTGGTCGAGGATGATGGCGAAGACGTAGACGATGGTCGAGGAACTCCGACAAGATATCAGTGAAGACGTGGATTGACTATGATGATGCTACGGTGGACGGTGGTGATGTGGTTGCTTTGGTGGTCAGTAACAACCCTGTGAAGATCGGCGAGGATGAGTGACGACAAGGTCTGCGAGGCCGGGCGACGATGAGATGGTAATGACGACGCAGCTGGAGTTGCAGTTGGCGGAGAAGCTTGAAGAACAGATGGCAACTCTAGAGGGGGGTGAATAGAGTTTATAGCAATAATAGCCAATTAAAAAATAAACTCTTTCACAATCTAAAATTAATCAGAGTAAATGCGGAAATAAATAAGGAGCAAGAAAGCATACGCAAACACAGCCGATTTTAACCTGGTTTTCCTCGTGGAGGACTAGTCCAGGTCTGAGAACTCTAGCTCAGGATTAAATCCACTATTTGTGAAATAGTAGTTACACCCCGTGCCTTTTCTTCAGAAGAGCACGTCAACTTCTTACAAAGGATCGCAGTGGCAATGCTTGGAATTTTCCAAGCGACTTCTTGAACTCTTGCACAAAACTCCTAACTGAAAATGCTGAGCACTTGAGGCTTAGGGAGCTTGTGGCTAGTAGATGAAGAAGGGTATGGCTTATATTGAGCTTTAGAGAGAAGAGAAGAGAAGATTGGATGATTGAAAATGAGAGAATTCATGGCCTATTTATAGGATATTAGCAGGCAGAATTCGGCTAGAATTCTGGTAGGATTTTTCAAATATTTGGCCGTTGGACAACTAGCAACCAGCCAACCCTAAAAATTAGGGTGCTGATTTTTAGGGGACAGAGTTCGGCCCGAACTCTGCGTGGAGGCATAGTTCGGCCCGAACTCTGTCTCCAGAGCACAGAATGTGTCTTAAGGTCCAATGGGCTTATTTGGATGTGTGGAGCTTATGGATTTTGGGTAGGTTATAGGTCAAGTCTCAAGAGCTCAGCACAACTCAGCTTACATCAGTCTAGACTCAATAAATATAAAAATACAGACTCAACAATGACTTGAAATTGCAAAACTGAGCTGTCGTCTGACTTGAGCTGGATGTAGTCGTCGTGTGTCGTATTGAATTATTACAAGTATTATTTAGTCAATGTTATCAATATTTGGTTGACAGTGACTTTGTGTCAACAATCTCCCCCATATTGATAATTGACAAAATAATAATTGTATATTCAATATTCATACCTGGACACATGTAAAGACAAAAAGCATAGCTCCCCCATAATCAGTACCGAGCTTAAAAATAGCTCCCCCGTAAACAATGCATCTTGTTGGCCTGATAAGAACATTCTTCCAAAAGCACATATAGACAAAAAGAATATAGAATATACATATCTCCCCCTTTTGGCATTTAGCAATTTAAGATAAACAAGTAATAACTGGCAAGCACACCAAAAGATAAGAGAAGAAACTGTATATAAACTGATATAACGACCAAATGTCTCAAGAGTCATAATAGAAATGACATAAACTGATAGAACTACCAAAGTCTCAAAAGTCACAACCCATAATAAGTCTAATACAAACCAAGTACAGAAAAGCAACTAAAAGCAAAATGCATAAACCATAATCTATGATCCTCAGTAGCAGTAGCAGGGAGCAGTCCATATCCATCATCGAGCTTGTGAAGGCCCAGCGTCGTCCGATGGATCAGTAAAGGAGCGACGAGGGTCCACGAAGGCTGCATCTGGATCCAAGTAGCGAATGACCCAACGGTCATCGATACGATATCCCTCACGACCAGGGTCTCGCTCCATAGGAATGGGCATGGAAGGATGGCGAGACATGGAATACCGAATATCATGCAGCGAGTTGCTGATGGCACTCATCTGCAAGGTAGTTCGGTAATCCAGCTGAGTCCAACGATCGTCCTCCAAGGTGAAGCGATCTCAGAGCATAGTCTGAAGAGACTCGAGAGTGGCAGGAGGAGGAGGAGGATCCTGTCCAAGAGGAGGGGCATCTGGCTCATCATCAGAATGCTCAGACACGACTGGTGAGCCAACGGCCGCCTGAAGTCTCCTTGCCTTAGAGAGGAAGGCAGGGGCAGGTAAGAATGGACACTCATCAAGGGGTACATGAAACGCACGAAAGATCATAGGAAGGTATAATGCATAAACCAAAGATCTTGGTTTCTTCCTACAATTAATCATCCAATCCATCATTGTGCGGGGAAGATTAAAGAGAACATGGAAGTGGAGATGATACAATGCCGAGATTTCAAAATAAGTGACTTCATCGGTGGAACCCGCTTTGGGTAGAATGGTGTTGAAAATGATCCGATGAAGTTCATAGAAATAGGGATTGAGAAATTTAGCCAAAAGCTTACGAGGACGTGTGTTAGGGCTACACAAGTCGTCCTTGAAGCTTTCAAGTGAAATCCTTCGGGAAATTGAAAAGATCGAGCTTCAACAAGCTTTTCCCATGAGTTAGGCTCTTGAAGTTCAAGATATTCAGCCAATTCGAAATCGTCAAAAGAGACATCAATTCTCGCAACCCGTGAATAAATGTGTATCATCATAGGTTAGGTTGCAGTAGAACATTTGAATAGCACTACGATAAATGACCGAATTTGTGGTAACAAGTTCATCAAGGCAAAGGTCATGAAAAAAGTGCATCATATTGTGAGAATATAGTAAAGTTGATGGGGTGTCCCGCAAACACCGGACGTGTCCGAAAATCACTAAACCAATCATTAGATGCGTCTAGTGATACAAAAATTCGGTCGTCAAAAGTGTTTGGATCATGCGGACGTGGAGGATTGAACAACGGATGGATTGGTGGTTGTTGTTCAACGGTCGGTGCAACGGGTGGTGCAATGGGCGGTTCAACGCGAGGAGGAGCATTCGATGAGGAAGCTCCCTCGGTCCGAAGTCTCTTCCAGCGGTTGAACAAACGTGGAGCCATACACAATAAAGACGATGAAGAAATTTGAGATATAGAAAAGTATGAAGTTATACCGCAAACTAGTGATGAACAATGAAGGAGAATTGAAAAAGAGGCCTTCTTCTTGAGTTTGGGGAAGAAAAGAGCTCTAGAAGGAAGAAATTAGGGTTAGGGTTTTGAGAGAAAGGAGTTTGAGAAGTGGAAAAGGTGGTAATGAAGAAGAAGAGGGAGGAGAACCCGAAAATATGGAAAGGGTTTCAAGTGGTCGGAGCAAATAATGGCCATTGGATCTAAATTTTGATCAACGGCTGAGACTGTTCCCGGTTCTGGAACAGTCAGGCCGAATTCGGCCCGAACTCTGGTAAGGGCAGAGTTCGGCCCGAATTCCGGATCCTTGTCACAGAATAGGAATCAGGCTGATATGAAAAAAATGGTTAAGTAAGAAAGACCAAAATAAGACAAGAGTATAAATACAAGAAAAGATCCAAGAAATAAACAAATGAATAACAGAAAGTGAACTCGAAGCAGCAATATGAAGTTGAAAAATTAGTATTTCAGCATGTGATAAATAAAAATGAACCGTATAATAAACAAGGAATTATATCACAATTCAATATTTTGAAGCTGCCATGGGTTAGCTGCAGGGGCCGAATCCCAGCTAGCGGTAGTCCTGAGGACTAGTGCACCGTGTCGCTTAGGCTTTTACGCCTTGTTGTCAGAAGGACCCTTTTGGCTTGTACCCATAGCAAGTTCATCATAAGAGAATGAAGATATACTCGATATTTACGCAGGTTTATTTAATTTACAACAGCTTCATCTAAAATTCCAAGTTCACGACAAAGAAAATTGAAGCGCTCTTCGGATAATGGTTTTGTAAAGAAATCTGCTAACTGATGATCAGTGTCAATAAATTCTAAGTTTATCGTGCCATGTTGCTGATGATCACGCAAAAAGTGATGACGAATTTCAATGTGTTTCGTGCGTGAGTGACAAATGGGGTTCTTAGTAAGATTTATAGCACTAGTGTTGTCACAAAAGATTGGAATATGCATGAAAGATAAGTTTTAGTCTTCAAGAGTTTGCTTCATCCACAGAATTTGTGCACAACAACGCCCAGCTGCGATGTATTCAGCTTCTGTTGTGGATAGTGCAACAAAATTCTGCTTCTTGCTAAACCAAGAGACTAAAGCCTTTCCTAATAAATGACACGTACCGCTCGTACTTTTACAGTCGACCTTGCATCCGGCGAAGTCAGCATCAGAGTAACCAATGAGGTCAAATGATGTTGACTTGGGATACCATAGGCTCACTGTAACCGTACCCTTAAGGTATCGAAAGATACGCTTAACATCGGTCATGTGTGATTCCTTAGGATTTGCTTGATATCTAGCACACAGGCAAACGCTAAACATAATATCAGGGCGACTAGCAGTAAGATAGAGTAGACTGCCTATCATACCTCGATACTTACGTTGATCTACGGGTTTGTCGCTGTCATCTGGTTCAAGTTTGGTTGAAGTAGCCATTGGAGTGCTGATTGGTTTGACGTTGTCAAGGTCGAATTTCTTCAGCATGTCCTTTGTATACTTCGATTGACAGATGAAGGTTCCATTTGACATTTGTTTGACTTGCAGCCCAAGAAAGTAGTTGAGCTCTCCATCATGCTCATCTCAAACTCGGTCTGCATACACTTGGCAAAATCTTGACAAAGGGTTTCATCAGTAGAACCAAATATGATATCATCTACGTATATTTGTACTAAAAGAATAGTGTCTTTGAAAGATTTTATGAAAAGTGTGGTGTCAATTTTCCTTTTGAAAAACCTTTCTCAAGCAAGAAATTGCTTAGCCGTTCATACCAAGCTCTAGGAGCTTGTTTGAGGCCATACAACGCTTTCTTTAGCTTGAACACGTGGTCGGAAAATTTGTGATTTTCAAAGCCAGGGGGTTGTTTTACATAAACTTCCTCCTTAATAAAAACCATTCAAGAAAGCACTTTTAACATCCATTTGAAATAATTTAAAAATTTAAAAATTTGCAAATGCACAAAGCATCCGAATGGATTCCAATCTAGCAACAGGAGCATACGTCTCATCGTAGTCGATACCTTCCTCTTGGTTGTATCCTTGGGCTACTAGACGAGCTTTGTTGCGTGTGATTGAACCATCTTCATTCACTTTGTTTCTAAAAACCCATTTAGTACCAATAATCGAGTGATTAGCCGGTCTAGGAACGAGTTCCCATACTTGGCTCCTCTCGAATTGGTTGAGTTCCTCTTGCATAGCAGAAATCCAAAATTCATCATTGAAAGCTTCTAAAATATTTTTCGGCTCAATTTGTGAAATAAAGGCAGTGCTAGCAATAGAGTCTCTTAATGATGATCTAGTAGTTACTCCACGTGAAACCTTACCGATTACCAAATTTTCTGGATGTGATGGCTTGAAAGAGAATTTCTTTGGCAAGCCCTCCAGAGAATTGGTTTCAGTTGTGGTATTTATTGGAGTAGAAGTTGATGGCTCAACATCATCATCAAGAGTAGCTGTTGCACTGTTATTTCATCAAAAGTCACATTTGTAGACTCTTCCACAATTAATGAGCGTTTGTTAAAAACTCTATATCCCTTGCTCTTGGCAGCATAGCCAAGAAAAATACTATCGTCAGCTTTGGCATCAAATTTGCCTAAGTTGTCTTTGGTGTTAAGGATAAAGCATCTACAACCAAAAACTCTAAAATAAGAAACATTTGGGGTTCTCCCAAACCAAAGCTCATAGGGTATTTTCTTCGTAATGGGACGAATAAGCACCCTATTTAAAATGTGGCATGCTGTACTGACAGCTTCAGCCCAAAAGTATTTCGGAAGTGAAAACTTGTTCAACATGACTCTAGCCATATCGTCGAGAGTCCTATTCTTCCGCTCCACAACACCATTTTGTTGAGGAGTTCTTGGACAAGAAAACTCATGATCAAAACCATTAGAATCACAAAACTTTTCAGAATCAGAATTTTCGTACTCGCCTCCATGATCACTTCGGATTCGAGTAATCATGTAGCTTTTTTCGTTTTGAACTTTCTTAACAAAAATCTTGAAAACCGAAATAGCATCACTTTATTTGTAAGAAAGAAAATCCAAGTAAATTTTGAAAAGTCATCAACAATAACAAAGGCATAGAGTTTTCCACCAAGACTGGCTACTCTACTAGGGCCAAATAAATCCATATGGAGAAGTTGCAAAGGTCTAGAAGTACTTACAGAGTTTATAGAATGAAATGAAGACTTAGTTGCCTTATTCAATTCACATTCGGCACATACCGTGTCCTTTTTGAATGTGATATCGGGCAAGCCTCTAACTAGCTTCTTAGTCGATAGCCTGGATATAGTATCCATGTTGGCATGACCAAGACGCTGGTGCCATAATAATCTTTCGTCCTTATGAACATATAGGCATCTACCAGTATTATTAGTATCTATAGACAAATAAAAAATATAAATATTATTCTCGCTTACCCCTTCAAAAGCAAGGTCTCCCGTTGACCTATCATAAATAAGGCATTTGTTTTGTCCAAAGTTAATGTCATATCCATGGTCAGCAAGATGACTAATGCTGAGCAGATTATGCTTTAACTCGGTCACTAGGCAGACATCCTTTATTACGGGAGAGGGAGGATAGCCAATAATACCATTACCTATAATATAACCTTTTAGGTTGTTGCCGAATGATACATATCCTTCTCTCTTCATTGATAGTGATGCGAAAAGATTTGCGTCTTCCGTCATGTGCCGCGAGCATCCACTATCGAGAATCCACTTACTCTTAGTTGAGGAGAGAAGGTCCACCTACATCAAGAGTAGATGTGACCTTTGGTACCCAAGTTCTTGAGGGTCATGAAAAGTTAGTTTTTGGAAACCATGCATATATCTTTCTATCTACTAATCTTCTAATTCTACATTGTGGTGAAATGTGTCCATGTAAACCACAATAAGTACATGTAGCATACCTATTTATATTAGGAGCATGCTGATGATGTCTATAAGTAGAGTGATGAGGAGAAGTATGATGATAAGTAGAATTAGCATGGTGATGATGACTATGTATAGAGTGATGTGGAGTGTCATGGTGGTATTGTTTATATGGAGTAGCATGATGATGATGTCTATATGTAGAGTGATGGTGATACTGTTTTTGTGCAACATGGTGATGATTGTATCTATGTGTAGCATGATGATTTTGTGACATATGATAGTTATTTCTACGTGCATGTGGTTTGTGTGCTTTGTAAAAGTGTGTGTATATGTGAGCATGATTACGTGTTATAGGTGGATGATGTGGGTGAATAGTATGAGAAGTATCATGCTTTGTGTGTGTCTCTTGGGTTTGAGGTTGAGCAACCTGTTTTTCCAATTTAGTCTCTAGTTTCTTAGAGATAGCTTGCAGTTCAGTAACCTTAGCATTCAAACCATGCATCTTAGTAATAGAAATCTTGTGTCTACTCTTTTTTTCTGCAACTCCGTGTTGAGTGCTGTAATTTCTTGTGTTTGTTGTTCAATGCGTGCTTCGGCATCATGTAAGCTTATTTTAAGCTTAGATACCTCATCTGTTACATCCGTGGGTGAAGTGTCTCTAATGTTATCAAGCAGTAAAGAAAGTCTTTGAATTTCGGCTTCATGACTTTTGATCTTTTCCTTGCATGTTTATATTTACCAATGACCTTTTTATGATCATTAAGTAAATCGGTAAAAGCATCGCCAAGTTCATCAAAAGTGAAGTCATCAAGAGTTTCGTTTGATACCTTGTCGGATGTTGCTATTAGGCACACATTTGCAGTATCTTGAGGAGAATCCTTTTCTTCCTCGGAGTCACTAGCTTCACTTTCATGCCAAATGCTCATGTTGGCATATTTCTTTGAGGAAGTCTTCTTGTAAGGTTTGTCATAGCGGTTGCTCTTCTTTAAGAATGGACAGTCTTTTCGGACGTGTCCTGTCTTCTTGCAACCGTAGCAGGTTGGCTCTTCTTCGTCGTCTTCTTGTGGTTCTTTCTTTCTTCGGTTGAAGCGAAGAAATTTCTTGAAGTTGCGGACAAGGAGAGCTTGATCATCACCTTCTGAGTTCTCGTCATCCGTCTCTTCGGGGTCAGCCCTCCGTCGGTGAGCTTTGAGTGCGATCTCCTTAGCCTTAGGAGCAGGCTCTTCGAAGTCCTTGAGGTCAAGCTCATGAGTCATCAGCTTTCCCATCAAGGTCTCCATGGACATGGTTGTAAGATCATTTCCTTCTATGATGGCTGTCACCTTAGGGTTCCAAATCTTTGGGAGCCCCCTAAGTAGCTTGCGAATCTTCTCGTGATTTGAATATTGTTTGCCGAGCGAAGACAGGGGGTTGATGATGTCGAGGAATCTTGTGAACATTTGCGTGATCGTCTCATTTGGCTTCATCTTGAAAGCCTCATATTCTTGAGTGAGACGACTTATCTTTGATTCCTTGACTTGGGTGGTTCCTTCATGCGTCACTTCTAGAAGTCTCCATACTTCGTGAGATGTGGTGCATGTAGATACCCTGTTGAACTCATTCCTGTCTATAGCACAGAATAAAGCATTAATAGCTCTCGCGTCTAGACTTGCCTGTTTCTTCTCCTCGTCAGAATATTTGTCATGTGATTTTTCAACGAGATCACCATTGACAACTATTCTGGCGGGCATTTTGTAACCGTCAGTGACGATAGTCCACAGGTTAAAGTCTAGCGACTTGAGATAAAAGCTCATTGTTTTCCAATATGTGTAGTTAGTTCCATCAAATAGGGGAGGCCTATGAGTGGACTGCCCTTCACCGTGATTGAAAATCAAGGATTGTGTGGTTGCCATGGATCAGCTCTAGGATGTTAGTCCTTGTTGAGAGAACAGAGCTCTGATACCAATTGAAGAACAGATGGCAACTCTAGAGGGGGTGAATAGAGTTTATAGCAATAATAGCCAATTAAAAAATAAACTCTTTCACAATCTAAAATTAATCAGAGTAAATGCGAAAATAAATAAGGAGCAAGAAAGCATACGCAAACACAGCCGATTTTAACCTGGTTTTCCTCGTGGAGGACTAGTCCAGGCCTGAGAACTCTAGCTCAGGATTAAATCCACTATTTGTGAAATAGTAGTTACACCCCGTGCCTTTTCTTCAGAAGAGCACGTCAACTTCTTACAAAGGATCGCAGTGGCGATGCTTGGAATTTTCCAAACGACTTCTTGAACTCTTGCACAAAACTCCTAACTGAAAAATGCTGAGCACTTGAGGCTTAGGGAGCTTGTGGCTAGTAGATGAAGAAGGGTATGGCTTATATTGAGCTTTAGAGAGAAGAGAAGAGAAGATTGGATGATTGAAAATGAGAGAATTCATGGCCTATTTATAGGATATTAGCAGGCAGAATTCGGCCAGAATTCTTGTAGGATTTTTCAAATATTTGGCCGTTGGACAACTAGCAACCAGCCAACCCTAAAAATTAGGGTGCTGATTTTTAGGGGACAGAGTTCGGCCCGAACTCTGTCTCCAGAGCACAGAATGGGTCTTAAGGTCCAATGGGCTTATTTGGATGTGTGGAGCTTATGGATTTTGGGTAGGTTATAGGTCAAGTCTCAAGAGCTCAGCACAACTCAGCTTACATCAGTCTAGACTCAATAAATATAAAAATACAGACTCAACAATGACTTGAAATTGCAAAACTGAGCTGTCGTCTGACTTGAGCTGGATGTAGTCGGTGTGTCGTATTGAATTATTACGAGTATTATTTAGTCAATGTTATCAATATTTGGTTGACAGTGACTTTGTGTCAACAAAGCTGACAGTGAGGACTGCGATAGAGGCGAGCGACGGCAAGAGATCTCGGTGGTTGTGGGATGTGGACAACGATGGTGGCTATGGAACCCTAGGGTTGGAGCTAGGTGGAAGATTGTCTCCCATATCATGTTATTTTGAGAAATTTCCAACCTAGCTTTCATTCATTAGGTGGAGAATACAGAGAATTACAAGGACTGCCCTAAAGCCCGTAGCGCTATCAGGCCATATGCTAACACTATCTTATTACAAATCCCTACTGTTATGTCTCATTCTCATTGATGTGGTCATCAATTAAGTTCATGTACTGCTATCTGGAAACTATGGATGAAATCTTTGAGTTTTTTAAGGAATGTATCCATGTTTGTAAATCTCCATCCTCAACCAATTATTACTTGATTCTGCTGATAAAGCCCATGTGGTTTTAGACTCCATGCATCTGTTTAAGTGCATAATTGTGTATGTTGCGAGAATGAGAAGATAGCACACAATTTTACATAGTTATACACTGTATTTGACTACATTTATACCTGTCTTTGATGCAAATATAATTGAACATCTCTCCTTGATTTCCAGTCTATGCTGACATAATTGTGTATGTTGCGAGAATGAGAAAATAGCACACAATTTTACATTATACACTGTATTTGACTACATTTATACCTGTCTTTGATGCCAATATAATTGAACATCTCTCCTTGATTTCCAGTCTATACCAACTCAATTGGCACGGAACATAAGACTCCAGAATTTAGATATGGGAAATAACCTGATTGACAACTGGTCAGAGTTGAAGGTCTGGAAAGTGTTTTAGTTGCTACGCCATTTCTCGACCTTGAAAAAAAATCCAGTTCTCTATCATTCAACCATTAACAGTCTGCAAATTAATCACTCATGATAGGTGCTTTCTGAACTGCGTAACCTGAAGAACCTCAACTTACAAGGAAATCCTATTGCGGAGAAGGATAATTTGATGAAAAGGGTGATCCTTTTCCCCTTTATTATTGTCAGGTCCGTGTCTCTAACTTTATTATCCTAAAGTCTCGACTTATTCTTTTCAAATAATGTCATTTCAGGTTAAAAAGTTGGTACCAAACTTGCGGATATTCAACGCGAAACCCATGGAAGGGATTAACAGGAGAGGAAAACTCTCTAGAGAAGATGCCCAACACCCTAACGAGGGTGATGATCCTTCTTGCCAAACTGGTTCTGATGCTGAAGAGAGAAGAAAATGCAGAGAACAAAGTTCAAAACTGATATTAAGGCCTCTCGAAAAAAGGTGTCAAAAAGATCCAGTGAGGAAGTCCATGACCTTCCTAGTTCTACCAACAACGAAGTTGAAAAGCAAACAAAGAGAAAAAATCTATAACAACCAAGGGAAGTGTTTCAAATCAAACTAAGGATGATGTTACTACTAATGATGCTATCAATTTGAGGCCTACAAAGTCATTAACAGGTAGAAAATCTGAGAAGAAGGGAGCTACCACAGATAAGGATGTCAGTAATGTAGAAGCTAATGTTGATAATGTAGAAGGCCCATTTCTTGATCGTGATCTTTCAAGCAAGTCTTTTAAGGATTTAGACAGGGAGAAGAAAGCCCATAAAGTAGTTCTTGACGGAAAACAGCATGGTGGATTGGTCATAGAACATGTTAAGAAGAAGAAAAAGACTAGAGACATGGATGCTGGTCCCTTGGCATTACAGCTTTTGCAATCAAACTCAGAGATTGGGCTGGGGGGTCCTTCAATGTGGGATGATTAGCTTATAGTTGCAGCCACCTTCAGTCACCACTTTATGTAAGTCTTGCTGGTGTTTATTATTTCTTTGTATGGCAATTTAACAGGCATCTTCTGTTGTCTCATAATCACTCGTTTATGTAATTTTTTATTGGAAATTTTAAATCACATTCTGTATAAGTATTTCATTGCTACTGGTACATATAACTATATGGATTTTTTCACAGTGATTAGTTGGTTTTCTTCCTTTTATTGAGCTATTAGGAGAGTATATGGTTTCGTGCAGGAAAGTATCGACTTTGCAAGCAGTTGCAGATCATTTGAGATATATGATTGTGTTATATTTTTGAAAATTGTTACTGCCATTAGAGTCTCCTTATTGTCTCCAACAATTCATGAAGGCAGGTTGGAAAGTGGTAGATGATAGAATTCAAAACAATCATTGCGTGCCCTTTTAAGAGCGTGCCCTTCAAGAGAAAGTTAGGGACAAAACAAACGACTGAGAAGCCAATTTGTAGTCCTTAGTTGTTGGCTGTGAAGGAAAAGTGACTATTCAATATAACTTTATTTCAGTCGGAGATGCAATTATTCCTTCATTTTGGTGTCAGTAGATTTGCCTTTATTCTAAATTTGTAGCCCATCACAGTTTACTCTGAGCTATAATATGCATAATTATATGTGAAATGGTTGTCATGTTTGGAAAATCAAATAGCAAATTTCATGTTGCTTGGCAAGATTGAACCATATTAAGCATATTCTTGAACTCTACACAATGACAGTTTTGTCATTTAATAAATACTAGTATATATGCACGTGCGTTGCACGGATTTCATAGATTATTATTAGGAAGACTAAAAGATAGCTCCTGTAATTATTTTAATTTTTTCTTAAACTACTTAGGAAGACTATAAGACTATCCTAATTATGCTAAATTTATTTATACCTGCTTGCAAAACTATTTAGGAAGACCAAAAAACAGATCTGCTCTCGTAATTACCTAGCTGCATCTATTAATTTAAATTGGTAATTTTAATTAGTAAACATATGCAAGTGTATATTTTACCCGTCTGCATAGTTAGCTTTTGTGTTTAATGAAGCAGGAATTAGGTGCACTTTTTCTATACATGCTTAGGTTTTCTTTGGGATGGTCCTAATGGAATTAAATTTGCAGGAACATTATACAAAGCGAAGAAGTATATCATTTGAGGACTCAAAGAATAGTAGGTGCGGTTGGCATGATACAAACTGGACGAGCATACTACGCAAAGATCGAATATAAGCTGCTTAAGGTTCCAAAAGTTGTATAACATGTAAGTTCATATATATGTTCCCGAATTGTAACCGAATTTATAGGTAAAGTTTGAAACTGAGCTTTGAATATTGTACTGTGAAGATTATGCATGATTAACAATGACAATGACTTAAAAGACTGAGGAAATGGACATGCACCATTAGTTAATATAATACCGCTGTAGGACAATTTGGTTGGTCCATCATGTTTGAGTGATTAATATTGGAAGATTAGGCAAACTGAGAGACAGATGATTGCTCTATTTGACAGCACTACTGTGAGTTAGATATCAATCTCTCTCCATTGCTCTATATTATTTCCAGGGGAAAAAAATACGGGCGTGCTGTCAGCCATCACCCCTAAGCCCATACCATATATGGGCTTACATTGCATCCCACAAAATTTGTCGAAACATAGTGAGTTTCCAGCCAAGCTTGGTTAGGGGTCAACGTCTGTCTATGTGCAATTGTGCATCATGTTGGTTGCTGTCTTCTCTACTAATATAATGCGGCTTAGAAACGGCTCAAAATTGAGCCGTCCAACCTGTTTGTAAATCCTCCACTGTTTAATTTTAAAAATTATGGAACTATACAACTTCCTCTTTTTTTTTTTCCTTCCATAACATAAAATTGTCTCTTTGTTCACATATATCCATAACAAAATATAATTAAAATATAACAAATCTGTACAATATAAACATAATATAATAAATCTTAATTCAAATATATTTAAATATTTAAACTATTTTTGATAATATCAGAAAGAAAAAAATATCACATGAATTTACTAGTATCCTTGAATGATCTACCTTGCAAATATAGCTAGTGACATGAAGATGAGTAGTAATTGAAAATTGGGGTAAATTGCAAAAAATTCTCGTTAGATCGTCACCTTTTGCATAGAAAACCCATTAGCCAAAATTAGCAAATAAAGCCTCCCGCAATATATGACTTGTTCAAAATGGTCCCTACCGTCTAATAGACGTTAGAAATGGCCGTTAATGACATTTTTAAAAAAAAAAAAAAAAATCTAAAACTATCCTCCCCCTTCCCTACCACCTCCCCTCCGCCGGCCAGCCCCCTCTCCTCCTCCTCCTCCCCACGTCTCCTCCCCGCCCCTCCTCCTCCCCGCCTCCCTCCTCCTCCCCTCCCCACCTTCCACCACCGGAGAGCCGGAGAGAGAGAGAGAGAGGGGGGGGGGGGGGAGAGAGAGAGAAGGGGGGGGGGGGGGGGGGGGGGGAGAGAGAGAGAGAGTGGGGAAAGGGTAAAATGGTCATCACAGTCCCAACTTAACACCAGTTAACAGAAATGGGGTCATTTGAGCATAATTGAAACGTAATGGGTTGTTCAAAGCAATGAGTTTTTAATTGCATTTTTTGTAGATCTAAGGGTTTTTTTTTTTTTTTTTTTTGCAATTTAACCCTGAAAATTGTAACGGAATTTTTTTCCCCCTCCTTTCTCTCATCCACATAAATCTTATTAATTATACTAGTGATAAGGGGCTTACTCCACCTTGGTAACACAAGGGTTAGCCACCAATTTTTTTTTTATATATGTTGGCCTCTCAGAACATTTTGGACTTTGTTTACAATTTCTTCGGATAATAATGCATTCGTTTCTTTTTTTCTCTCCACTATTCCGTGAATTATGACTAGTGCTGTATCAGCCGAGCCTTTCTACTCTTTACTGGACTATCTTCCTACTGATCTCATTTCAGATATGTGCCGACAAGTGGATTAGTTTGGAGCCCGAAGGACATGGTCCTTATCTTAGGTCATCTATTTGCCATATAAGAGAGTTGGATAGTGCGTGTGACAGGCAGAATATTATACAGCCGAAAATTTTATATTTTATAAATTAAATTTTTGAAAAAAATATATTTTTTAATATTTGGTGAATGCATAATATTCTTAGGAAAAAAAACAGAATGAAAAAAATAAATAAAAAAGGATAAAAGAATAAGAATAATTTTTTTAAAAAATGAAGATGAAAAGTTGGAAAAAAAAATCATTCTTAAGAAAAATGATAAAAAAGGGGAAAAAAACCAAATAAATAAATAAATATATATCGGGACAAAAAAAAAACTACACATTCTTAAGGGATACGATTTACTATTTTGTGGACAAATAGTTTATCCAATTTTGGCAGTTTTTGGGAATAAATTTTTATAATCTAAATCATGGTATAGATTTTTAACCTTATCCAGAATAAAAATTCGCTGACCAAACATCCATAAGAAGAAATGTAAATCATCTATAGTAACTATATATAAAAGGTCAAAGTTAGAGAAAATAAATTCGGTTTTGAGCAACATGAGAAGCCGATTCTGCTACTAATAGGGCTAACTTCATCATCATTTATGGAATCAATAAAACCTTTGTATTAAAAGATCCAAGGTTCCCTACTTTCTGGCCACTTGAACTAGAATGTACCCTTATTAAATCACACCATTTTGTTTTCTTTTATTTTCATTTCATAGGCAAAAAAATTCTCCAATTTTTTTATTAGAAAGAAGTAGACTTTTTCAAAGGAGGATGGATGGGAGGGTTAATTTACCAAGCATATACAAGGTAAGGTTAGTGGTAGGGGTGAGCATTCGGTTTCAACCGAATCGAAATAGTTAAAACCAAATAAACCGAAATTCTAAAAATTCAAAACCGAAATCAAATTCGAATTAGCCAAAACCGAAACCGAACTGAATAAGCAATTCGGTTTGTTCGATTATACTATTTATATGTTTAATGGGTCGGATCCAAGTTAGAATTGTGGTTAAATCATATTAAAAATATATAATTTTATATACATATTTGTTGAATTTTAAAGTTGCACAAAAGTTAAACTAGTTGTTACTTCAAAATACATAAAAATTATTGTTTTTAAAATATACATATTTTTAATCACAAAATATGTACAAAATTGAGAGGAAGTCGAAACCGGAAAAAACAAAGTATTTCAGACCGAAATCAGACTGAATTTTTTTTTTCATACGAACCGAATCAGTTAGTAATGGTTTATACCTCCAAGTAACACTTCCTCGAGTCAATGCACTTTGTTAAACCGATTGGTTTGGATCTGTTTCTTTTGTTACACTTTTTTCTTTTTGTTACAAGTTTGAATCTCTTGTCTTTGTGCAAACCCAAAAAAAAAAAAAAAGTCCTTTTTCCTTGTCTGTACAAAGTCTGTTGGCACCCACTAATTTGCTTTGCCTCGAGTCTGGGATTGTGACTGTTCTAAAAGTCCACAGCAGAAATTAATTTTGGCAGCAATTAAAAGATCGTTGTCAAAAATTATTTCAAATTTGAACTAATTTTATAGAAAGTTTCTAATAAACTCTTGTTACACATGCTGCATGACAGTTTCTCCTGGACCCACTATATCATTTTTATCATTTCATTCAATGGAAGAAATATACCACACAATCTCTTCTGGACCCATTATCTCGTTTTTAACATATTATTAAAGTGGAAGAATAATTACGTTTCCATTTCAACTTGAATTCGGACAGATGAGATGGATGAAATAATACATCACACAATCTCTTTTGGACCCATTATCTCATTTTTAATGGAAGAATTAATACGTTTCTGTTCAGACTTAAATTTTGACGGATGAGACGGGTGCTTTCCAGCTCAGTTACTTAGATTAGAAGTGATTGGCCATTTCTATAGTAATCTATTATATAAAACACAAAAGTTTTTGAATCCTAGGGCTGACTGTGCCAAGATAAAGAGTGGTTGAGATTTAATCTTGGTGAATCAACGGTTGTGGGGTTTTATGGGAAATCCAAGAGTGGGGTTGCACTCATAATGATTGTGGATGAGCATTATTGAGAGTGGAGTTTTATGGGGAATGAGCATTATTGAGAGTGGGGTTTTATGGGAAATCCAAAGAGTGGAATTTGCACTCATAATGGTTGTGGATGAGGATTATTGAGAGTGGGATTTTATGGGGAATCCAAAGAAAATTCACATCCAGCAGTGGTTGGGATTTAATATTTTGATGGGGGCCTCATAATTATTATTGTTCGTTTAAAATTGGGAGTCCAAGATTTTGAGGGAGAATACCTTAAATGAACCATGCCCTATGGGCACGGGTTATGACTAGTCTCTTATACAAAACACAAACGTTTTTGAATCCTAGGACTGACTGTGCCAAGATAAAGAGTGGTTGGGATTTAATCTTGGTGAATCAACGGTTGTGGGGTTTTATGGGGAATCCAAAGAGTGGGGTTTGCACTCATAATGGTTGTGGATGAGCATTATTGAGAGTGAAGTTTTATGGAAAATGAGCATTATTGAGAGGGGGTTTTATGGGGAATCAAAAGAGTGGAGTTTGCACTAATGGTTGTGGATGAGCATTATTGAGAGTGGGGTTTTATGGAGAATCCAAAGAAAATTCACATCCAGCAGTGGTTGGGATTTAATATTTTGATGGGGGCCTCATAATTATTGTTCGTTTAAAATTGGGAGTCCAAGATTTTGAGGGGGAATACCTTAAATGAACCATGTCCTATGGGCACGGGTTTGACTAGTCTCTTATACAAAACACAAACGTTTTGAATCCTAGGGTGACTGTGCCAAGATAAAGAGTGGTTGGAATTTAATCTTGGGGAATCAACGGTTGTGGGTTTTATGGGGAATCCAAAGAGTGGGGTTTGCAC